>JARWLC010000013.1:13238681-13646181 GCA_033318265.1 Phyllotis vaccarum
AAAAGAAAATTCAGTCAATGTTTTTCCATTTTATTGATCTATTCTTTCCCAGTATATATATTTCCCATGTATCTAATAGATACTGTCCATTATCCCCCTCAGCCGCTCTTTAGTCCCTCCTGACTTCACCATCTCCACCTCAGTGCCTGTTTCTTCACTAGTAGAAGAACCTTCACTGTTTATTTTGGTACATGTTTCCCAAGGCTCCCCACCTGGGCATAGGAATGGAATTATCTGATAATAATGAGGGCTTCACTACTGGCTATCCCTCTGAAGACAGTGACTCCTCCCTCAACAGCCTTCAGCTGAGCTTCTCCTCCATAAGAAAGATATTCTTATTGGAACCTGACAATGATTTCAAGAAGAACTGACTAAAATAGTAATTTGGGAGTCACTAGAGGACCTGAAATATATGTGACCAGCATGGCAAAAGGTACCTGACCTGCTACCCCAAACAAAAGAGGTATCTTAAACAACTACTGTTTACACACGTTATAGAGATAAAGAAAAAAAAACCTTAGGATTGGCAGATGGGGAAGATGGGATGATGGGATGATGGGAACAGGTCAGAGAAATGGAAGGGTAAGGGTTCCCCAATCCCAACCACAGACACATTTATGTATTAATTACTTGGTCCTGATATTTGGCTATATAAGAAAATTTCTCCTTTAATTTAAAGCTTCATGGTATTAAAAGTCAAATCCTGAAAGAAACCCAACTCAAAGCTGAATCATCCCAGTGATGTTTGTCATATCTTATTCTGAAACAGGACTAGATAAAGTGAAGCAGAACAATTTGGAATACATTACCTTTATTCCAAGCAAAGGATACAAATTCACAAAGGGAATGTGAAAACATATGTATCAGAAATAAACCTAATATTCACTTTATAAAAAAGGAGACCCTTCTTGGAAGTAAGACCTTGTACATGTCAGCATCTTTCAGATAGCTCAGAGAAGAAGTTCCAAATGAAGTTTAGAACTCACAGAGAATACAAATAGATGACAAGTATTTTAGGAAAGTGTACAAGAACACCAATAGTTCATCCCTTAACATTTTCTGGATGCTATCAATACTCTCTAGGTACTGTACATAGAGTCATTTTTGGCTGTTTGTACTGGCTGGTTTTGTGTGTCAACTTGACACAAGCTAGAGTCATCAGAGAGGAAGAAGATTCAGTTGAGAAAATGCCTTTATGAGATCAAGCTGAAAGGCATTTTCTCAATTACTGATCAATATGGGAGGGCCCAGCCCATGATGGATGGATGGAGCCATACCTGGCTTGGTGGTCCTGGATTCTATAAGAAGGTAGACTGAGCAAGCCATAGGAAGCAAGCTAGTAAGCAGCATCCCTCCATGGCCTCTTCATCAGATCCTGCCTCTTGGATCTACTCTGAGTTCCTGTCCTGACATCCTTCAGTGATGAACAGAAATATGGAAATATAAGCCAAATCAACCCCTTCCCCCCAACTTTCTCTTGGTTATGGTGTTTCATGACAGTAATGGAAACCCTAACAAAAACATTTGCCTTTCAATAATCATTCCTCTCTTACACAAAGAACTCCTACAATAAGCCAGATACATCACAACACAGATTTAATACTCTATCTCTCAGCTTGTCTTGCAGCTGGTGTGATTAAATTCTACACCATAGCATGCAAGAGAACACTATGTAAAATTATACTTGATGTTTCCTTGAAGACATTAATTTAGCGAATAGAGTGCAATAAAACAGAAATATTGCTATAGCATCTTGGGCTATAAGATGACCTTGAACATGAAAACATAATGTAAGAGAATAATAGGTTGTTAATAGAACCAACCTTTACAGTTTAAAACACACACTATATATAAACAGGAAAAAAATAAATTTTATCTGCATATGCAGGTCTATAATCTTAGTTAATATGGAAGCTGAAGTAAGAGCACAAGTTCAAGGACTGCCTCAAATCTAAAATTACTTCACAGCCACACTACATTCTTAATGGCTTAAGATCTATATTAATGGTAGAGCACTCAGCATATGTGAAGCACTAGGTTTGATTACTAGCACTGCAAAAAGAAAGCGACTAAAAGACTACTTGTCCCAAACAATAAAATATATTAGAAGCAAGAAAACAAAAATGACAATATCAAGGTTTTCTACTATAGCAGTAGTATAAAGGACAGATTGTTAGTTTGATTTAACATGGCTGCTGTTTGGATATAGAGAGAAGAAAAGGAAGAAGCAAGGATGAATATGACGTTAATCTTAAAAGAGTACATGAGAGAAGGAGGTAACAATAGCACAATACAAACTTTATAAAAGGTATGGCTTGTTCTGTATAGGAAGAAATGAATTCAGCACAGAACTGTCTGGGTTTCAGTTATTTGTGTGATGCCTATGTAGTCAGACTGTTCTTTCCCACAAGCCAGCTCTAAAATAACCACAAGGGGAAATATTATTAATTATAAATGCTCTGCGTGGCATGTTCATCTTCTGTGTCATCTTATCTAGTTGGTGACTCTGACTTTCTTCTACCCAGTGTTCTTCCAGTCTGGCTCTCCTGACTAACCTCATCCTGTATAACTATTGGCCACACAGCTCTTTATTAAAATACAGTATAAAATGGATTATTCCACAGCATAATTACTTGGAGATAGCTGGAGATTTAAAAAGATCTTAAAATATGACAGATTTTTCAAAGTATAAAAATAGTTAACACCAAAGAGATGACTTAGATAAGTTGTGGGAAATGTGGCAAGATTTAAAAATAAAAAAAAGGAGGCAAAAAGGAGGATTCCATAAAAATAATTGAAGAGAGTTCACAATGTTATAGGAATGCAGGAAGAAAGTAAAACCATAAAATCCAAAGAAAGTGTCTGTCATAAATGGAGCAAACAAGAAAGCAGAGCATGAGGAAGTACAAACTAGATGGAAATATTGAGGAAGGACATGAACCCTTTTTGCAAACTGCTCAAATTATTTCCTTAGACTCACAAATATATTTTGACATAACATAAAAATATAACAGTTTTTAGGAACTCAATAGATGGCCCAGTGGTTAAGAGTACTGGGTGTTATTCAAGGAGACTTCAGATTCAATTCCCAGCACACATATGGCACTTTATCACTATCTGTAATTCCAGTTTCAGGGGATTAGACATCTTCACACAGATATATATGCAGGCAAAATACAAATGCACATTAAATAAATAAATAAATAAATAAATAAATAAATAAATAAATAAATAAATAAAGGCTTAAAATTTGTATCTGTTTTAGATTCTTTCCTCCCATCTTCATTTGAGTTTTATTTCTTCTTGCCTTTCTAGAGATTTCAAGTGTATAGTTGTTAATATGAGATATTATAAAGTAATATTTTTGTACATTATGAAGAAGTGTCACTGGTTTCATAAAAAGGAATGTACGTTAAGAGATATGGGTTAATTTAAGTTAAAAGAGCTAGGTAGAAACAAGCCTAAGCTATCAGCCAAGCTTTCATAATTAATAAGAAGTTTCCATGCTGTGATTTGGGAGCTTACTGATGGGACAGAAAAATCCACCTACAATAAGGTCTTGCCAAGTTTTTGGGGTTTTTTTTTTGGTTTTTTGTTTTGTTTTGTTTTTGTTTTTGTTTTTGTTTTTGTTTTTTTTAATATAGGCCCTTAGTGCAATGAACACGACTCTTAAAACTACCTTCATTGTGTTGTGTCACATAGGTTTGAATATGTTGTGTTTTCATTTTTTTCAATTCTTAATAGTTAATCATTTCTTCTTTATTCTTGTCTTGACCAAATTTTGATTCAGTTGTTTAGCATCAATGAATTCGTATAATGTCTGCCATTTGTTTTGTTGTTAATACCCAGCTTAGATAGTCAGATAGGTTATAGGATGTTTCTTCAGTTGTCCTGAATCCTTTTATACTATCTTTTTATCCTAATGTTTGATTGATTTTGTATAAATTTCCATGGGTTGATTATGTGAAAGTATAAAATCTGCTTTGCTCTTTGTTTGGGGGATAAATGAATTTGGGTAGCCTCCCCACAGTAGTTGCTAGATAAATAAATGGTGGCTCCTCATTCCTCTGATAAGAAGAAAACTGATGAGCCATTATCTATTTAATTAGGATTTGGGAAAACCTACAAAGGGCTAAATCTTGAATTTTTCTAAAGTTTTTCAAGTAACACAAATTGGCTTTCTTTCCAAGTAATGGAATATTTCTTCTTAAACCTTACTATAAGCAAGTGTTCATTGTCTCCTTCATGTTGCATCAAATATATATCCTTACTTTCCAAGCACCTTATAAATTCTTATATCACCTTACCCTTCTGTAGTATTTCTATTGACACTAGATTGAGGGCAACATTAATGAGGGCCTAGGGAAGGATCCCATTTACTTAGCCCCCTGAGTCCTACCAACGAGATGAATTCAAGCAAAATATGAGGAGGAATACTTTTCATTGATCTTTTCTCTCACCAATTATCTCTTTCCTTTTAGTTCATAAGGATTCATTCTGAGAGTTACAGTGGAAAAATAGAAGGCTTCACTGTCATCTGCTTTTCATAACATCTCTATAATCTCTACCACCTTCCCTTTTTACTTAGTACTCAATAAAAACACAAAGGTAACAGATTTCCATAGCAATCTGTATGTCAAACATCAAAAATAATTATGGTTCTAGGAAGGCTATAAATTATAGCAATAGTGCAGTAGTAACAACTGCTGACAGTCTTCAAGGTTTTCCAGTGTGTCAAGTAGTGTCCTAAGGCCATTATATTTGTTAACACAGTGAACCCTCAAATTGATACTATTGTGTAGTCATTAATATTATTCACATTTCACAGAAAAAGGAAAATTTCTCTTACTGAAACAGTATCACCATTAAATAGTTCTAGAGTATCTACCAGTTTTTAGCTTCATATATTTTTAATAATAATATTTTAAATTTTTAATACAATTCTTTTTACATTTCCTCCACTGTTCCTCCTCCTTCCTCTTCTCCCAATCCTCCTCACCTTTCCTACCTCCCACACACCCCACCCTACATTCATTTCTAAAAGAAGGTAAGGCTTCCGTTGAGCAGTCAACACATAGTCTCATATATATTAATGCTCTACTGCTAATCATGTATAAACTAAAGATAGCGTCTTAGTCTGTTCAGGCTGCTATAACAAAATACCAGAACTGGGTTGCTTAGAAATAGCCATTTATTTTTCCCAGCTATGAAGAGAGGCTAAGAATTCCTGGATTAAATCATGGCAAATCTTTTGTCTCCAATGTACCTTTCATCCTTATTAACTGATTTGTGTCTTTAGACTATGTCCTCAGAGAGAAAGGTTTTTAGTATAAGGCCACAGATCCCATTCATGGGGGCTAGCCCTCCTGATGGGGCCACCCTCTTATAGAATCACAGTCTTTGCTATTATATAATATTCTCATTTATTCTTAAAAATCTTCCTTTGCTTAGAAAGCTTGCTCTAAATAAAATTAAAGTGATACTCCCACTATCTTGTGATGGGTGGTATCAGGAAACCTTATTTGCAACATATAAGTCAAAATTTTTCAAGTCACATTCCACTTCTACTGTATCATCATCTATATTTTAATGAGATTTCCAAGTGATTAATTGGCACATTATAATTTGAAAAGCTCTAATATAGCACAAGTTTTAGAAGACAGGATTTTTATTCAAACTCCCATTTGTCTGGAGCAAAATTCTGTTAATTACAAATTTTGTGATCTTTGGACAGATTTCTCAATTGACTGACACTCCTTCTTCAGATGTAAAATACAACAATAACAACACCTGTCTTAAAGGGCTATTGAAAAGGTTGACACTTGGGAGGTTTTAGGCAATCAAATGAAATCTGCCAAACTGTTAAAATTCTCAGAGTTTCCTGCAAGACTGAGCCAGAAAAAGTCATAGATTCACCATCAGGTCAGAATAGAAGAATGAATTGAGTCTGGATGCTCCCAGCCTACGCAAATGACAACTACACAAGAAAAACACAGCAAGGATAGTATATAATAAGAACAAAATGAAAAATGAAGGCCAGAAAAAGAATTGATTGAGAGGAGACTGTGATTGCCTTGGCAAGAGAATTCTCAGTTCCAGTCCAGAGTGAGGGTGATGGGAGGAAGAGCATAGGCTATAGTAGTATTTCTGCAGTTCTCACAGGGCCAGTGCAGAGGTTGCACTTAGGCAGAATATATGACTCATCGGCACCACTCTCAACTGTCATAGACTTTTAAAAGAGATATTTCAAAGACATAGATCTATTTCATCCACAGTATATCTTTGCAATACCAATGATATTTACAAAAAAATATTGTTGTGGGGAAAAAAGGAAAGAGTTTTTACCAATTTAGATACATTTTTCTCTTTTATTTCTATTTAGACAGCAAGAGGCTTGGGTATCACTAAATAGAAATCTTTCCGTGAACGTTCATTCCAAAAAGATAGTGTCCCCCAACCTGGTGGACTCAAAGGGATTTATCCTTTCTAAAGCATAGGAGGGTCTTTTTGCAACAACATTCCCTGTGGGTTAATATATGCTATCAATATGACAAAAAGAAAAAATATGCCTTTAAATAGCAGCCTGTGCTTCTTTTTGATTTGTCTCCTGCTGAAGCTGATTTACTTTGTTTCTTCCATCTGGCAGGAAGCTAATCTGAATATGAATCAACCCTTGCAAAAATAACCCCAGGAAATCTTAGACATTCATAACTTCCCAAAGTTTTTTTTTTCTTCAACAATAGCATTTGTGCCATTCGTTTTGTTGCAAAGTTTTTTTTCAATTGAAATGAAGTTTGACTATTTAAGGGGTGGTGCCATCTCATCCTGACTGCCTCTGTCACAGTTATGGATTCACAGTACTCATATTCTACATATTTGCAACTTAATAAGTAAGTGCTGTTATCCTCCAAAACTTTAATCAGATTAGTGTAATATTCACAACTTGATAACCAAAGTGACACAAAACATCATTCTCAAAGATCTGATTCTTCTTTCCTGGAGCATATTTTATGATTTGGAATAGTTCTACTTTCTTCTTACACTAGCTGTACCAACTAATATTTCTGGTGGTATGGGAAAATGAAAACAAAACAGCTCTACATTATAAATCATGATTGGAAATTTTAACAAATAGTCCCTGGGTAACTTCAAGTGTATCCAATGTTTTTCTTGCAATATGGCAGCCTAAAAAAAAAATGATGGTGTTTGTTGAGCATATGAGGATAAATGGACAAGGTCTCTCGGACTGAAGGTGGTAGTCTCTGGGAGTCTAGCTGGCTAATATTTTTTACTGGCAAGGAATAATTAGATAAACACATTACCTGGTGCCTCACATTGAATGCTATTTGTAAAGGAATATTTCTGTCCCACCTGCTAGCTCCCAAATAACCACACTGAGACTTCTTATTGATTATAAAGAGCTAACCTGATAGCTTAGATGTGATCCTAACTAGATCTTATAACTTAAATTAACACATATCTTTTAATATATACTCTTTTAAGTAACTTGATTACATTACCTTTACTCTGTACTCCTCATCCTGATTTCTCTCCATCTGGTTGTCTGTTTTGCTTTTCTTCTTCCCACCATTCTCTGTGCCTTGCTGTCCTACCTAAAGAGCTCCTGTCTAGCTAATTGCAATTTAGCTTTTTATTAAACCAATCAGAAGGTGCCTTGGCAAAGACACACCTTCACAATATACAAAATGATGATTCAACAACATTATTTTTGGCTGGCTTGTATACAGCATAATCTATACTTGTGATAATGCAGATAACATATGTTACCGTCAAAGTTTGTGTATCTTCAGAGCAAGGGGAGCACACATCAATAAGAATGGGTGGACAAGCTGATCGAGCCTCTCAGAGTTCCTCTGTTGTAGTTTTGTCAGAGCTCAGAATAAAGGTTATTGGCTGAGATGGTCCAAACTCACAGATTATTCCAGCCAGGACTTCTTATAAGCCTTACATATTTCCATTGCACAGAAACTGAACAATAAATTATACAGCTAGCTCTCTCCAGGACTTAACCATTATCCCAATCTTCCCAGGATTTCCTAAAGATGCCACTTCCCCCAAACAACAGGAGGGAGTCTGGAGAATAGGATGCCTATATTTCCAAGAGGGGAGGTGGATGTCTTTTGTTTATTCATGAACTATAGATATTTGTCATTGTTTAGAGGGTTTGGATATAAATTGTTGTTGTTGTTCATGGTCCAAAATAAAGCTAAACAAAGGAATTAGATTCAATCATCTCTTTTGGGAAAAAATGGGGGAGAGTTACACTATTAAAATGAGATAAAAGGCTGAATTATTTAGAATACTTTTAAACAACTACTACTCTCAAATTTTTTACATTGGTTTCAATTTGTTGGAACATACTGTACATACATTTCTACTCTTGTTTAAGGTATTGTGCTTATGCACCTCTTTTAATGACGTAATGTAAATTTCTAGTTCTTAAAAGTTATTATTACAAACTATTTAGAATAATAAAGAAATGCAGGCTAATAGTCACCTATTACAATCAAACTTATCATCATGTTAGGTATGTTTTCAAGGTCAAACAAACATATTTTAGATAAGGAGGTAGTCTTCAAATACTTCATAGATCTACAGAATATGGCATTTAAGATGTTTTATTAACATAAGATTTTTTTATGAGAATAAGACATGTTTTCCCTGGCAGCACCAATCTATTTCAGAGAAGATGATGGGCATTGAAGAAACTCCATATGAAGTTTACTTTCTTTATTGCAAAAATTAGCCACTGGGCAAAAAACTGCCCTTATCTCAATTGCTGCCATTATGCTGTCCAAATTGTGTAATCAGGGTACAAAAAAAGCAACTGTCAAACTTTGCCATGATAAGGTAGAACAGTACTTCAAAAGCCTGATTCACAGAAAAAATAGGTCAGATATTCTATGCCTGTAGGATGGATACGTGTCCCAATATTATAGAGAAACCTTGGATAAGCAAGCCATATATTTCTGTCATTTCTGTAGTTTTGGAAGTTGTTTGCTCTGTATCTCCTATTTATGCAAGTAATATTTTATCATTTTGGTTCCCTGGTGGCGACTGATTATAGTTATAGATTTCATTGTTACCCAATTCAGAAAAGAAACTTACATAAAAGATGTAAAGTATATAAAGTTGAGAAAAATGAAAGTTCAGATTGTTTATCTAAAAAATATTTGCAGTCTAAATTTATATAATTTGGTTTGGTAATTATGAGTTATGATAAGAAGTAAATTAGGTACAGAACTTTGGACTCACCAAGAAATGAGAGATAATGGAGTATTTTCTATGAATTTTCCAAACACAAATAGACACTGGACATTGGAAATGTAATTCTTACCTGATAATTATTCTTATTATATACAGCTTTACTGTGTTAATGTTAAATCTTTTCATTTTTATTCAAACAAAAATGTAGAAATGTTATGGAATAATCTTTGTGTATGCTATGAAGATATATCTTTCCTAAGGTACCTTCTGATTGGTTTAATAAAAAACTAAATGGTCATTATCTAGGCAAGAGTTATAGGTCAGACAGATATAGAGGATGCTGGGAAGAAGCAAAGTAAAGTTGTCAGCCAGATGGAAAAGAAACAGTATGGGAGTCCAGAATAAAGGTAACCAAGCTACATAAAAGAATGTATTTTTTTTTTAAAAAAAAAAGGATAATTTAAGTTATAAGAACTAGTTAGGACCAAGCCTAAGCTCTCAACTGAGCTTCCATAATTAACAAAAAGTCTCAGTGTAGTTATTTGGAAATTAGCAGGTGGGACAGAAAAATCCACCTACATGGAGCACATATGATTCTGTAAGATCTTCACTGAACATTAATTTTACTACATTTCCAAGATCATATGTCCTATAACTATACTTCTATAAAACAAACTCTTATTGCTCTTTCTTGACTATGTGAGGAAAGAACACAGAATAATTTGAGTTAAACACCAGCTCTTATAATTATTACTCACTTTGGCCTTCATTGTTATCAGAAAATGAAAAGAGTAGCTTGCACATTATAATTTCATTAAGAATATTAAGGAAGCAACCAAATATAAAGTTCCAGTACAAAATATGATACATAATATTACACAACAAAACTTTTATTCTTAAATGCTTTGGCTCCTACACACACTGATTCAAATATTCTCCTGTACATAGTCTCCCTTTAAGAGTATGCTATTTTTAAAGCCTTACTAGATTGAAAAGTCTCCCTCCTTCAAACTGAAAACTCCCTCAAGGTCCAGCGCACTTTATTTATACTTCTTCAAAAAGTGCATTCTTGTATATTGTGTCTGATAGTAAATAATTGTAACAAATTATCATCTTTGCTTGATTGTGGAATCTTGAAGGCAGGCAACATTATTATGCTTGTCTTTAATATTTTCCAGAATGAAAAATATTGTAGGTACTTAATAAATGTTTGTAGATTCTAATGAAATCAAAATAGCAAAGTATCCAGTAGATCTGCATTATGCACCCCTCCTCACTCCTGACTCAAAGCTCCTCAGAGCTTATTGGATACATATGACAGTGCACACAGTAGCCTGTTACTTATATGCAAAGACAGTCCTAGCAAGACTCATAGATATATTTTTCACAGCACAAAGAAAATATTACTGTTTAAATTGTACAAACAAGTGGAGCAATAAATGTCTTTTATAAAATAAAGGCCTTTAAAGACCTGAGTTGGTGATGGATAGGATAACCATTTGCAAATTGTAATTTCAAAAATAAAACAAGTATTAGAGAACAGTCTTAGACTCAAATATCAATATACACAAAATTTCCAACCTTTAAGTTTTCATTGATTTCAAAGCTATATCAAATGTTAAGCTAAGTTGCTAAGAAATGCCTGTGGTGATGATGTATTTGCTAAGGATGTTTGCATATACTTGGATATCCTGGCTTTTGTATTAATAAAATATGCATAATTCATTCCCAGAACTATTTTATTCAGATTCTCACACTAAAGCCTTTTAAAATTAGACATATATGAGTTAAATAAAATTATGATATTTCTCAACTAAAAACTTTATTTTTAAAATTTAAGACATATTCAGGTAACCTTGTAAACTAAGATGTTTTCATCAGTGGGAATGAAAAACTTGTAGAAGAAAATATACACAAAAAATAATATTTTTAAGTAATGTTGAGACAAAAGAAATTTTTTTTACAGGTCCAGTCTTTTGTGGGTGCTTTTGACCTTAACATGTTATTCTAAAATTGCCTTATCAGTATATAGCACAAAATTTTTATTGTTAAAACGAAGGGGGAAAGCCCATGGAGATTCAACCTTATACAATTATACAAAGAACTATAGGCCACAGCGGAAAGCTGGAAGTGGGAGTGATGGTCTTTCTCGGGGAAGAACTTACTAATTGGTTGTCCAGTGCCAAAGAGTTAACCCTGAAAACATACATACTAGTAGTATTACTTGGACTGAACAATTATATTTAGGAATATATATATATAATAAATATATATATGAATGCAACAACACATAGTGAAAAGGGGGCCACAAATTTGAAGAAAAGCAGGGAGGAATAAATGGGAAGGTTTCAGGTAGGAAAGAAAAACTGTAATTTCATTATAATCTCAAAATAATTTTAAACATGTTCTTTAAAGTTTAACATGATTTCATAACAACTTATTGCCTTCTACATTCAGACAAATAGAAAAATAAAGAAAAGAGAGTGTTAAATGTTATTTCATAAGATAAGGTCAAAAAGCAAAACTAGATAATTCTCTTGCTAGTTAGTGGGAGATGACAGATAATATTTACAGGTGAATATGCTACGGCCCTAAGTTGGGCATGCAATTTTGAAAGTCCAGAAACATTTCATTACAGCAAATTTTTGTAGTAAGCCAAATTCTAATCACATGACAATTAAAATTACTTAGTGAATTAAGAAACCAAAAATGCAAAAGCAAACATTTACAGAGATGCTTCATTCAGGACAGAGAGGGTATTGAAATGAGAACTGTTAAAGCCATCTATAATATAATGAGTAGTGTTTACTTTCAGAATGAATAGACATTTTCCTCCACTTAGTAAAATAAAATGAAAATGGGGAGATTCAACAGGTGAAAGGGCACAGAAATATTTAAATATGCAAAGAAAAAAATCTTAGCATTGGCTAAATCTCAGTGTTCACTAACCAAACATAATTCACAAGCTTATATACTATTTCATTGCATAGTACAAGGAGAATAGGGAATTTTAGGGAAGCAGTAAATGAATTTTTGAGGAACTCTTTGGTCCCACAGAACAGACAAGTGAGTGTAAATGGGAATAAAATGAACGACAAAGGAATGTGATGAAAGTTGGTCTAGGTGATTTATCAGTCTCTTCTAGTGTTTCATCTTGTGATATATATGAGTATAGTTGTTTGTAGTTAGTAAACTTCAGAATGATTGAAGGCAGCTGTACCTACTTTCGGTAAAACAAATTAGGTTTGGTATAAAAAAAGTCTTCTTCATTTTATTATTTTTTAATAAAAATATGTCTTTTGCATCCATGTATTTTCCTGAACCCTTTCCCTTTCCTTACCCCAACCAATCCCTCCCAGTCAGCCTTAAGGCTAGGCTTGCAACCAAAAAAAAAAAAAAAAAAAAAAAAAAAAACAGTTTTTAGAAAGTTCTGAATATGCAGGAGGGAGAAGTAAAAGAATGTCACCTGGACTTTGATCAAAGGTCTGCACACCTCAAAAATTCTCTATTTGGAATATGGTTCTCCCTGATCTCCATATACATAAAGGCAAAGAAGTTTATTTTTGTTTTGCTTTGTTTCATTTTTAATGTATTTTGTATTTGAACAATAAGGACCTGAGACTGGTTAATTCCAGGGAGCTTTAGTCCTCCATATAACTAGACCTACAGCTGCAGGATTAAAATGCAAAAGGCCTCACATCCAGCTGATGTTAATTACTGACTAGTTTTTTCTTTTTTCTGTAAAGCAAAGAGTGAATTCACTATATTCTGCTAGAGGCAGTTTGGAGGTAGGTAATAATGAATGTGAGGAAATTAGGAGGATATTATAAGTGTTTCAGGTAAAATGTCATACAGATATAAATGATATGATTCAGGATTAAGACCCTCTTTAGAACACTATTTTTTTCTGAGAAAATATTTCTCAAATTGAAAATCACTAACTTGATTAAGTATAATTGGTACTTTATGTTCACTATTCAATACACTTGAAAGTTGACAAGAGCATATATTTTAAAACAAATGTTGGACAGTTATTGTGACAATATTAAACAAAGTTAGTTTAATGCCAGTCAAAATCAAGAAGAAAATAAATTTTAAAGATAAATGGCTAAAGTAATTTTTATAAATTTTACTTGAAAGCACATGTCATATTTACTTGCTAAAAATGTAAAATGTTTTATATTAAAAATAACCGAGAACACCTACTAGACTTCTCCTCATATTCTCTAATGATCTCACTCCTATATTTTTAAAAATCAATTGAGAGGTCACTAATTCCCAATAATTTACAGAGCAAAAATAAGTTACAAATTTTACCGCTTTTAGCTAAACTACTTGGCAAATAAATATAATCAAATACTTTATAATTATTTAAATTATATAGGTATAATAGACCGAGGCACTTCTCAAGAGAAAGCATAAAAATTACTATGAAAATATGGTCTACAAACTTAGCACAGAGATCAATAATGCCAAAGCACAGTAAGAATAGACATTATCAAAAAAGTCTAAAGATATCATGTGTTGGCAAAGATATTGAAAGGAGGAACCCTGGAATTATTCTTGAAGGCAAATTCCTATAATTAATCTTGAATGTGTGATTTCTTTGAGAAGCAAGAAGAAGGTCAAAAATGACATCTTAATTGTGTCTATAAGAGCATTTGAAGACAAGATTAATTAGAAGGGAGCATCCCATTATGAATGAAGACAGCATTATCCCACTTTCCAATAGAATATTCATTATGTTTTGCTATGTGTCTATGTATGAGCACTTCCATTCTATCTCCCTGCAATGGTGAACTAAAACCTCTGAAACTATAAGCAAAACAAATATGTCCTCTCTAGTTGTTTTGCCATATATCTGGTCACAGAAATGAGAAAATGAACTAATAAACAATGTAAATTAGCACCCATTATTGTAAAGCATATATAGAGATTCAACAAAAAATTTAAAACATAACTACAATACAGCAATTGCAACCCTGGAAACATATTCAAAGAAAATGAAGTCATTGTATTAAGAACACATATATCCTCATGTTTGCTATTAACTTTTTATAAGAACCAAGAAATTGAAACAATCTTCGTGCTTATTAACTGGAAAAAAGTATAGGATATGAATATGATTGTGTATTATGCAGCCATAAAAAAGAACAAAATCTTGTCATTTGAAATAATGTGAATAAAAGTGGAGATCATTGGAGAATACAAAAGAAGCCAGGTAAAGAAATATAAGTACCAGAGGACCTCACTTGTATGGAGAATTTAAAATACTGATTCATATGAGTACAGACTGGTAGCTAATAGACTAGGGAGAGTAGAAAGGAGTAAGGAAGCAGAAAAAGTTGGCAAATGAGTATTAAGTTACTGGTAGATAGGAACAGAAACATTCTGATATGCTATTGCAGAGTGGGATAATTATAGATAACAATAACTTTAAACATCTAGAAGAAATATTTTCAGATGCTCTCACCATTAAAAAAAAAATCATAAAAGTTTGATATTGACAGCCCTGCCAATTCCTTGTGGTTTAGGGGAAGTACTGAGAGTAAGATAAAAGTTGTTCTTGCCAATTTGTTCATTAGCCATATGTGAACTAAACCCAACAAAACAATTGCCTGATCCAGGTCACTAATGGGAAATCTGTAATGTGTGCTTGTCATTCATAAATGATTACAGAAGGACAGTCAAGGACAGTTTTAGAACCACAAATATATTGGCTTCACTTACAAAGATTTACAAACTTCTAAAAGAATGAGGCTTCCTGGAATTTTAAATATAACTCAAAATCAATTAGCAAAAATTTCTCTACCAAGATGTTGTGCATTCCTAGTTGAAAATTAGTAAATTATAATGTCTACTCACTAGGATAAAGAACTATAATATTTAAACTACACGGTGCCACTTTATAAGTATATCCATATGGATGGTCTGGCAGAACCTAAGGTCAGAATGCATAAGAATATTCATAGTGGCTTTATTCACAGTTGATAGAGCCTCAATGTAGGCCAGGGTTCATTAATAGTAGAATGGCTTCTACTATTCCCCTGTTCCCTTTCAGTCATCCCCCATAGCTTATCTCTATTAGTTTGTGACTCCCTGCCAACCTCCAAAATCACTCTCTCCCAGAAAACCTACAGGCTCCATACTTGACTGGGGACCAGGGATACTGTCTTTCCCCTCCTTCCCCTCCTTCATCCTGTACTGCTCCGAGTACCGTTAGATTGCTGCCAGCCTCAGTCCTTGCTACTAACCCACATCTATCCCTTTCAGACTTGCTGCCATTATTAACAAGAATTAGATAACCCCTGTTCCTTTGTCACACTTTGCAGTACCAGACCCAAGATATTGCTTAAGGGAACTCAAGAGTCAGCCCTCCACACCCTCCCAACTAGCCTATCACTCACCCAATGTATTAAAGAAATCTTAGGTCTGCACCCACAGTTTTAACTAGAATTTCTAATCTAGGATCAATCAGAATCAGTACCATAAAATCCAAAGTGACACTAAGGGTGAAAACCAAACATTCTTCTTCTGATCCAAAATACTAAAACAAGACAAAGTTGTCCATCCTCTCCACACCTATTCAATATAATGCATGAAGTCTTAGCTAAAATGGTAAGACACTTGAAAAAGATCAGGGGGATGCAAATAGGAAAAGAGGAAGTCAATATATCTTTAACTATTGATAGTACAATTTTATACATAAAATACCTTAAATATTCCACCAGGAAAGCACAGCTGACAGGAAACCACTGTCAGCAAAGTAGCAGTATACAACATTAACATGCAAAAATCAGTAGCCTTCCTACGTTCAAATGACAAACATACTCAAAAAAGAAATCACAGGAAAAATGCCTTTTTCAATAGCCTCAAAAAATAAAATATCTTGGGATAACTCTAACAAAGCAAGTAAAAGTCTCGTAATAAATCTTTTAAGACATTTGTTATACGAAATGAAGAAAGTAACTGAAGATTATTTCAAAAGACAGAAATATACCTGATGTTCTTGGATCAGTACGATTAATATAGTGAAAATGCCCATCCTCCCAAAAGCAATCTACAAATTTGATACAATCCTCATCAAAATTCCAACACAAAGCTTCCCAAAAATTGAAAAAATAATTTTCATCTTCATAGAGAAACATACACACACACATATATATACACATAAACAAAAAACAAGGATCCCTAAAAAATTGAACAAAAACAAGAAAGAATCTGTTGGAGATACAGACATTCCAGACTTTGAGTTGTACCACAGAGCTATAGCATTAAAAGCAGTATGCTATTGACATAAAAACAGACATGGTGATCGGTGGACTAGAACTGAAGACCCAGTATATAACTACCCTTACGTAAAGGATACTTGATTTGTTTGATATTATAATATAATTAAAACATTTCTTTGTTACCTTTATTGCCTCCATAACTTTTCATGTATTCCTACCTTCTCTCCTTTAAACTTAGGGCCTTTTTCCACTAACAGTTATTGCATGCATATGTATTTTTTCCTATATATAACCTGATCAATTTACAGAATGTTATTTGAATGTGTTTTGAGGTTTGCGACCTAATGAACTTTTCCCTTTCACTCTATCATGTCCATTTGTGTCATCCTTGTTCAAATCATGTTTGGACAGTCATGCCAGTGAAAATTAACAACAAATACAAAAATATACACTGGGGAAAAGACAAAAAAATCTTCAACAAATGGTAGTTGTCAAATTGCATAGCTGCATATAGAATAATGAAACAGATTGTTATCTTTCATGCTACAAAAAGTATAAATTCAAATATATGAAGGACTTCATTATAATACCAGATAGATAGTGTGAATCTTCTAGAAGAGAAAATGGGAAATAGACTTTAACTTATTGGCATAAGAAAGGACTTTCTTAACAAGACCCAATAGAATAGGCATTAAGATCAACAATTAATGAATAGGACCTAATGATGCTAAAAAGCTTCTGTATGGTAAAGACCAAAGAGGGACCCTACATAATGGGGAAAAGATCTATTAGTTATAAATGTGATGGAGGATTAGTATTTAGAATATAAAGAGAACTTTAAAAACCGAAGCATCAAGAAAACAAATAATCCAACTAAAATGGGGTATAGATGGAATGAGATAATTCTCAAAAGTTGAAATACAAATGGTTGAGAATAGGTCTTAAAATATTCAACACCCTTATTCCCCATGTAATTTCAAATTAAGACTATTTTGAGATTTTATTGTATCCTAGTCAGATTGCTCAATATTAATAAAATAAATGAGAGCAGATGCTACCAAGGATGCAGGGAAAGATGCCCATTTTTTCCTTGCTGGTGGAACTGAAAACTAATATAGAAATCAATGTGAAACTTCCTCAAAAAACTATATCTATCGTAAGATCTAGCTATTACCACTCATGGGCATATACCCAAAGGATCCTACATCTTACTACAGAGATACTTGATCATTTATGTTCATTGTTTTTACATTTATAACAGCCAGAAACTGAAAACAATCTAGATGCCCATAAACTGATGAAACAATAGAGAAAATGTGGTATATTTACCTGATGGAATATTATTCTTCTGTTAAGAAAAATGAAATCATGAAATTTTCAGATATATAGATGGACCTAGAAACAATTATCCTGAGTGAGGTAATCCAGACCTAAAAAGATGAATATTTATCTTATATGTAGCTGTTAGTTTTTAGTCTTTAAATATATGTATGTTTCAATCTGAGTAACCACAGAGATTAGATAGCAAGCATGGTTCCAGGGCAAAGGATGGGATCTTCCAGGGAAGGGTAAATAGAATATAGTGTTATCATGGGATTATGGAGAAACAAGAATAAGAGAATTAAATAGGGAGGGCAATAAGAGGGAATGGCAGAGGGAGGAATATGGGGAGGGCCAAACACTCTAAAGACCTTTTAAAATCCATATGGAAAACTACTTCTGTTGAGGCTTCCAAGATTATATGTATATGTGAAGGTTAGATTTACATCGACTTGACACAAGCTAAAGTCATTTAAGAAAAGTGAATAAATGTGATGGAGAATTATTATCTAGAATATAAAGAGAACTTTAAAAATAGAATCATAAAGAAAACAAATCATCCAACTAAAATGGGGTATAGATGGAAAGAGATAATTCCTTAACCAGACTGATCTGTGGGCAAAAGAAATGTGGTACATTTTCTTTATTGATTGTTGATGTCAGAGAGCTAATCTCATTGTTAAGTGTTGCTACCCTTAGTTGGTCCTGAGATGCTATTGGAAAAGAAGACTGAACAATACATGGAGAGAAAGCCAGTAAGCATCACTCCTCTGTGGCCTCTACTTCAGTTCTTGCCTCTAGGTTCCTGCCTTGAATTACTACCATAACTTCTCTTGATAATAGACTATTATTAGTTGTAAGCTGAAACTCACAACTCTCAAGTTACTTTTAGTCACGGTGGTTTATCACAGCAATAAAAATATAATGAAGGCAACACATATGAAAAGAATTTAAAAAGAGTCATCATGTAATCAGGGTGATAATACCCCAAACTAGACATCTTAGGCTACCAAGTAAAATCTCCAATATCAATAATGGGTTACATTTCATTCAGTTGTTGATAAAAAAGGGGGTCCAATAAATATTCCCCAATGACTATTGCTAATAAGTCCCTATTACTGAGAAATTACTTGTCATCAAATCTAGAGAAACTAGAGACATAACTATAAACTTCATTTCTACTATCATGCATAATGCTAAAAGATACTCTGCAGGATATCAGAGGGAAAAAGTAATCACAGTCTCATTTAGCTACGAACCTTGTGACCTACAAGAGCCACTGTAAGATATACTGATGCAATGGTTCCACAAATTTTTAAATTTTTATATGAAAAAAATCTATTAGAAATTCTTAACAATGTTATCTGTGTGTGCAAAGGAATCTTAATTAGGGTTTATATTGCCATGATAAAACATCATGAACAAAACAACTTAAGTAGAAAATGGTTTACTTCAGTTTAGAGTTTCCATTACAGTCCCTCACTGAGGGAGATGAGGGCAGAAACTCAAACATGGCAGGAAATAAGCAGTAAGGGATAATGCAAAGGCCATGGAGGAGTTCTACTGGCTTGCTCTTCATGCTTGCTGAGTCTTCTTTCTTACAGCACTCCTCAGAGGCAACTGCCTAGAGGTAGCACCACTCACAGTGAGCAGGCCCTCTCACATCAATCATAAATCCAGAAAATATACCATAGATGTGGTAATATATTTTATATTTAATAAAAATTAGTCTGAAATATCAGAGAACAGATCTACCCACAGTCAAGCCAGGAGGGTCAGAGAGTGGTAACTCACTCCTTTAATCCCAGGATGGGAAAGACTGAATGATGACCTACACTTTTAATCCCATAACTTCTGAGACAGAAATCTTTCTGTGTTTTTGTGTAAGTCCAAAGCCTGACTACCAAACAGTAGTAGTTCACACCTTTAATCCTAACTTTAGGATTATGATGCAGAGTTGAACCCAGAAATGAAACAACTGTGCAAAGAATATATTTAAGGAGGTGTTGAGGCATTCCAGCTAGGTAGAGGACTCTTGAAGATAGCTTTTACCCTGGGAAGTTGGCAGGTAAGATTTGACTGTGGTCTGTTTCCTCTCTCTGACATTCCAGGCTGATTTTATTAAATATAAAATATATCACCACACATGGGCTTACCCAAATGTCAGTCTGGTGAGGGAATTTTTCTTAGGTGAGGTTCCCTCTTCTAAAATGACTGTAGCTTGTGTCAAGTCAACATAGAACTTGCCTACCACAAGAGTTCTTTGAGGAAATATGTAGAGATACTGCAGTGCACTGGAACTGATGCATGGATCAGATATTGTCCCTATATAGATGTATAATGATACAAGTAGAAGATTCCTATGGTAGATCTAGAAAAAAAATATGTCCCAGTATTGTACTGTATGGTTCCATAGTACTAACCCTACTTAACTTTGGTCTGGTTTTATGGAGTATTATAGAGAATTCCATAATGGCAGATTATTCTTATCCATTAAATAATCTTCCTCTCCTTTGTGACAGTCTGACTTGTGGTCCTTGGGCATCTTCTTGACCCATAATAATTAATACTATCTTACCTCTCACAACAGCCGAGGTAATTCTATATTCAGTTCTCATTCTTTACTCAGTGTTGCTTCAGTTGTTGGGTTGCAGACTTATTCTATAATTGCTACTCCTATATTTCAGATAGCATTTTATTCCTGTTAATCCATAAGATTTTACCTTCAGTAATTAATTAAGATATACTACAATTTAGTCAACTGAAAGCAGCTCATAAAATACAGTATTAATTTCAGTTATAGGGGTATAATTTCTGTCATTTTGTCAGTATCTCTCCACTCCAAAAATAACAGACATATTATGAGTAGCAATGATGCAGATTTTCTCTTTCACAGTCCTCCAATGATCAGTCACTGTTCATGCTACTGTTATTTCTCACAAAGAAATAGTCAGAATACTAAATATCAAATTTGCTCTTTCCTCCCTCTCAACCATTTGTAACAGGTAGTAAATTTTAACATGTTGGCATAAAGTTTAGATGATAGAGAAAAATATTTATAAATATTAATTCCCTCCATTTATTAAGACTGTTTTGTTATACTTTCAATTTATTAGCATTTTATGCACCTACACTAACATGAAAAGAGTCATGGCTAATAAACAGTTATTTTACTAACAATCCTTTTGTCAAATTTCCTTGTTTAAGATTTCTAATGTTCCAGACTATGTTCCTGGAGGATAAACTGACATCTTGAAGTCCATTCCCTACAAAGGAACACCTAATCCAGCCTTAATACTGGGATGAGGGACTCAGATCTATCTCAACTGGATATGTCAGACTGAACTGACCCACCTTGGGACTCCTTGCCCTCCCTGATTAATGGATGGGGATATGGGAGAGGGGAGGTTGAAGGAGGGACTGGGAGGAGAGAAGGAAGGGAGAGCAGAGGTATATATGGAAAACAAACCTTTTTTAAAAAAAAAATTCTGATGTCCTTTCCCTGTACTTACTAGATACTTACAATCAAGAGGATATTAGAATGTTCATTGTTAGGCTACAGTGCTTGCCTGGTGTGCACAGAGTTTGAATTTCATCCACAGCACCTCAGAAATGAAAACATTCACAGGAATTTTTGTCAATCTTTTCTATAAATTTAAAAATTTTAGACACAAATCACAGAAAAATATCAAACAGCTATTATTATTTTCAATTTCTATAAAACTCAGAAAAATAAAACATTAACCACAATTAAAAATACAAAAATCAAAAATAATAAAAAAGAGAAAGCTAATTTTTTTCTTCATGTGACAGAATGTAGCTCTGTAACCCAAGCTAGCAGAATGAACTAGAGCACATTAAATGGTCCAAGATGTCATCTACTTCATTGAAATAACCCCTCAACCTCTCAAACACCAGGATTATAGGTGTACACCCCTAAACCTAGCTAACACTGACAATCTTGCAAACAGTAAACTAAGAAAAAGATATAACCTCATGCCATATAGTTCCAAAGTTTATGTCCAATAGAACAACAAAATAAAAAAGCCTGATATAGAGAAGGATATAACCCTATGCCAACCAGTTTCAAAAATGATAGTCAATGAAACAAAAAAGGGTCCTGATATTCTACAGATGACTAAGAAAGAAGCTTGATGCTCTATGACTCAACAGAAGTGGTACTAAGGGGAAAGTACATTATTAAAAGCCTGAACATTCCATTTCCCATCATCTGGTAAGAATCAGACAGAGATAAAAAATAAACAGAAGTCCTGAGAGTGAAGTCATTAACTCTAACTTCAAAAATTCTTCAGTCATTCAAATAAACAGGAAAAGACACTTACAAAAGAAAAGAATACATACAAACATTCATACATAGACACAAACATAAATATGTATAATACTGACCTCAGATTTCTCCATAACATCATTTAGCAAAAATTGATCTTAGTAACAGAGAAGATTTATAAAAAACAACTTAATGAAATCTAGCCAGACAGAAAATAGAGAAAGAAGTCATGGTTAAATAAATGTAACAATATAAGAAGATAGAGATATGTGTCAATCCCAGAATGTGGCAGGGTAGAATTATGACATACAATTTATAGAAATTACCTAAGTTGTTCTTTACAACTGAAGGAAAATTTCTTCTTCACACACACACACACACACACACATATATATATATATATATATATATATATATATACATATATATATATATATATATATATATATATATACACATTCATGGGACTCTCTAGGTCTCTCTGAAAAAAAAATTGCCTAGCAGTATCACTAGCCACCTAGGAGAATAATCAAAATACTTAACTTGGAGGTAAAGTTTTGGCCTAGTAACTAGTGGCAAGCCTGGATTCTTTTAAAGGATTTAAACCAAGCAATTATGGGTACCAGGATATCCAAAGTCAATTTAAATATTAATAGGTTTGACAAAATCAAAGTAATTAACAAGAACTATCTAAAGTTCCCTATGGTGCTGAAAGCAAAGAAAATAATAATTTCCCAAGAGAAGTATAGCTGGATCACATGGTAGATCGATTTATACCTTTCTGAAGAATCCTCACATTGATTTCCATGTGACTGTACTAGTTTGCATTCCCACTATCAACAAATAAGTGTTAACATTCCTCATATCAACAACAGCGTTTGATGCCATTTCTTATAATCATACCCAATTTGACTAGAGTAAAATACTACAAAGACACTTACTTGTTCATCCATGTTCATTTCTGTCTATTCATAATATTGAGGAAATGAAAACATCCTAGATTCCTAGATGAATGGATAAGAAGTGTGGTACATTAACACAATGAAATATTATCCAACTATTATGAAGATTCACAGGTAAATGGATGATCTGGAAACATCTGAAGAACAGACATGTATCATGTTTTCTTTCATTTATAGATGCTAATGTTGACTCTTTAGATATGTGTATTTCATTTGAAATACATACAGAGGTCACAAAATTAATAAGAGGTCATATGATGGGGTGCTTTCAAGGTAAAAAGAATACAATAGTATAATGAAGACAGAAGTGTTAAATAGGTAAGAGATGAAATAACAGGGCATAGGAGCAGACATAGGGGAATACAGAACACTAAGGGCTTTATAAAACATAAAAATATAATACATAAAAAGAGTTTAAATTGAGTTGTCATATAACAGAGCAAGAATTCCTCCACTAGCTACCACAGGCAAACAAATGAAAAGCCCAGTCTCAGGAATGGGTAACTTCTTTTTGAGTTGCTGACCAATGAGGTCCCATAAATACTATAGGCCATTGCCACTGTTTTTTGGTTTAGCCCTCCAGAACATGATGGATAAACCCTATTGCCGAAGACACCACATACAGAACACAAAACATCAAGCTGCTTCTGACAAGCTTCATCCTTAGTGGCCAACTTTCATAATGCTTGAAGGAACAAAGCAAATAGCAAAGGAAAAAAATCATTCCTCAAACTTATTTACCTATGAATCCTATAAATTATAATTAAGACCTGCCTGGCAAAGAAACATCCACTACAGCAAGTAATAGTGTATAGTATAGTTGTCCTAGGGGTAACCAACAACTTTCTGATTGGATTTAAAGTTCAGTTTTCAAGATGTAACTCATATCCACAGTCATTGCTGGGGCCAAGAACTTGTGGCTAGACAGAACAAAGTCCCTATAGGATATCCTATTAATCTGCTAAAGGAACATAGCACTTAGCTAACTCCCAATGGCTTATTATAATCTAAATTTATCCATCAGTCAACCTCCATCAGAGAAATGCTTTGTATCATAGATGGTGATTAACACATAGGCCCACAACCAGTCAAGATGCAAAAAATAAGAGACCATGGAGTGCTAAGCCATAAAAGGAATAGTAATGTCACAGCTTTTCCTCACAAAATTCAGGGATCACTGAATATAAGAGCCAGAAGTATAAAGGGGATAGATGAATAAAAGAAAACATATGAGGAGTGTTGGTAATTGATAACCATCAAAAAGGGAAAGTTATTTTTCCTTAATGATGTTATCTCTAGTGGGAGGAAGACACTCCAATGGATGTTCACACACCCAAGAGGATATAGCTAGCACTAATTGGACTGGAGAGGTTTTTAAAAATGAGGCTACAAACTTGAAAAGGTGGATACTGAATGGGAGGATCTCAGAGGAATTGAGGGAGAAGGGTATAAATATGATCAAAATTAAATGTATAAAATTATCAAAGAATTAATAAAAATATTTATAAAACTAAATAATAATTACATAATTATTTTGCTGAAATATGACATAGTTTCTATACTAAATTCGAGTGAATTTATGTGTCTCATTTTAAATTTATAATGGTGCAGTATAATCTCATTTTTGTCAAAATATTTAGAGCGCCTACCCAGTCATCCAATTTCTGATATATTTTCGGAAAGGCATACATGAAAAGATATTTACCTGTGTTAATTGTTATTTCTGGGTGAATGACACTGAATTGACTTCATTAACTTTTCTTCTGTGTGGTGATACAGGGTATCTAATAGAGCTTGCCTGAAGATCAGAGGACAGAGCCAGCCACAGAGTTAGCCATTGAGGTCAAAAAGTGGTGGCATACACCTTTAATCCCAGCACTTGGGATCCCATGACTCTGCTCCCAGTATTTGGGAAACACATGTAGTAAGTGGTTTCTGGCCCGGACTTTCGGGCCTAACCTCAAGGTTTAGGACCTACAAACCTGCAGTCCCACAGTCCCACAGAGACACACAGATGCTTTCATTAGTTTTTAGCTGATCGGCCTCAGGCCCAGGCGTATGACTTGCTAGCTCTCTACCCTTCATCTAATCCATGACTCTTATCCTGTTCAGCCATGGGGCTCGGTACCTTTTCTTAGAGCAGCATAGTTGTCCTCTGCTTCTTCCAGCTTCTCTCCAGCATTCTGCTCTGTGCTTCCTGTTCTCAAGAGTTTTCTTAGTTTGGTAGCCCCGCCCATACTTCCTGCCTGCCTTTGGCCAATCAGCGCTTTTTATTAAACCAGTGGGTGGGACAATTATTTACCATGAAACAACACAATCCCCTACAAACACACATGCTTTTAATCTCAGCACTAGAACATTTGAACCAGAAAGTGATACTGGCTGAGCATAGAAAGGTATATAAAGCAAGAGGAGAGAGACTTCTCTTCTTTTACCTTTTGGCTAAGGATTCAGGTATTCAGTCTGAGGATTCTTGCAGACAGGATCTTCCCTTTTTGGCCTGAGGAGTTGACTAGGTGAGAATTGGCTGTGGTTGTTCCTCTGTCTCTCTGTTCTTTCAGCTTTTCTCAATATCTGGTTCCAGGCTTTTATTAAAAGGCAAATTAGAATTCTTACAATATTACTGCTTGATACTCAGTTTAAAGTAACAAACTACCAGTTAGTGCAAAAACTGAAGATATCTCATATAAAGGAGCATAAGCCAGAGGAACAAATTTGCTATAGCAATAACATAAATATTTAAATATAAAGAATGATACTTGAATTTACATATTAATGAAAAATTATTCTCAGTAATCTATTGGAAATGCAGGAGTCTAGAGCTAAAGCATTAGTTATATGGGATATGTAGCTACAGTGCACATGAGGAAAGAAAGGAACTTGATTTCTTTAATGATATTTTATAGAATTCACCTCTAACAAATCTGGGACAAATTCCTCTATCCAAGTTGGATAAACATTGATTTGTCATTGCCATGAATGCAAAGTAAGTTAAGATAGATGATCAGCACTTGAAAGGTATACCTGTCATTAGCTATCAGTCAAAATTTCAAATGGATTGTAAAGTCCATGATATCCTCTTTCCCTTTAAAGTAATGTTTTGCATCCCAGCAAGCCAATGGGGTACAGTCTCCAGAGTACGTATTTCTAGCATCCAAGCAAAGACTTTTACCTAAAAATGTATTTTTATTCATTCATCTGCTAAATAATTTCTGTGGAGTCATCTAACTATGGGAAAATCATGAGAATTCAGCTCAAGGCACAATTATGCCCAATTTCATTAAATTACTTCTGGCAAATGGTGCTGGAATTTTACAATAGTTTTCAAACATCTAATAAGTAATTGCGTGTAATTGTGCCATTGTCTGATAGTGAAATGAAAGAGCAGGCTCTGTGGTACAGTGAACCCTCCATTTATGTTGTACTGCAAAGCTTTCTGGCCAAGCAATACCTCCCAACTGTCATGCTGAGGAAATTGCAGGGTTTATTGCAGTGTAGGCTTTTAACTTATGAAGATGGACCAAGAGGCAAAAAGGAACAAAATTCTCCAAGTAAGTCATGACAGCCAAATTCTATGTCTCCTTTTATGTCACAGAATAATGCCTGGCCAACAGGGAAAGACCATCTTCTTTAGAACTTTAATTACTTAGCAGTCTTAATTTGAATCTCCTAAATTGGCACACAGAAAGAAGACTTATACACTATTTAATGTGACTGGTAGACCTCAAGATCACTTTGATTTATTGCTCCATCTAAGAAAATAGAACTGAAAGAAACTGGAAGTCAAGCTCATACTTTAGGTTATGTGCAAGATCATTTGTTTTTGCATTCATTAACCATTTATCGGGCACCTGCTATGTGCCAGGCAATGGTCTCTAGAATATCACAACAGATAAATAGACTGGTGATACAGTGACCTAAGTAATAGGTTCCTTAAATACAATTTCTAAAACTCTTGGTATCTATAAAATGATGAGTGTCTTCTGCATGGTAATGAGATATTCAGTGGCTGGAGACCTCTAGATAGCTTCAGGAAAAAGAAAAGCTATAGTACAGTTGGATGTCTAGGACCTTCTGTTTGGTCTTGCAGCCTTCAGGCTCTGAAGGGGGGGCTGAAGGTTTAGTTAATCATTAATTAGCCACATAAAAATCCAAAACAGTTTAGAGAGACTCCAGATTGTCACATGCATACAGATCCCTGAAGGGCAGCACACTCAGAGAAGACATAGAGTCTAAATGCCTTACCCCTAAATCTTGTCCCATGCATCTCTTGATGTGGCTATTGATCTATATTCTTAATTAATGCAATAAAGTAGCAAATGTGTTTCCCTGAGTTCAATAACCCATCTTAACCCATTAATAAAATACAATGAACAAGTGATAGATATTTTCACCTTATAGATTTTTAATTAGGCATACAAACAAAAAATATTATTGTCTGAAATTGGCCTCTGAAATAGTGACAAAATAGAACTGAATCTTTCACAATTGAAATCTAATGCTGTCTCATGGTAGACTGAATCAAAACTGAATTACCTTATAGAAAACCGAGCTGTTGTTCCATGGAGAACTGCTAGGTATATGAAGAAAATTCTTGTATATAAATCAAAGCTCAAAGGTAAAGTGTTCTATGTTAAGTGTTAACTGGCTTTGTGACAGAGAAGGGGGAAATGGTTTGCCCACAGAAACCTACTTTCATTTAGGTTACACTTTATTAAATGTATATAAAAAATAAGTTTTGACATAATAGCAAGTTCTTCAGAGTAGTAATAAAAACACAGCAAAGTAAAGTGTCAACAGAAGGACTGTGGTTGGGATAGAAGTGTTCAGAGATATAAACTGTGTAATAGATACAAAAAGCAACTTATTTCAAATCTCTTTAAAAGCAAGCAAGTTTGCATTAAAATGTATCCTCTATGGTATACAACTGTAACTTCTAATTATATACCTTTTATATTCTTCCTATTCAAAGAGATAATGTCTTCAAAATAGTATCATATAATATCTTTTCTGGTGCTACACAGAAAAAATTATGTGTGACCAGTTAATCTCTTAAGAATCAGTTTGACAGTTATGATTATGTCTTATTCAATTTGGCATCTGCAATAAATTGAACTGTTTTCAGAAATACATGCTATTTCAAACCCCCTTGCTTCAGAATATAACTTTATTGGGAAATAGTCTTTATGGGTGTAATAAAGTTAAAATGAGATCATTAAGAAGACTCAATTATGACTGGCACAAATATATGAAAAATGGACGCTAATACACAAAGGAAGAAGAACCTATGAGCACAAGATTGGAGTGATAAATACACAGGCCAAGCAGTAAGCCACCCAGTCTATGATATTTTGTTATGGGACTCATAACAAATTAATTGTAAGAGTTAACGTGGACAATAAATATTTGTAGAATAAATAAATGAAATACCTTATAAATAAAATTGTCTCTTTTAAAAATAAAAACTCACTAATAAATATATTTGATTTTCATATGTGGCAAGTATTTGGTTGGGCTTTAAAGCTTCCATTGTGCTATAACAAATGAATATTGTGTCCCTCTTATATATCTCATCAATATCCCTTTATTTTAGTCCATCAGAGGATGCATATTAATCTTTTGTATTATAGGAAGAAAAGACATGGCAATCAGAGAGAAATTAATTATTTGTACATAATGTCACAAGTCAGACCACAAAGGGAATCAAGCCTTGATGCTATGGTGGTTTGAAAGAAAATGGCCTCCAAAGGGAACTATACTAAGAACTTTTTGGCCTGCTCAGCCCTAAGTCCAGACCTGCAGTCCCATGGCTGCTTAGCCCCAAATAATCACAAAAAGGCTTATATTAATTACAAACTGTTTGGCTTATGGCTTAGGCTCATTGCTAGCTTAGCTAGGTCTTGCAAGTTAACTCAAGCCATTTCTATTAATCTATGAATTGCCACATGGCTCTGTGGCATTACCTGAATTCCTTTATTTCTTGCTTTCTTGATGGCAGCTCGCAGCATCTCCTCTGACTCTGCCCTCCTTTATCCATGCTTACAATTCCCACCTGCCTCTAAGCTGCTTCATCATAGGCCCAAGCAGTTCTTTTATTATTCAATGGTAATTCACAGTATACAGAAAGACATCCCACATTGGAAAATGGCACTATTAGCAGGTATGACCTTTTTAGAGTTGGTATGGCTTTGTTGGAAGATGTGTGTCACTTTGGGATGAGCTTGGAGTTTTTTATGCTCAAGATATTGCCCAGTGGCTCAATTAACTTCCTGTTACATTTAGATCAAATTGTAAAACTCTCACCTACTTCTCCATCCATGTCTGTTCACACACTGCCATGTGCCACCATGATGATAATGGACTAAACCTCTGAAACTGTAAGCTTCCACCTTAATTAAATCTTTTCCTTTATAAGAGTTGCCATGGTCAGGCCCAGAAAGATGGACATGGATGTACTCACTCATAAGGTGGATTTTAGACATAAAGCAAAGAATATCCAGGCTACAAACCACAACCCCTGAACAGCTTGTAACAGAAGGAACTTAAGAGAGACAGTCAGGTATTCCTTAGGAAGGGGAACAGACATCTCCTGAGTAAATTAGGATCCTAACAGGGGTGAGACAGGAAAGGTAGAAACAAATTATGAGAAAAGGAGATGGTTGAGAGAGAGGAACAACAGAGAGGGAGAACAAAGAAATGGATATCTTGATAGAGGGAGCCATTGTTTGTTTAGAAAGAAACCTGGTGCTAAGGAAACATTCAAGAACACACAAGATCCCTGGCTAGGGCTCCAGGCAATAGTAGAGAGGGTGCCTAAACAGGACTTCCCCTATAATCAAATGAATGACTCCCCTACTTGGTATTATAGAACTTTTATCTAGCAATAGATAGACGCAGAAGCAGAGGTCCATAGATAAGCAACAGGTCAAGCTCCTGGTCCAACTGAAGAGAGAATGAAGAGAGAGTAGATGAGCAAAAGGATCACTAATAGAAAAGCCACAGAGCTCACTGAATCAGAAACAATTGCTGAGGAAACTTCAAGGAAAGGAACTAAACCTTCCAAAGGTAGACGACTGTCAAATGGCATAAGAAGTTTATGGAGCCTCTTGCATTAGGATCAGACTATGGTCCTGGTGTATGAACTGACATCTCAGAGCCCTCTACCTACAAATGAACACCTAACCCAGCAGTAATGTCTCTTCAGAGTGATCAAAACCCTAACTAAAACAGATGCCATTTGAAAATGCAATAAAAATAAACTCAGTTTGTAGGTAAGAATTGTTGGTTGCTGTTAGGACAAAATTTTTTCTAGTTCAGCAGTCTTACCTAGATAGATAGATAGATAGATAGATAGATAGATAGATAGATAGATAGATAGATAGATAGATAAAGAGAGAGGTAGGTGGATGGATGGATATAGATATACCTTTGTACGGATATATAGTGCTTTTTTATGGGTTAACTTTACCTTGAGCATTTGCCAATATCAAATGGTGTAGGAAAAGTTTTATTCTTCAGTTGATCTTGTCAACCTCAAAAGAAGGCAAATAACCCATTTTGTCATAGGACAAATCAGTCTTTGTAGGAACCAAGCTAGTAATCAAATATAAATCAATTAGACTTTTAGGAGCCAGTGAGATACAATATAGAAATCATGGGCTTTGGTGACACACAGACATAAATTTAATGTCTCTCTACAAATTACCAGTTGTGTGACTTTAGGCAAGTAATCAAACTTTTCTATGCCTCTGCTTTATTATGAATAGAAAAAAATATTACAGAGGTAGAAATTACTGCAGTACCAGTCATCCACTGTCAGAAATACTACCCTGAGAAACTCATTCTCTATAATACAGATTTTTCTGAGATAGGATATCATATAGTCCAGGCCCTTCTCAAAATCTCTGTGTAGCCAAAGATGACCTGGAAGTGCTGATCCTCCTGCTTCTGGCACTCAAGTGCACAGACTGAAGGTGTGTGCCACCATGCATGGCTTAGAAAATTCTTTTATACATATTTTTTGTTCATCTGAAGTGCCTCTCTTGAAAAAGAAGATTTGATGGTTCGACTGTGAGTCTTACAGGGTTAACCTATCTATCCAGCTCTAAACTTCCTCTCTGAAACTTTGCTTTACATTCATCAGAGTAATGACTATTAGCCCTTCTTAAAACAAAACCTTGAACTTTCATTAGCATAATGTAATCATCATTTTGTATTTACTTCATGGCTGGATGTGGGTGAGAGAGTATACAGGGCTGCTGTCCTACAAATGATTGCTCTTAATACCTTGTGATGTTATTTTAAATATTGGTCTTGGAAATCTCAGTGAAAAGAGAAAACCGTGGTTTGTTATAAGAGAATTTTATTACCAATTCTAGAATTTGTGTATTAGAACTTTGTACATGTACACATTCCATTAGCCAGACCCAGTTACATAAATTCAAAACAACTGTAACTGAGACTGGGACATGAAATTCTTTTGAGTATAAAAGGAGAAATGGAATGGTTTGATATATAAACCCTTTCTGCAAAATTATTCTTTCATGAAAGCATAAATCAACTTTGGAAGCTTAAATCCGATCAATGTCAGTATTACTTGTAGTCTTTCAAGTATATGTGGTTTCAGGAAAATATTTTTGATGTATGTACATGCACATACATCTTATTTAAGAATGTATCTGTGCATAGTTTCGTAGAGTATGTATTTATGTCATTATGTGTGAACATATGAATGCAAGTGTATGTTCATGTATGCACATGTGAATGGAAGCAAGAAGTAGACACTGGATGTTTTCCACTATGAGTCTCCAACTTACCTTTTTCTCTTACTGAACCCAGAACTTGTTGGATGGCTAAAGTTATTGGTAAGCATGTTCTGGAGATCTTCCTGTATTTGTTCCCCATCACTATATTTATGGACACACCCACAAGTACATCCAGATTTTCCCAGGGTGCTAGGGTTCTAAACTCAGGTCTTCATGACTGTGTGATAGAGACTGCACACTGAGACACCTCACCAGTCCCCAGAATTTTTACACTTTTATATAACTTATTTCCCAGAAAATAATCTTAAATAGCCTTTAAGCCAGTGGTTCTCAACCCATGAGTCTTGATCCCATTACTTTAACACAATTATTTTATTATGTCTATGTACTGGCAGGCTTCGGGTGTTAACTTGACACAAGCTAGAGTTATCACAGGAAGGAGCCTCACTTGAGAAAATGTCTTGATGAGTTCCATCTATAGTGTATTTTCTCATTTAGGGATCAATGGGGGAAGACTTGGGCCATGGTAGGTGTTGCCATTCCTGGGCTGTTGATCATAGGTTCTATAAGAAGGTGGATTGAGCAAGCCATGGGAAGCAATCCAGTAATCAGCACCCCTCCATGGCCTCTGCCTCAGCTCCTGCCTCCAAATTCCTGCCCTGTTTGAGTTACTATCTTGACTTTCTTCAATATGAACAGCAATGTGGAAATGTGAGCCAAATAAACTCTTTCCTTCCAAATTTGCTTCATGGTTATAGTGTTTGTCATAATTATAGAAACCTTAACTAAAATTCCAGGAAGCCAACTTTGGAAAATACTGGTCAAATATACAGTGACAAAATAAACCAGTTTTCATATGCTTAGTGGCACTTAACTCAGCCAGGCAAATTGAGAAATATATTTTTCTAGTCCAAAACAGTCTCCATACCCACAACTGTTTCATAAGTGAGTACATAGCATCCAGGAAAAGTACTACAATACCAGTACATATTGAATATAAATTTTAAAAATTCATAATATGACTAGATAGGGAAGATCTTTAGAAATTGAAAATAAGATTTAACACAGAGAATGCCTCATAATATTTCTTAGCAAGTGCTATTAGACACAGATTTCTTCATTATCAGCTTTTTAGCATAATCAAGAAGAATGTTGCTTTCTGTTGAAATGATCAAAAAGTATTTCTTCCTCCATTTTAATGTGTCATAAAATCTAAAGTTACAGATTAACATATGACAAGACTCAGGATACAGTATGCTCAGTTTTCAGTGAGGAACATGAAGAGGTATGAACTAACACAAACACCAAAGGTGCCATTTTTAGAAAGTAAACATGCAGACACTTTATATTTAGATAGGACTGTTATGATGAGGCAAGAGAATCTCCTCAACAATACAGAGAAATACATTCTACAGATAAAGGAAAGCCTTAATATTTCTTGGCATAATTTTCTATGGATCCTGAAAAAATATTTCCGAATGCATACATGCACAGAAATAACTTCCATAAATATTTTAATGATTAAATTAATGAATAAATAATGAATACTGAGGAAAAGGTAGGATGATTGGGTGGCATCCACATAGGAAACAAAAAGGAAAAAATCAAGAAGAGAGAGATAACAAGATATAAGTGGCATTTATTTCTAAGTGCCAAAAAATGATTTTTTAATTTATATATACTGCCCATGGAACTTAACACCTCCTTAAAATTACTCAGTGTTCATACTCAGTTTAGATACTAATGACAATATTCATATCTCTTTCACCCAAGTTCTACCACAGCATTAAAGTCATGCTTTATCTTCAAGGTCAATTTTATTAGGCTAGATTAAAGGAAGTTTAAGTAAACAAAGCCAGAGAGCAAATCTTACACAAAACATCAGTCAAACCTGTCAAGAAAGACTGATGAACCTGTTTTCCCTATTCACTTAAACAAAGAGTGGAGCTGTTCATCTATCATAAGAAAGCCTATTTCCAGGATATGGCCAGCTACATAACAAATGGATTACAATTTACTAGATGGTCTGTTTTTAATATTGCATGTCTCAAATTTTGCATTAGTGTACACTTAGACCAAGAGATCATCATTCTAGGAAAGAGACATCTGTAAAAGAGGAAAGGCTATATTCAAGGCTATTCATGCAGCATTATTTATAAAAGCAAAAGATTGGTCAGACTAAAAACCTTCACACGCAAGCTACTGCTGGAATAAATTAAAGCATATTTATATAAAGTGAAGAGACATGTGAATATATTACTAATGTTTATCTAAGAGAGGAAAGATTTTATCATAAAAGAAGTTAAGGAAGACATCAAAGATGACAGAGATTACATCCAAACACTCAGGCACTAACTTAAAAAAGCTTCCATTGACCATGATAGAAAAATTAGAAGATAAGTGAGAATATGTTAAAATGCAAGAAATATGCTCAGACCCATGAATTCATGGTAAATATTTAGAAATAATCACTGTTCATCATTGGAAGATTCTAGAAAAGTAACATGAGCATATATATAAATATAGATATAGACATATGAAGTAAAACAAAAATCCAGAGACAAACATAAACCAAGGTCTATCTCAAGACTTTTCTAGAGCTTCAACCAAATGCCATAGCCAAAGCAAATGATAAAAGAAAGCATTTAATCTGTAGGGCTCATGTTTCTAGTGGGTTAGAGTCAATAGCCATCATGGCAGGAAGCTTGGCAGTATGGTAAGCAGGGATGATGCTGAAGCAGTCATGGAGAGCCTAACATATTGAAGCAATAACCACTAAGCAGACAGAGAACTAACTGGAAATGATGTGGGTTTTTAAAACCTCAAATCCTACCCCCAGTGGTACACCACCTAATCTTCCCAAATAAATGGCTCTACCAGCTGATGACCAAAATTTTAAATTATATGAGCCTGGGGGTGGGGGAATTCTCCTTCAGACCCCACAAATGAAGAAAGAAATGAGAAAGGTGAAATACAAATAAAAAACTATATACTAGCATTCCTTGACTTACAGCTTTTATTTTCCATAATTAGTGTACAAAACTTTAGAACATTAAATGCAAGCAATCCAGTCATTTGCTTGTTGAAAACTAAAAGGAAAACGAAGCATTCACTTTCTTTCTTGCCATATTTAACTTTAATTTTAGTTTAGGTTGACCTATAAATATATTTAAGTATAGTGTGACATTTCAATATAAGAGTAAAATAATACTGATCAAATCAGAACAAATTATCATCTACCTCCCTTAATATTTATACTAAAAACTTTCAATCTCTTTTTTTTATTATATTACAACGAGTTATTCTGAACTATGGCCATTGTACATGCTAATACTGTCACTGTTTTCCCAAAGTTAGAAATATTGGGACATCAATTACAATTATTTCAATGACTTAATATACATGAAATATGTTAAAACTTTCTCAACCATAGTATAAGCTAAAAACATCTAATAATTAAGAAAAATGAGAAATGTTGAGATGCATAAAATATATATGATAGTCTTTTTACATTTATTTCTATAAAATTAATACAAAAATAGCACAAAATTTGAACATTTTTTAAATGTGTGCTCACAAACACAAGCCATACATATTACCACATATAATTTAAATAAATGTAAAAATGTATAAAGACATGGTACTAAATCAAACTACTACAATAATGTCATACTTCCTACTTCTATTGAAATAAATTGACATGTTTTGGGCTATCTGCTTAAAATTCTTGCTTCTGTGTGAACAGTTCATCTTTTTGAGTATCACAGAAACCATAGATCTTGCATTCTTTCCATATATTTTTACTGTAAGCAATACATAAAATATAGAGAGTAAAATATATGTTTCTTGATCATGCTATTGATGAAGCTTTTGGGGATCAGGAGGCTATTTTTTATTAAATTGAAAGTTACATGCAGAGTTTAAAAAGTAGAAGCAAAAATGGATATTAGAGAACTCTACAGAGCCTTATTGTTCAAAGCTAAACTAGTTTCCAATAGCCCTCCTCAGTCACCAAGATTGCAACCATGGGCATCAAGTAGGACACCTAAATACAAATTAGTATCATAAGTGTTGAAGATGCCAAGTTCAGGCCTCGTCTTTATAGTACTTGTTGACAGGGACATAATTACCAATGAGAAAGGTACTAGAAAAAATAAATTGGTTCAATATAAGAAACAGACATACTTTGATCAATAGACATGGAACTAAATAAGATTTATTTGCACAATACTTTTCCATAAAAGAAGAATGGCCGTAAGAAACATTTTGCAATGTGAGACAGGACAGTGTAGATTTAAGTGTGGTTTCAAAGAAAAAGATATGGAGGTAGTAAGTGTTAAATACCCTGGTGGATTTTCATTTTAAGACAATAAAATAACAATGGTAACCAATTCTATCCATATCCTAGTTGTCCCCAGGCAATTATCAGCAGAATTACCAGAACAGTAAGAGTAGGAAGGGAATAGGAACTGCATAGCATAGCAAAGGCCAGGCCCAAAAGTTTTGGGCCTCTCACAAATGGCATTCCTCTATCTTTCTACATGCAGAGGCCCTCTGGGCATCCACCACAGTATCCAAACCCTCCTGTATAAGGAGCAGTGATGAAGGATTATAGTAGTAAGTTTCTGACCCAATGGCCTAAGGTGGGATCTGCAGACCCACAGTCCCCCAGAAACACATAGAGGCTTATATTAATTACAAACTGTTTGGCCTATGACTCAGGCTTATTGATAGATAACTCTTGTACCTTAACCCATTTCTATTAATGTGTCTTTCTGCATGGCCTATAGCTTACCTGTGCACCATTATACTTGCTTCTTGGGCAGCTGGATAGTGGCTCCCCTAATTGCTCCCTCTTTCCCCTGTATCTATGCTTGGATTTCCTGTCTGCTTCTAAGCTGGATTTCTGTAGGCCAAACCAATCCCTTTATTAACCAATGATATTCATAGGATGCAGAAAGACCTCCCACATCAGAGGATACTGATATCTGATATGACGTAGGTGAATGAGACAGATATGCATTGATACTACAAACCACTATTCTTCGGGAGTCCTTCTGGCTCATCATAGACAACTGAAAGTGAGGAAGTAAAAGAATATGAAGAAAAGAAAAGACATAAGACCACAACTTTGCAGCCATCTTGAACATTGGCACTATTGAAACTTCAATTACTAACACAGATTCCTAGAAATCCTCAAACCATAAAATGGTCAAGGGCAAAATGCAGCTAAATCAACACTCAAAAAATTTTACACACACAAACACACACACAGAGAGAGAGAGAGAGAATAAATTTGTTCAATACTGAAGTATTACAAGAGTGGTGTATAAATACCATATCTCCAATCCTTTGTAACTGGTGCTATGCTACATAATAAGAAAATAAAAAATATAATCCCTGTCATATGGTGTGAGAACAAAGCAATGAACAGTTAAATAGGCCCCCAAATGGAAAATTACTCACTATGTAAATGCATGTGTATAGCAAACAAGCAACTCAAGGGGCCATTGTCTTCTTAGTCTCAGCAGGAATTGTCATGAGCAAACTCACCATTATACAGAACAAAAATATGAAACACATCTATGTCAGCAACTAACCAACATTCAAATAACTCATATGTGGATCAAGAAGAAATGAAATACAGGCTATGCAACTACAGCTCCTATGAGAGTTTAAGAAGGGAAATACATAAATTATCAGGAGAATGGTGGAGATTTCAGCATTTCTGCTGCAAAGGGCATTTCTGAGCTCCTGCCATGTATGCTTAGCAATATGGAATTAGAGAGAGCTAATTCCATTCCTGTTTGTAACAAGTGACCTTCCAAAGAGTGGATAAGGTTAGAAAGCATTTAGACAAATGGAGAATAGTAAAGAGGAAGGTTACCTAAGAAATAGGCCAGGTACCAAGAAGATGATTGAAATTCATTTCCAAAGTCAGTCCAGAAAATGCTCACTAATCAGTCTTCAGGGAGGAAAGATGCCAATTGGCATGAGTGTCAGAAAAGCCTGCCCATATCAATACAATCAGTGTTTGACAAGAGAGATCAGATTTTGCCAGTGCCTAAGCAAACAAGGTGCAGAATTAATAAACATCATTTTAAGAAAATGCCAGCTGATTTTTTTAAGTGATGATAATTTTTGAAACCTGGCTTGAAATCATAGAGAATTTGTTGAGAGCCGATGATGATTTGTTATTATTCTTATAAGAAAATAGATTTTTTAAAGTTACTTTGACCTTAGAGGAAAATACCCTTTTACTTTAAAAATCTCATTCAGAAATAATACCTTCAAGTGTTTGGTTTTTTTTTTTTTTTTTTTTGAAGTATGTTTTCCAAAGAATACAAATTCAGCCAGAGCTTTTCTACTGATAAGACTGTAGACAGAACCTGAAGAACTAGAGAGATAAGAAAATATATTTGATTAACCTGAGAGCAAACCTTAAACTATCTCTGTAAATACAGAGCATACAACGTTTAAAGAGAAACTCATACACTTACAGAGGTAAGAAGAAAAGCTGCCAAGGGATGCTTAAGTGTGCATAGTAAGAAGAGCTGAAAAAAACAACATCCACCTGCAACTCACCCAGGAAACTGCAACCTGAATTGAGAACTAGAATGTTTGGAAACATATATTGAAATCTGTAAACATCCTCCTTAAAATACCTAGACTTTTCTTTTCTGTGCTGCTGTTAAATGAGTGACTCCTAAAAATGATGAAATATCTAAAATTAGCTCTATCTATTTTATAACTAACTCCTTGCGTATATAAAAATTAAAATGCAGCATAGGCCGGAATTTTGTGGAGGGTCTATTCTTGACCAGATGCGACCCATTGCTCACCCTGAAAAGGGTTTTAATGGCCTTTTCTTTTTGCACTATTACTATTCTTAGCATAATTCCACTGGCCTTGCTAGAAAAGAAATAAAAAGGCTGGGACCTAGGAGCCAGTGATTTCTCACCAGGAATAGACTGCAGAGTTGGAGAGAACAGGGTAATTATCTTTAGCAATGAAATTCTGTTTTGATAAGGCCATGGGGGAGGGGGGCAATGAGATGGGATAAATAGGTCAATTCATTTATTTCAGTTTCCCTTATTCAGCATCCTTTTGGCTCTTCTAACTCAGAAGAATAGAAGCCCTGACAACACATGGGTCAGCAGAGCATGTGCTGTTTAAATAGAACCCATCAATGCTTTGCAATATGGTTAGTCTTCCAAAAAAAATGTCTTTCCTAAAAATATCAACAGTTTGGTCCCAATCCTCAGCTGATTTGCACCTCACTTTCTGCCTTTCACCAGCTAACCACTTCTATTTCAGAACTGCTCGACAGAACCTGTAATCCCTCATAAAATTGCACATTTCCCTGAGCTCCAAATATTTTTCCTAGCACCTACTGAAGTTAGCAAATGAAAAGTTTCAAACTGCAAGTTTCCTGTTGAGCTACAGCAATTGTCTGCACTATTACAAACTTTGATAAACTCAGGAAAAACTGAGTACATCTCCCATAAACTAATTAATGTGCAGAGTAAAGCAGATTGGCAGCTGTTCCATACTCATTAATTGGCTTTTTACCAGCAAACATCCCTATCTTTGTACAACTCTAAGATCACTCCATTTCTGGTTAACAATCTCTTCTTTTTTATCGATAGGTAAGACTGAATAATCTGCAAACTGGAATTCTCTACAGGAAAACTTTCACAGTCTGTTCCCCTTTGCATATCTGCTCAAGGTGAACCCCCAAACCTAAAATAATAAAATCCCCAAAACCAAAAATAATAAAATACAATTTTATTGTATTTATGATCTACTACAGGGAAGTACTAAGCCTGTATCCCTCTTCTATTAAAGTATAACATAATAGGTTAAGTTCTAATGAAATACAGCAAATGAGGGAGGAGATAAAATGAAAAATGCTTCTGTAAGGCAGCTTCAGATAGAGTAACATGCTTAAATTGTGTATCAGTTCATTTGTGATTCTATAACAAAAATGCTTTAGATTGTAATTTATATGCTCTGGAAACCCATTGCTAATAATTCTGGACAGCTCAGATCAAATTTCCAATACATTTAGTATTTGGATAGGGTCTGTTTCTCTTAGAGAGCATATTTTCTCTGTCCTCTTGTAAAGTGAATTAATGAATGGACTTTCTCATAAAGACATGAATCCCATTTACAAAGTTTCTACCATCATGATATAATCATATCCAAGTCCCTACCTATGTTCCAGTTTGCTTTCTGATGCTGTAACAAATACAGTGATCAAAAGGAATTTGAAGAGGAAAATATGTTATTTGGCTTACACTTCCAGGTCACAATCCATAACTAAGGAGTGTCAGGGCAGGAGCTCAGGCAGGAAGTGAAGCAGAAGCCATGGATAAACACTGTTTACTGGCTTGCTCCCTGGCTCAAGTCCAGTTAGCATTCTTAAACAGCTCAGGACCACTTGTGCAGAGACAGCACCACTCACAAGAGTCTGTGCCCTCCTACATTAATTAGCAATCACAAAAATGTTCCACAGAGTTCTCAAGGGCAATTGAGACTTGCTCAGATAACCCTGGGGTGTGCCAAGTTAACAGGTGAAGCTAAGTAGAACCTATTAAAACCATCATGTTGGAGGTTAGGTTTCAACATAATGAATTTGGAGGGATACAATCTTCAAGCCACCGACTACTACTGCTTCTCCCACATCCATGTTCTTTTCTCTTAAAAAATAAATATGTTTATCCCATTTTAGTATCAGTCTTAACTCATTTCAACATAAATGAAAGTTAGAAATCCAAGGTCTAATCTAAAGTATGGTTGAGATTCAAGGTATTATTTATTCATAATGATGAACTGCTGTCATATAAGTAAGTTTTTCTCAATGTGACAAGTTACCTGAGGGAAAATTGTGAAAGTAGAAATATTTTACTTTCTCCTGGTTTTAGTTGTTGGTCTATATGTAGTAAGAAGTTTCTGATGAGACAAAGCTCTCCCACCCACTGCCCTGCAGCTTCTTATAAAATAATTAACAGGAGACTTAATTAATTACAAATTGTTTGGTTTGTGACTTAGGCTCATTATCAGCTATCTCTTAAACCATAACCCATTTCTATGAATCTATGTCTTGCCACGTGGCTAGTGGCTTTACCTGTGTTCCATTACATCTTGCTCTCTTAGGCAGCAGCTTGCAGTGTCTCTGTGTGACTTGGCCCTCCTTTCCCTTTATCTATGCTTGGATTTCCCACCTGCTTATAACCTAGTTTGCTATAGGTCAAAACAGCCTCTTTGTTAACCAATGCTATTCACAGTATACAGAAAGACATCCCACATCACCTCTTTTCTGTTTAATCAAAAAGGAAAATTTCAATTTCAACATAGTAAAATTACATATAAGCAGAACAGTTATCAGGCAAGAATTACAGTTTTAATATCTAGACTATTTGTATTTAACAAATTAAAGAAAACATTCTATCATCTACCTTGTGAGTCTAAAGTTTCATATCTAATTTACCTTTAATTGTAACTAAGGAAAACTATACTTATAGCTATCTAATCTTCAACTCCATCAAAGACACAGAACCAAAGATGCAAATTTAGAACTCTGCAGAACTTGCCAGAAGTTTGACAAGTTGGAGAATCTCTTCTAGAAAGGCCAGCTCATTTAAGTCTCCTTTCCCTGCACTTCTTTACTTCTTCTATAACTTTTTGGAAGGACAACATGCATCATGTTAATTTCAGGAATTTTTCTGTCTTATAGACACTCTCTCTAAGATGGCATGTTTCAGTTCAGACAAAATTGCTAAATCGCACTCCACTTTGTTCCACCAGTTCTTACATTCTTTCAACTCTCACTTCTACAATGTTCCTTCTCTCCTACAATGGATATGGATGTCCAACTATGGCTATAAATTGGGCCATTGTCCACATCAATTGTCACTTCTTAAGAGATTTAACAATGGTTATGGGTCTCTTTGGTACCATCATTGATTTAAAAAAAAAAATGAAGTTTTCTTCCATGACCATTTGTTGTAGGCAACAATCATGACCTGTGGATGTAAATGTAAATATTTAGAAAAGAATTAGAGAGAGAGAGAGACATCCCATTTGCTTAAAGATCAAAAGCAATGGCATCCTTGATAGGGCCTATCATCTCCTCCATCATAAATTTCTGTCCAGGCTTGCTTACAGCGTCAGGCACTAATTCCCTCCTGCAAAGAAGGCCTTAAATTCAACTAGAAAGATATTGTCTGTATCCATGAGAGCTGGGCCACCAGTAGGTACATCCTGCCTTGTATTTTGATACTGGGATATTAAGGGTCCATAGCCAAGCAGAATTTGGTGACAGTTTCCCCCAAAACCTGCAGGGTACAATCTGATTCTAGGAAAGCAAACCAAAGAATGAAATTTCCTTAGCAAAATTCTTCTACTCTCTAGTTTTAGACTGCAACCAACAGCTGCAGCAAGCCTTTAAGGTTTGTGGGGTCTCAGGGTTTTTCCTGGCCAAGAGATTGTAGGAAGATGCTGGGTTTTTTATTCACTACCTCATTGCTTCTGAGAGTACCTTTTATCACCCATGTGAAATGCCTACTATACTTAAATCTTTTGGTTTCAGTTTTAACACACTATTCTTTCAATTAGCCCAGTTGCAGAAGGATTATAAGTTGAATGGAAGCACCATTACTGGGTACTGGGTTGTCTTCAATCCAGTTCTACACACCACTGTTTGTGAAATGACTACCCATATCACTGCATAATTCTCTGTGAAACTCATATATAACACTGATTTGAGTGAACCCTTGATGGTAGCTTTGCTTGTATGGGAATACTTATAAGAGGCCTGTGACAGTATCCACTCAGATGAGAGCACATTGGCATCACCCACTGACAGGCATCAGTGCTACAAAGTCTATTTACAAGAAAGTTGGCTTATATACATGTTCTGTCATAGTATCCATCCACCAAGTTTACAACTGAGAACAGGCATGGAAGGCCTAGACAGCAGGCGGGATAGCAGACTATTTTATAGGAATGTCATTATTGTCTATCCCATTAGGGATTTCCTACCACCAGATGTTTTATGAACACAGTGAGCAGCCTCTAGTGGCAGCTGAGGGAAGATGGCCCCCATATTTGTTTGTTTGTTTGTTTGTTTGTTTGTTTGTTTGTTTGTTTTTAAGGTATCTGCTTCTTGATTTCCAAAAAGACTCAATGAGCTGTGGGCTGCCAAATGGAAAGCTACCTGTGTGTTCAGATTCCTACTGAACTCTGTTATACATTTCCTTCCACATCTGTTTTCCCTACATTTCCCAGACAAGAACCTGCCATTTTTCTGTTGAGCCATCTACAGAGTTGAAGCCTCCAAATATAGGTCAACTATCAGTACAGATTGTCACAGGCCAAGGCCATGAGTTATTACTATTTATGCAGCCCTTCACATAGCCCAGTGGCTACTTTTTCCTTCTCCCTTCTCTAGCAACATGATGTCTTGGTTGCTGATTTGTATTAATACAGCTGCTACCCACTCTTGTTTGATGCTCTTACTCATACCCTCTGTGTACTAGGCATTTACAGGGATGTGTTATATTCTTTGTAAAACTTTGCCTGTTTTAGTTGTTGGCACAATTATTGGAGTAAACTTAGAAGCTTAAAAGAACACTGGTCCCAAGAAGGACAGCTTACACAGTATTGCTAGCAGAACTTGCTAACACCACCACATTGCTGTTAATATGTACGCTACCTTTGGAGGATTTGATTCTGCACCACTCCAGAAACAGGCTTTACTAAAATGCCTTCAGTTCAATTCTTAATTGGATAATAAGATTTTACTCTTACCGAGGTGAGACAAATTATAGACTCAACTTATCATAATAATGTATATACAACTAACAATTGCTCTTCTAGTACTGACTTTGTGGCCTAACCTACGATTGAAACCTAAACTAGAGGAATCATTGACTTGGGTTGTTTTTCCAGTCTCTAGCCTTTTAATCTTCTACTGGCTTCAGTTTCATTTTTCCGTTGCCTGGGTAAATATCATCATGTTTGGGCCAGTCCACACTAATCTTACTGTACACCCTCGGTTTCTACAGAATTGGCCTTTTTATGTTATTTGTAACATTAAGGTTGGGAATTTTCTCCAGATCTTCAAACTCTAAATCCCTTCTAGTCTTAAATTCCTTTAATTTATTTTTCCTTCTTGTATGCAAAAGTAGTTATAAAAATTTCATATTTTGCCTAGAGATTTTTTGACCAAATATTCTATTTCATCACTCACAAGCTCTAAGCAATAGTTTAATTTGCCCAAGTTCTGTGCTATGTTGTTATATGTATAGTTTTATTCCTGCTTTCAATAACATGGTCTTGATTTCATGAAAGACATCATAACAATGGCCTTTACTATCCATATATCTACTGAGAAGATGATCATGAACACTTACATATTCTCTAAGAAGGTATAGGCTTTCTTTATAACCTTCAGCAGAACCATCTTTTATAATCTGCTCAGGACAGTGTGATTTTCTTCTCGCCTGCTTCCCTAGTCTCCTCTAGTCTCTCTCCTATATCATTTGAAAGCAACTTACCCATCTTTGCTATTTGTTACAGTAGTATCACAGTCATATGTTGCAGTGGGGTTTCTTGGTCCCTGGTGGCCAGAGGTCCCAGACCCACAGACCTGTGGCCCCAGACCCCTTAGCAGCCCACCACTGCTGCTCAGGCCCCCAGAAATGACTCAGACGCATATATTAACTTCATGCTGTTTGGCCTATGGCTCAGGCACATTGCTAGCTAGCTCTTACATCTTAAATCAGCCCATTTCTATTAATCTGTCTGTCACGTGGCCCGTGGCTCACCTGTGTTCCTTACATGTTGCTCCTTTGAACTTCAGGCTCGATCTGCTTGACTCTACCCTGCTTCTCCTACCTATGCTCTGATTTCTCCTACTACTTTTTCTATGGTGCCTGTCATGGCCCCAAACAGCTCCTTTATTTAAAGATTGATATTCACAGCATACAGAAAGGCATTCCCACATCAGTCATAGGCACCAGTGGCTGCTTTTATCAGTTCAGAAAAGGCACCTTATATTAAGTTACTTATAAGTGACAGAATTTTTTGCACATGGTAGTTTTAGAAGTTGAAAAAAATCCAAGATCAAGGTGGTAGGTTTGGTCATTTCAGCATGTTCTGAAGACAGTGCAGCCTATATGAGGTATAAACTGGACAGAAGGAGATCATGGAAGTCCAGCCTTGTTTTCTGTCTAGTTCTTTCTCCTTATCTATGTGAATAAGCCACTAAGACATGTTCCCATTGGCACAGAACCCTTACGCCATGCCTTCCCCACTACAGTGGATTGGAATCACTCCAAATCAAGAGTCATAATAAGTCTTTCTTACCTGTAGTATGAGGTTTCTGTTCCATACTTTCAGGCCTAACCTCAAGGTCTAGGCCCACAGACCCACAGACCCGCAGCCCCACAGTCCCACAGAGACACACAGATGCTTTCAATAGTTTTTGGCTGATCGGTCTAAGGCCCAAGCATATAACTTGCTAGCTCTCTACCCTCCATCTAACCCATGACTCATCCTCTTCAGCCATGGGGCCCAGTACCTTTTCTCACAGCAGCATGGTTGTCCTCTGCTTCTTCCTGCTTCTCTCTGGCATTCTGCTCTGTGCTTCCTGTTCTCAGAGTTCTCTTAGTCTTGTAGTCCCACCCATACTTCCTGCCTGCCTTTGGCCAATCAGCGCTTTTTTATTAAACCAGTGGGTGGGATAATTATTTACAATGAAACAACACAATCTCCCACGCTTACCTTAAATTGCTTTCATTGGTCATTTTGTCACTGTGATGAGAAAAATAACAAACCTAATATAATGTTATCCTCCAGGCTTTCCTGAAGGATATTGGACAACTTTGCAATACCAAAAGTTTTACACATGGTAAACAGCACCTAAATTTTAAAGATGTACTTTTGAATCCATATGCTATCTATCTCTAAATGAGGAACAGTGTCAGAGAGTTTACCAACATTCTAACTATGTATAGTAGTTATATATAGTTTTATATATATAGTATAGTATAACATAGTATTAAAGTCTTTGTCTCATAGAACCTATTCATATGAAGTGCTTTGCCTGAGTGCATAGAGGCTCTAAAGAGAATGAAAGTAAGACCCATATAAACAAATAGGTTGCACAGCTATGTTTCAGTCTGCTTGCTGTTAGTTGCTAGTTCATGTGCCACAATGTGATCCTAAAATTTTATTTATGAAAATAAAACATAGTCAGGGTTAAATAAGGGAGACATAGTGCTCTCATCCAGCTGTAATTGTCAGAAGCTACTGAAAACTACCCCCAAACACCTGGCAATTGCTTGACCAATCAGTTAATTCAGATCTGGTTCATAGATACATTAATTTGTTCAACTACAGTATTTTATGAAAATTTTCATATGCAATGACACTGTGGGTATTAATGACAAAGAAGATATGGACTCATCCTCCAGGAAATTGCACTTTGCTATCATATGGGAAAAGAATATATAATGACTGCATTTTAATATTTTCAAAGGCTTGCTATTTTCAATTTGACTCTGCATTGGCTATTGACCTCTATTTATGAAGCAGCTCTAAGCCACATTCATATACATGCATTTTATCAATCTCATTTTACAGCTGAAGAAACGAGAAAATGAAAAGTTATGAACACAGCTCAACAGAAATCTGATATTTCCCTAAAGCATTCAGGTATTTATCAGTAAAAAGAAAAAAATTGAAAGGTAGGTGGAAGGGCACACAGAGAACTGCAGGCAACATGCAGTAGTTGAATGGCAAAATAGAGAAGTAATTCAAAGAGCAACATTTTTACCCAAATCAAGCTTGAAATCCCTACTACATAACCAATCACAAACAACAACAACAACAACAAAACTTGTTAAATGCATTGAGTCGATTCTCGGTAAAGGAAATCCACTCAAGTACAGAGTGCAAGGTGTAAACAATTGAGCTGCCACAAGAAATCAGTTTCCAAGATCTTTGCAGGAACATACACATCTGGTTTTCTTGTGGCTCATACTAAAACCAGAAATGGACTAGTGGATAATTATATCTGTATTTATCTTCATTAAATTAAACACTATAGTTCAAAGAGATTATTTTTAATATAGCCATGCATATTAATCCAATCTGTTTAATACAAAATAATATAGTGGTCTTCAATGATAAAGCACAGACACAAATATTGGAGTTTAAAAAAAAAAAAAACAGGAGCATTGATCTGGTGGTTTTTTTCCTGTTAAATTATCCATGATATAGAGCACATTATCATTAAGAAGTATTCCTAAACCCTTTCTTCCACCATTTAAAATAAAGCTAGAAAAGACAGTGGTACTCATGATGCAGGGACAATAATGTTGTAATTCTGCAGTTTAACTGGAACTCTGAGGCAGGAGCAGTTGCCTGCTTCTGACATAGACCGTCCTATCTTAATGAAAATCACAACCGAGCAGCTCTGCCACAGTGGCCTCTATGCTCAGACAAGTCTCACAATAATCTACTCAAACCCTTGCTATGTCTCAGAAAAGATGTTAGTTCCCCAACTTCACACACACACACACACACACACACACACACACACACACACACACACACACTTTTTAGTTTCTGAGTCATAATTTTCAGTTATATAACTTCTGGTCGATATATTAAATGATTTTACAGAATATTGACTAGAAGTCAGGCTTTATTGCTTGAAAGATCACAGCATATCTTAAAGGCTTATTGGTTGTTCTCCAAGACAGTGGTTTTCATAATATTCTAACTTTCAAGAATCCCCAGAAGTTAGAGAGTAAGTATTGCTAAATCATTTCCTTTACTTCACTCTGAATAATTGAAAAGATATACAACTATGTGTTGAAAAAGAGACATACCCAAATGTCAACAGAGACATCCAGCTTGACCCTACATTCAGATCTTCCATCTATAGACTCAAGAAAAGAGTTGGTGAAGCACAGCTTTTAAGATTTCTTTATACACTGACATGTTCAATATATTTTAAAAGATAACTGCCTATTGAAATTCTTCAAATAATATAAAATTGAGGTTTTTGACATATGACTTTTATTAATGGTGAACAGTAAGGCTGGGGTCAGGAGTAAGATATAAGACAAAGTCAGAAAATACAAAAATCAAAAGTAAGGATCAGCATGTACTGAACTGGCAGCTTATTCAAGAAGCAGATGAGACGTTCCATTTTCAAATGATGAAATCAGAGATATATATCAAGAAGATAGCCTTCAACCTAACATTTCTGTCAAATGGAAGAAAATTCTCCTTCTGTACTCAGTGACTGGTGAATTAAATTAATATTTTTCATTCTAAGATTTTGTTTTACAGATAAGCAGCATGAAGTGGAGTGAATATACTCTCATAATAACGTCCTGGTTCTCACAGAGCAGAAATTTTCAGGCTTATTGCACACCCTAGCCAAGTAGGGGGTTTTAAAGACAGATGTCTAAGACTCACCACTAGCTATTCTGACTCACTGAGTAGTGCCTAAGCATTTAAGTACTTTCATAAACTCTCTGACTTTGAGCCCTGAGATGGTGACTATGTCTATAAGAAGAGAAGTAGGATTGTGAATTCCAGGCCAGCCTGGGCTTCATAATGATTCTCCAAGAGATTCTAACTATCACTCATTTAAATATTTCCATCCTACAGTTATTTTGAATGTGTTGTCTCTGTTCCAATAGTGTCAGTACCACCAGGACAAGGAATTGATTAGAAATCAAAATTATCTAACAGCACTTTAGATTTCCTGATTAAGAAATTGGCAACCAGCAAACTTTTAATGATTCTGAAATAGTTTCAATGCAAAATAAAGCCATAGAAACATTATGATATTGAAGTTTCAGGTTGTGAAAAAATAACCTTGCCATCTTATTAGCACACAAATATGATCTAGTAATTCTGACATAAAACCAAGAACAAATGCAGGTAAATTCTCTAGGCAACATACACTAAGAATCAAAGGAAACCCATACTTGGGACTCAGCTACCACAACTTCATGATGCAAAAAGGCTTATAGTACTCATTTAATTAGGAAATGACCTTTATAATGTAAGTATAGAACTTCCTTGAATTCCCTTCTTCAATAAGTTGTGCTTAAATATGTCATCTCATTCAGAATGAACATCTCAGGAAGCTAGGTCATCTTAATTGCACATATACAAGACTCCCTTGAAAATGCACAAGTCCATGAGCACTTACACATATATACACACACACACATTCTAGTTTTCTGGGCTTTGGAGTTGTTTTTCTGACACATGTATGATGGATAGTTTCAGAAGCTTACATTTTGCACAGTATAATTGCACAGACTTTAATCCCAGCACTGGAGAATCAGAAACTGGCAGATAACTGTGAGTTTGAGGACAACCTGGTCTATATAACATGTTACAGACTAGTTGGAAGTACATGATGGGATGCTGTCTTTTAAAAAAGGAATGGAGGAAGGGGAAGGGAGAGGAGGTGGAAAGTCAGAGGAGGGGATGAGAGGAAAGGTCAGGGTAGGGGAGATTAGAGGAGAGGTTGAGAGGGGTGCGGAGATCAGGGAAAGGGAGAGATGGGAGGTGAGAGGAGGAGAGGGGAGGGGAGGGGAGGGGAGGGGAGGGGAGGGGAGGGAAGGGAAGATGGCATGCAGCCATAATCAGTATAAAATATTAACTTAATAAGATAATAACAATATGGAGATTACTCAAAATGTGACAAATTTTTGTGACAATTACTTTTTTATTCACTGGAAAAATAATTGTCATTATAATTATTGGCTCTATTGGACCCAATGTAAACAAGATTTTGACGAGGTAAGTGTTTATTACCTAACCTAATGTCCCTCCTTTTCTAAGGAGACACAGATGATATAATAAAAGCATGCATCTCTGAATGCCTGTGTCAAATTAAAGCTTTTGCTCAGTAGTCTTTAAACGTTCTGTACTGTAATTAAAAATACAAAGAAGCAGAACACTCACCTGCCTTTATGTGGAGAGGAGGAGGAGTGGGGAGTGGGAACAAACCAGCACACAAGAGAAGGACTGGCGGCCTAGTTGTCATTCAGTAACAATACTTTAGCAATACATATGTATGTGACTTACTTTTAGTCTATACCCTAAGGAGGAGTTAAAATATAGTATGAAGATTAACTAACCCAGGTACATGAGTAGAAGGGCAACAAATGAGATACCAATGTAACAAACAAAGTGGTCTAAAGTCACTAAGACAATTACTAATAGAGCCAAGACAAAATAGTCTTGCTTGCACAGTCTTAGTCTGTCTGTTGTGTTACATAAATTCCTGTTTAAGTTTCATTTTAGCAAATCACATATGTACCTTTAAGCCTAAGGAAATATATAAACCATCAGTAAATGTCACAAGCAGTTACGTTTTATGTTATGTCTTTGAACTTAGACACAAACTGGCTTTAAGGATCAGCTTTTAGGAACTAGGAACACAACTTGTATGTAAAAAGAGACGGACTGAAGATGTGGCTCAGAAGTAGATCATCTTAGTATCATGCACAGTACTCAGGGTTCCATTCACATCACTGGGAGAATAACAAAGAGTACTGCTATATATTTTGTCGTCATTACAGCGTTTGGTCCCATGTATTGAAGTTCCATAATACAGGGATACTCCCAGACATATCTGTGGTACTATCATGGATTCATTTTGCAAATCCTGAAAATAATGTTAAAAAACAAAAAGTTACTAAGGAAATAGTGATAGTTTAAGAATTCCTCATGTAAATCAGATGTGTTTTTAAGTTGATAATAGCAGTACTGACTTGCAGATTTAGCACAGAAGCATTCTGTGTCACTGGTCTAATTCTGCTGGTTTCCATTTGTGCAATACTTAAATCTAAACCATGATTCCTTCTGTTTTATTAAGGTATCTAACGTTTTTCTTGGCTGAAGCAACTTTTGCAAATAAGGTCAGCATATTTAATCATATACTTTCAAAATGCAAATTTTAGTATTTTCTTATGCAATAATCTTTCCTCAACTGCAAATTGTTTTTATTTCTGGCATTGCAGCAATAATCTAAATGGTGTTTTTCAAAGTGAGCAGTATTCATTTAGGTCAAATAGGCTTAATTTTCACAAGTATAACTCAAATTAATATGAGTAGTTATTATTAGATAAGCAGAAAATCACTCCCATTCCTCTTCCCACACTTTCCTCTTTTCTGCTTAGGTCTTTGAGCCCCACTCTTTCTCCTGCAGGAGAAACTGAAACTGATTGGCAAGTAATGGTGGGAATTATCTTAAGACAACTTGACCAGGATCCCAGTGACTACTAATCCTATAGATGTTCTAGAATAATAAACTATATAACTGCAACTATCAAATCTAAGAATACATGATTACTCACAAGTCACTTCTAGACTTCCCCACTTTAAACTGTTCTTTTGTGCACAAATGAATCAGGAAAGCTTCACTAACGTGATTATAAACAGACGTTTCTCTCCCACCTGCCAGGTCCCAAATAACTACTGAGAAGCTTAATATTACTTATAAATGCTTGGCCATTAGCTCAGGCTTGTTACTAGCTAACTGTTACACTTTAAGTTAACCGACCTTTCTATTTATGCTTTGCCACTTGGCTCATGGTTTGTTGCCTCATTTTTACATGTGTTGCTTGCTCAGCAGCTGGCTGGTACCTCCCAACTCTGCCCTTCTCTTCCCAGCATTGTTTAGCTTTTTTAGCCTACCTTCCTGCCTAGCTATCAGCCTGTCATCTTTCTATTAATCATTGATAGTAATACATATTTATAGTATAGAAAAGTTTTGTTCCACAGAATGTACTCAAGGTGTTCATCTTGTTACTTTCAGTACTTGGAATTGAACACAGGTCCTTGCACATCTAACTGTTTTGTTTTGAATTTCCATTTTGAAATGAGACCTCACTAAGTTACCAGCCTAGACTGTCCTTGAAATGGAAACCCCTGCCTCAACCCTCATGAGGAGTTGTGATTACAAGATGGAGTTACCAGCCCCAGCTGAAATACCCAGTTTATTACTTATAATAAAGCTGTTTTTTATTACGAATCAAAAGTAATTTCAGACCATGATCTATACACATACCCAACTGAGGAACTGTGTCTCTGAGGAAATGTAATATGAAATCAAAGAGAAAGCATTTTCTTAGAAATGTTTGTGTGCGGCACACAAGGTCCTTTTCTCAAGCACATGCCTACACTCTTTCCCAAGGACATAGCCGCTTTGAAAAAAAAGAAGAAAATAACAGCATGTACACTTAGCCAAAACATCCACAAAGGTGCTGCTGCTTCCAAAATAGAAAACAGAATAATTTGGCAAGGTAATAAATTCTACTTTCTATAATGTTTTAAATGTATATTTTTTAATATTATTTTTCCAGAAGGCATTATCAACAGATTAAATAACCAATCGGTTCTATTGGGTCCAAGACACTGCCCACCTTTCTCTAATTCACCAACTTGTACATTTTCCTGCATAACAGTAAATAGAAAGAAGAGAGTACAAGGTTGAATTCAAAACAGCTCATTGGAACTGAAATCTGTGAACCAAGAATTATATAATATGCTTCTTCAGCTAAACTCCCTCTCATAAAATCTCCTTCTTGATAAAATGAAGATTGGGACTTTGGGGGAGTAGAATTACTCAGAGGAGTTCTTCAGGACTATCTTATTTGAGTGTTCTGAAAAAGAGAACCTATTGAGTTTGGCTCCAGCAGTATTTTGACAAATACGCATAATTCAAGACTTCTCTAAAGTCAGATGTTATCTGGCACTCACTGTCTGACTGCAAGTGCTCATAGGGGGAACAAAGCTAATTAACCAGACACAGCCAAGTTACCCTGTTCCTGGTAATGTGCATAGGCATGCACACTAGCCACTTCCTGCTTAGCCAGCTTGGAGTCTGCTGCTGCACCTAGTTATAAAAGTGACAAAGGATCATCTAGATGCTTAAAACTAATGAAAGAGAGACAGCACAGCTAGAAGTCTCCAGCTGCCAGAGGGAAATCAGGAAAGGATATATAGGTTTGTTCCATAGCAACATTAAAAAGAGTCTGTGGATTACTATAACAAGTCTGCAATTTGTTTCTCAACTGACTCCTTGTCTCTGTATCAAAGGGTGACTAGATAGAGTACCCAGTAACAGCTAAGTCCCAATCTGGGGCTTGGTGCCTGTGTGGGCATGGGCAATGATTACATATTGGTTAAGGTCTTTATTTTTTTTCCCCTTTGCTGCTGGCTTTGCATCGAATGATCCTTGGCTTGGTACACACCCTGTTATCCTTCATCTGAACATCCCTTTCTGCTAATAACATTCCATCAGGCTAGCTGGTTGTGTTACCCCTACAGGTGATAAATGTAATGCAATAGAATCACTGGGCAGCAGCAGTAAACTAGATAATACAAAGACTAGAAACCACTTCCAGAGAAATGATGACTTCTAGCTCTGATTCTCACTAATCTCTTGAACTTTGAACTTCACCTTATTCAGCTAGCAAATTTTGCCTCTGTATATAGGCCAAAGAGCAACTATGAACTCACATTAGATGATTTTGTAAATAGACTCGTTGTAAAGTTCTTTTTAAACTTTAGAGGGCAAGGATATATATAGTCTTAATTGCTATATTATACTTACTGCTTTCGTTCTTTTTAAATTGTGGGGAATTCTCTTACATATGTGTTTTTTAAAATTTTACATATCATCCTCAGATCCCCTTCACTCCCCTTTCACTCACTCCCAAGCTCCCCCCCCCACCCACCCCATCTCCCTACCTACTCCACAGAGAGGGTAAGGCCTCCCATGAGAAATCAACAAAGTCTGATACATCATGTTGCAGCAGGACTGAGCCCCTGCTACCTGTATCAAGGCTGAGCAAGGCATCTCTCTATAGGGAATGGGCTCCAAAAGACCAGTTCACACTCTACTGATAAATCCTGGTCCCACTACCAGAGGGCCCACAAACTACCCAAGCCACACACTTGTCATCCACATTCAGAGGGTCTAGTTCCGTCCCATACAGGTTCTCCAGCTGTCAATTCAGAGTCGGTGAGCTCCCAGTAGCTCAGGTCAGGTATCTCTGTAGGTTTCCCCCATTATGATCTTGACCCTTTTGCTCATATAATCCCCCCTCCTTCTCTTTAACTGGAGTGGGATCTTGGCCCAGAGCTTAGCTTTAAATATATGCATCTGCTTTCATCAGTTTCTGGATAAAGGTTCTATGGTGACAATTAGGATGGTCATCAATTTGATTGTACAGAGAAGGCCAGTTCAGGCATACTCCTCACTATTGCTTGGAGTCCTAACTGGGTCACCCTTGTGGATTCCTTGGAATTTCCCTAGCACCCGGTTTCTCTCTACTCCCAAATGGAACCCTCTATCAAGATAACTATTTCATGGCTCTCCCTTTCTGTCCCTCCCCCAACTCAACCATTCCATCACTCCCTCATGTTCTCTCTCCACCTCCCCTTATCCCGTCCCCCACATGCTCCCACTTTACTCAGGGGAAGCTTATCTATTTCTCTGTCTCAGGGGAATCCATGGATGTCTCCCTTAGGGTCCTCCTTGTTTGTTAGCTTCTCTAGGGTTGTGGATTGTACTTTGATTATTCTTTGCTTTATATCTAGTATTCATTTATAAGTGACTACATACCATGTTTGTTCTTCTGAGTCTGTGGTTACCTCATTCAGACTGGTTTTTCTAGTTCCACCATTTGCATGCCAATTTCAAAGTATAATTTTTTTATTACTGTGTAATAAATACTCCATTGTGTAAATGTGTCACTTTTTTTTAACCATTCTTGTGTTGGATGTTGTTTCAGGTTCTGGCTATTATGAATAATGCTGCTATGAACATGGTTGAGCAAATGTCCTTGTGGTATTAATGTGCATCCTTTAGGTATATTGCCAAGAGTGATATTGCTGGATCTTGAGGTAGATTGATTCCCAGTTTTCTGAGAAACTACCATACTGATTTCCAACATGGCTGTACAATTTTACACTCCCAACAGCAAAAGAATAATCTCCTGACTACTCATACTCTCCAGCATAGGCTCTCATCAGTGTTTTCAATCTAAGCCATTTTGAGAGATATAAGATAGTATCTTAGACCTGTTTTAATTTGCATTTCCCTGGCTAAGGATGTTGAGCATTTCTCTAAGTATCTTTTGGCCATTTAAGATTCTCTGTTTAAATCTGCACCCCATTTTTAACTAGATTATTTGCTACTCTGATGTCTAGTTTCTTGAGTTCTTTGTATATATTAGAGATCAGTCCTCTGTCCTATGTAGGGTTGGTAAATATCTTTTCCCATTCTGTAGGCTTCTGTTTTGTCTTATTGACCATGTCCTTTGCCTTACAGAAAATTTCAGATTCAGAAGTCCCATTTATTAGTTGTTGTTCCTAATGTCTATGCCACTGGTGCTATATTTAGGAAATGGTTCCCAGTGCTACTGTGTTCAAGGCTACTTCTCACTTTCCTTTCTATCGAGTTCAGTGTAACTGGGTTCATGTAGAAGTCTTTGACCCACTTGGACCTGAGTTTTGTGCATGATGATAGATACAGATCTGCTTGCATTCCTCTATATGTATACATCCAGTTATGACAGCACCATTTGTTGAAGATACTTCCTTTTTTCCATTGTACAGTTTTCAGGATCTTTGTCAAAAATCTGGTGTTTATAGGTGTGTGGATCAATATCAGGGTCTTCAAGTCAATCCCCTTCATCTACATGTTTGTTTTTATGTGAATCAATACCAAGCTGTTTTTATTAGTAAAACTGTATAGTAGAGCATGTGGTTGGGTGTGGTGATACCTCCAGAAGTTGGTTTATTGTACAGTATTTTTTTTTAGCTATCCTGGGTTTGTTTTTTCATATAAAGTTGAACATTGTTCTTTCGAACTCTGTGAAGAATTATGTTGGGATTTTGAGGGGATTGTATTGAATCTGTAGATTGACATTTTTACTATGTTGATCCTACCTATCCAAGAGCATGGGAATCCTTTTCATTTTATGAGATCTTCAGATTTTTCTTCAATGACTTAAAGTTCTTACCAAGCAGGTCTTACATTTTTTTGGTTTAGAGTTACCCCAAGATATTTTATGTTATTTGTGGCTATTGTAAAGGGTGATGTTTCCTAGATTTTTTTCAGCCCATTTATCATCTGTGTATAGAAGGGCTATATTTTTTTTCTTTTTAGTTAATCGTGTATCCTGCCACATTCCTTAAGGTGTTGATCAGCTAGAGAAGTTTCCTGGTAGAATTTTTGGGGTCACTAACACATCATCCACAAATATCAAAAGTTTGATTTCTTCCTTTCCAATTTGTAACCCCTTGATCTCCTTTTGTTGTCTTATTGCTCTAGCTAGATCTTTAAGTACTGTACTGACTAGATGATATGGGCAAAGAGGACAGCCTTGTCTTCTTCCTGATTTTAGTGGGATCACTTTGAGTTTCTCTCCATTTAGTTTGATGTTGGCTATTGGCTTCCTGTATATTGCCTTTATTATGTTTAGGTATATTCTTTATATCTCTGATCTCTCTTTGTCCAATCAGAGTTAGCAGATTCTTTGACTCAGGAAGCCCCTCTTGGTCCAGTCAGAGCTCTTGGTCCAATAGGAGCTGACAGATTTTGTGTTTCAAGGAGCCTCTGAGGTTGCAGGGGGATTGGTGGGTTTGGGATAAAGAGTAGAACTTCAAAATTGCAGAGTGTGGATGGGGAGGCCGGCATGCAGGAGTCTTCCCTGCTGGTCTGCAACAGGGGGAGGACTGGGTGAGGTGGAGGAGCACAAGTTGTGCCTTGGTGCCTAGAAACTAGGGGAATTCCTATATAAATGTTAACATTTTTTTTTTTTACAAAAGCTGAATGACAAACCTCCAAACTTTGGACATATAAATAAATAAATATATATACATATATATGAAAATTATATGTGTTTGTGTGTTATATAACAAAATTGGTTATTTCATTTTAACTTGAAAGTGGTGTTCTAATAATAATTTTGACCTTCTGCCACACTTAAAGAAAGACATTTTAGGTTAAGATAGAGCCCAGGTAAGGGAAAGCCAGTTCTGAAGACATACTGCCTCACAAAAGACCAATTGATTCCCAAATGAATGGTCCCAACTGCAAAGTATGTGTGAGGTTGAAGTTTGTATAGTAAACTGCACATTTAAACCACCATCACTCCACTCTAAGATAAAGTTTGTAAAACTTGTTGATGGTAAGAATTATTCAAAATGTGTGATAGATAAATTTGAAGATTATCAGTCCCTCTCATAGAAAATCTGATTTATTAACTTTGAGTGAAAGCCCAGGAACATAAACTTTACACAGGCATCCTAAGTGATGGCTGATGTGCATGCATCCCTTAGTTCACACTTTTAAAAGCATTGGAATAGGTGCAATTTTCATTCCATAAGTAGGGGTACTTTGGGACACTTTTCAATATTATCCCTTACAAAATTGAGTCATTACACTCATTTGACACCATTATATGCATGACTTAAAAGGTAATCCTTTTCAGTGAAATGCTATCTGACAAAAACACTGTCTAATTAGCAAAAGTTAAGATGACTTCTATTGATTTCAGATTCTATTTTTCTTGTCACAAGTGAATTTATCCACAATTCTGGCTTATCATCATCATGAACAGCCCAGAAGATTGAGAAAAGTCACATTTTAACTTAAATGGAAAAAAACAGTTTATTTGAACAATTCAGGTATGAAAAGGGGTCAAGAGATGAAATCTTCTAAGTGTGCAAGCTGGGTAATAGAACAATTTATAAAAGAAGTTCAATTGCTTCCTACAGCGGAGGTGGAACTGTTCAAGGGACCTGTAACACTGAGTCAGAGACTGGCTAAATATAATTTGTTACAGGAAAAGGAAGTGTCTTTCTGAATGATATGAAAAGACTCTGTTATTTGAAAGAAGAGCATACACTGTATGTATATGGATTCTATAACTATTTGAAGCCATAAGAGAATAAAAGCATTGTAGGGAAGTATTTAAAGAGTTGAATTTTACAGATAAACTCTCAAAAATCTATATCCACACTTATGTTTGTTGCATTTTCTTGACTCTCTCATACCTGGCAATATCACTGAGTTATCTTTAGCCATAGGATTAACAAAGAGTTTATATTGAGATGCAACCAAATCAGAAAGAAAAAGTCACAGTCCTAGAAAAAATTGTTAAGATCAGTTGACATTACTGGTCTTATTCATATCTCTAAAGACTGTACTGATTCCCAAAGAATTGAAGGTTGTAATGAACCACCTGACAGATAACAGCTGATAGGCCAGTTACTGCAAAACAGCAAATTATGGTACAGCCTAACATTTTAATTTGCTCACAACTTCTTATGTCTTTAGTGTGTGTGTGTGTGTGTGTGTGTGTGTGTGTGTGTGTGTGTGTGTGTGTGTGTGTGTGTGTGTGTTTTATTTTCCTATAGTAGAAGCAACATGTGAGCCTTGGAATAAAAAATATAAAAAATGCTCTAACAATTTACTAAAAAATTTACTGTGAGCAACTGGAGTTGAAGTGACACAGAAAAATCTACCACATTGCAAGGCCTGGGAGTAAGAGATGTTGAGAGGCATCCTCTTGGGATCCCTTTCCTCCTACTGGGTTGCCCTATCTAATTATGATATAAGGGTTTGGGCCTAGTCTTTTTGTAACTTGTTATGCAGTTGAGATGAAATCCCTGGGAGGCCTGCTCTTTTCTGGAGGGAAATAGAGGAGCAGTGGATTGAGGCGTGGGGCAAAGAAGGCTGGGAGGAGTGCAGGGGAGGCTCTAGTTGGGGTGAAAGAAGAATAAACAAAAAGAAAAAAAAAGTGTCGTCTAACATTGATCCATTCCATCTCATAACATATCAAGCCTTTCTGCCCCCAAAGATTTGCATCCATAAGGGCATTTGCAAGCCTTAGTTTAGATTCAGCAAATTCCACTGCACCTCCTACCATTACTTCACCACTAGTAATATACATTTGAATCTCCTGTGGAGTTTGGGGTAAAATAAAGTTAATGAAGGATTAGACCTGAGGTAGAACTTGCATTTCTGTGCCTCTAACTAGTTGCCAGCTGCTGGTAATCCTACCAATGAGTAGGAATAATTTTGAGAGACTTTTATACCACTTGTCCTCACCTTAACTTTAATTAACCTATTTACTAAAGATCCTTATTCCCATAAGTGAACACACACACTCACCCATCACTTCAGTGACATTTTCAAATTATTTTCTCCCTCTACTTTAGAAAAATTTAATCCAATTTTTATTACTGTCCTGTACTCTAGTTATGTCAATCCCCCCCTCACTTTCATGGCAATATTTCACTAAATTCTTATTCACTGAAGTCTTTGTTACTTCAAGTGAGGTGTGGTAGAGAAAGAGATGAGTCATTTAAAAAGTGTTATTAGAGAAATTTGCCCATCGTAACTTCCAAAGTATTGAGCCAGAGAAAACTGTTGAAAAAGATTTGTGCTGGTCTTTACAGTACAGAGTTGGAGAAAATACTCAAAAGTCTGACAACATTCAATGCTGGCAATGATAGAAAATGAGAAGAAGAAACAGTCTAAGACTGGTAAACATAGCAAGTAAAACATAATAAGACATTGTTTTGTAGATTTGTTTTGAATTTTCACATGAACTTGATCTAGTAATTCAGTTTCTAAGTATACAGACTAGAAAACTCTTGAAACTTAGCAAACATGATCCTTCTCTAAGAAAACTCAAAGTTTTGGCAAACTGGAAATAAACAAAATGTCCATTAACAACAAAATGAATGGATTATCATATACAAAACAATTTTCTGCAGCAGTTAAAATGTATTGGTACAGCTTAAACAACATAGCTGCTTCTTACAAATATAATATGGGTAATATAAAAATATAGTTGTATAAAGATTGTACATACAGTATGATGCTATTTAATGACCCTTAGAAGCAAAATTGGATATTATCTTTAAAATAGACAAAGATGTAGTATTACTATAAAAAATGAAAAGGATAACAAAAATCAAGAATACTAATATGAAGAAGGATAATTAAGAGTGAAGAGAAGCTGTTTTTGCAGACACTGATTGGCTGATTAAAATGTCAGTAGTGTTCAAATGTTGGAATGTTGGAGGTTCAGAGGCTAATTATCTTATGTGGGCTAGTTCTAGAGCTCCAGAACAGACATCGCTTGACTGCTCTTGTGTCAGAACTAACATTTGTGACTAATAGATAAAAGACTCTACTAACTAAGCAGTCTAGTAGCTTCCACCTATCCAAAAGCTAAAAAAATGACATCAGATATCATCCTGGACCTTTAGAAATCTTCCCCCACATCACTGTAGCTGCCTCTCTGATGTGCCCATCAATGTCTTTTAAAATTACCTTGACTTATGACTCTTTATTCTGTAGAACTATAAGTTTTCATAAAACTGCTTCCATGTTGAAACATGGAATTTAAGGTAACCTAAATCTGTATTTCCAGATCATAGTCACTCAAAATAGCTTGAGTATAAACTTTTTAAATGAGTGTTGTGGTTTTTGCATCAACAGAGTTATTCTCCAGTTCCTAAATTAGAGAGCTGATTCAGATATATCATTATTTTAATTTCCTATAATTAATGTGCATTTTCCCCACAATTTTACATGTAATATACGAATTAAATTTGATCTAAAATATGGGGTGATATATTGTATATTTGATAAAAATAGTCTGCAATATCAGTGGAGAGCCACTCACAGAGCCAAGCCAAGAAGATCAGGGAGTGGTGACCTACGCCTTTAATCCCATCACTCAGGAGACAGAGATCCTTTGGATGTCTGTGAGTTCAAGGCCTAACGCCCAGGTGGTGGTGGTGATGGTAGTAGTGGTAAATACCTTCAATCCTAGCTCTAAGGAAGTTGATCCGGAAATTGAAATAGCTGGGAGGAATAACAAAGACAAAAGAGGAGAAGGCAGAATAATTTCTTTCCTTTGCCTGAATGTGCCCAGTTGGTCTACGGAGATAGGACCCACCCTAATTGGCCTGAAGAGTTTAGCTGGGTGAAAACTGGCTGTGGTTTGTTTTGTCTCTCTGATATTTCAGGTTTTTCCCACAATATCTGGCTCCAGATTTTATTATAATACTAAACAGAATTTGTGCAATAAAAATATGTGTACTTATGTATATATTTGGATCATGTCCTTCCTTTACTTGAAAGCTACCTTTCCATTTCTGATTTTCTCTCTGATTCCTACATGTTTTCACTGTGTGATGTCTTTTTCCCATGATAGGATGAAACACAAAAGCCCTGTAATGCAGGAGGCATGCAGGCAGACAAGGTGCTGAAGAGGAGCTGAGAGTTCTACATCAAGATTGGCAGGCAGCAGAAAGAGAGAGCAACAAAGGGCTTGGCTTAAGATTCTGAAACCTCAGCACCCACCCTAAGTGACTCACTTCCTCCAATAAGGCTACATCTACTCCAAGAAGGACACACCTCCTAATAGTGCCACTCCCTGTGGGCCTATGGAAGGCACTTCATTCAAAATACTACACTCTTCTAATCTAACATCTCTACTTTATTAAACACTGTTATTTTGATTTCATGAATAAATAAGTTGAAGAAAAGAAATAAATGCCATGCTGATGATCAAATAATTTATCACTGGTCTCAGCATTCCAGTTTGCATATATAAATAATGTTCTCTTTCAATTAACTTATAATGTTAAGTAATAATATATTAATATCACTATATAAAAGATAGCCTCAATTATAAATGATGCATAATTTATAATTATGGAATATTTTATCTGTGGGCTGTTTACATACAAATAAATACAAATTCCTTATTCTCAATCTAATAAGTTTTCATAATTTGAAATCATCAAATTAAATAGAACTCAAAAAAAGACAAGAGAACTGTTCATTCTGCTCTAATGTTGAATGCTTTCTCAAATGAGATGGTACTGCTAGAAATACTTTCCTCTAGGACAACAAGCTCCAAGGAAATTTCAAATACAAATATTTTCCAATATTCTTCTTTCAATAAAATATATAAAAAACACAGCTTCAGGAGAAATAAGAGAGAAATATCAAAATTCACAAATGTAGGGGATAATAAAACACCATGTTGTTCAAAGCAAAATTTTCCCAGTTTGTGTGTGTGTGTGTGTGTGTGTGTGTGTGTGTGTGCTTGTGTATCTGCATACATGTGTGAATATGTATACATATATGTGTGTATATGAGTATGATAGGGTTATGCTATATAAGAAGTATATGATGTTCTCACCGCTGTCTCTCAGATTAAAGTCATGTGCTCCTCTTCTCAGCTGAGCAAAAGCAAATTTTAAAAGCATTTTTCTAATCTTTAAGAGAACACCTCATTCTTTACTTAATGAAAACAATTGTAAACTCTGGACATTTGTGCCTTCCACACTGGAACAGGCAGTTATTTCTCTCCACACTAAGAAAGCAAATAACCAGTATTACAGCTTCAGGAAAGCTTAATGAGCTCAGCTCCACCTATTTTGGGTCAAGGGTTGGTGTGCTACTTTCCAGGCATGGTCATCATTCATAATTATCATCCCTCCTGATTCATTTGTTTGGAGCATCACTGTTTATTCCCAAGGCAGCCCTGACCTCAGCAGAAGTTTGCAACTCTTTTATTTTACCTTCTGTTTTCTGTAATAAAGGACTATTATACTATTATTGTACGTGACAAATAAAACCCAGCAGGTATCATGATACCACTTGGAGAGGAACATTTTTGAAGGATTTATGTCATAAGAAAACTCACTAATAAGTATAGCTGAACAGATGGGTCTAGATCACAGATTCAGAAAGGTTGAACATAGCAAGTAGTGAAGATTAATACCTACCTACAAAGCAGCAATCTGGGCTCAGAGAACAGCAGGCCACCACAGATAGCTGGCATATTTATTGAAGCATTAAAAAAGTTTTGCAGTCCTCATAATTATTGCACCATCTTCTGGTTACACAAACTAGTCTACAGTGAGTTTTCCAATTCATTCCACTCTTAAATAGTGTAAACTTTGAAGCAATACCTATGTTCATGTAGATGCAATAAATTTATTGCCATGCCAATAAACATTGTTGCACTTTAGAAATGTCAGTGATATTTGCAGTTCTAAACACAGTGCTTCATGCCATTTCAAAGGTGCACTTGGTAGAGCCAAAAATATTCATGTTTTAAAAGGCTCTCTTATAGAAATGGCTCAGGGTCAAAAGGCAGGAACAAAATCTCTGTTTCATCTTTAGTCTCTTCAAATGCATCATTTAAAGCAATGTCAGAAAGAAAGTCCAAGAAAACTCCGTCTGCCTTGCAAAACAAAAGAAAGGTTTAGATTGATTTCAATTCCCATTTATAGTTTATATTTCTTTACTAGTGAATTTGAACACACCATTAAAATAATCTCCATTTGCTGTATTTTGCTAAACACCAAATATAACATTGACGTTTTGATTCATAGTAATAAGAAACTCATCTTCCCACTTGGAAATTAAAGATGCCACATTCTGTGTATGTGGGATGAATCTTTACTGTTTGAATCCTTGCCTTCCTCTTAAATCCATTGAATGTTAAAAAGAAAAAAATCACTATGTGAAAAAAGAAAATCACTATGTGAAAATTAAAGCTGTTCAATTTCTCAAGAATTGAGTTTGGTTACTAAAGTTTATCTAAAGCTCATGAATTTAAGAGACATCAACCAACTGGACCCTACCTTTTGTGTTTCTTGTGTTTTAGTAACCAAGACAATTTGAAAACTACTACTCACACATCAAAATTTGAGAAGATAGTGTCAAATGTAGCATGAAGCCAAATTCCCAGCATCATAAAAACTCTGTATACTAGTTAATGTAAACCAAAATGGTAAAAAGAATATAGGTCAGAAGATAAATCAAGGCTACTTTAGAAGTTTATTTAAAAAAAAAAAAAAGAAGGAATTCTGTCTGGCATGAGGATATCAGGAAAGGCTCTCTCAATGAAGGAGCGTTTCAACAGAAAATACCAGTAAAGAAAACACTGGCCTTGGTGCCAATGACTGTGGAGCTGCTCTCAATCTACAGCACTGGTTCTCAATCTCCTGAATTCTGTGACCCTTTCATACAGTTTTTCATGTTGTGGTGACTCCCAAACATAAAATTATTTTTCTTGATATTTCATTGGAGTGAGATTATGTTACATTGTAAATAATTGTCCCACCAACTGGTTTAATAAATACGTTGATTGCCCAAAGGCAGCCAGGAAGTATGGGCAAGGCTACAAGACTAAGAAAACTCTAAGAACAGGAAGAACAGAGTAGAGATGCCACAGAGACACCAGAGAAGCCAGAAGATGCAGAGGACACCTATGCTGCTCTGAGAAAAGGTACTGAGCCACATGGCTAAACATGATAAGAATCATGCTTTAGTTTAAGGGTAAAGAGTTATCAAGCAATATGCCAGTCATAGGCTGATCAGCATAAAATTAACACAAGCCTCTATGTGATTATTTGGACCTAAGCAGTACTGGGGCTGAGATTGGTTACAAACTTCTGGGCTAGGCTGGAAAGGCTGGGCCAGAAACCTAATACAACACTTCATAACTAATTTCGCTACTGTTATAAATCATAATTTAAATATCTGGTATTCAGGATACCTAATATTCAACCCCTGTAAAGGGGTCATGACTTACAACTTGAGAACCTTTGGTCTATAGTATGAGGATCTGTTAGATCTGTTCTAGCTGTTAAATCAAGGCCTGTTTAGAAAGTATCTCAAAGCTAGAGAAGTGAAGACAGAAAGAATGGGAGTTCAAGGTCATTGTTTTTTACATAAAGAGTTTGAAGACAGTCTGGGCTACATAAGACCCTTACTCAAAATACACAAGCACACACACACACACACACACACACACACACACACAGAGAGAGAGAGAGAGAGAGAGAGAGAGAGAGAGAGAGAGAGAGAGAGTTAGCTTATAAACTCAAAAGATAGGCTCTCAGGTTTAAGAACACAAGTTTCAGCAGTGTGTGGAATTAATCCTTTCTCAGTCCTCCACCATCAAAGAAAAATTCTAAACTCACAAAAATTAAAGGGCAGCATAGAGAAGAAAGGCAAGATTTATCACTCTTCCTTCTTCAGTAAGTAGGGATTAAGGAAAGATTCTAGAGCTCATTTTAGAGTTAAGAGTCATGCCAGTGGAAAAGGCTACAAATATTAGTGACAGGCAAATAAAGGATTTTTTTCTGCAGCTTCAAGGTTTACATGGATACCCAATAGAACTTAGAAGTTAACAGGTCCTATGTATATTATGAAATGACAAGCAATAAAAGATACAGTGACAAGGACAGCACTACCCACCCCACAACCCCAAATTCTATCAATATGTGGTTTCATACTGACCAGGTACCAAAGTACAAATTGCAACTCATGATTGCAATCATAGGAAGAACTTGAAAAGAGGCACACAGAAATGAATCAGGTGGTGTTACTTTATGTAAAGGATGGTAGCTCAGATGAGAAGCAAAGATTAATCTTCAATTCATTCAGGTGGTAGAAATCAGTCCAAGGATGCGAGTTACAATGTTGATAGATTGAGTTGTTTGAAAACCTTCATCTAATTCAATTAGATAATGAAGATGGAAGAATAATAAAAGAATATAACTTAGAAGAAACTAGTCCCAGCTGAAGGATATGTGCCTATTGATTCATATTGGCATAATGATCCCAAATGCCCAGCTTAAATAGCTGCACACAAACAGAATCCCCTTGACTGATGTTGCTTCTGTTTCTGCATCTTCCTCTCAAATCTCTGGCTCAGAAGTGATTTCAATTTACCTGAACAAACAGTCGTTCCCAGCCTGAGATGATACCCTATTCCCTTCAGAACTAAGTGTCTTTGGGGAGGTTTGTAGCAAAACATAGAGATAATTGAAATGAATAAATCCTGTGGTATTGATACCAACATGTGCAGTTGAGAATATGTCTATAAACTTGGAATTCAATATGCTTGTGAGGTTTAAAACAATAATATATATTTTCAAAAAATAGTTAAGCACAAGTAACAGACATTCCAATTTAATGTATTTTACTAAGTTGTAACTTTTCATTAAATGATACAACATAGTTTTCTTTCTGGCACTGAGGGTTAGGGAGGTCTCAAGAAAAAATAGAGAGACAGGTGGAGATATCTTCCATTTTTCATATTTTAAATTATATTTTTATACTTACAAACTGTGTGTGTGCATGTATGTGCATGTGTGTGTATTGTGTGTGTATCTGTGTGTGTGTACATGTGTCTGTGTGTGTCTATGTGTGTGGTATCTGCGTGTGTCTGTGTGTGTGTGCGTGTGCATGTGCGTGTGCGTGTGCATATGCATGTGCCACTGCATGTACAGAGGTCAGAGGACAACTTATGGTGCTCCCTTCTCCCCTTCTACTATGTGGACCCTGGGGGATAAACTCAGGTCATCAGGCTTGGCAGCATGTACCTTTACCCATAGAGTTGTCCCAGTTTTGAGATTTTAGTCCCCTGTAGAGAAAGAATTCAAAGTAGAGATCTGCAAAGACACTTTTATTATAAAGTAAATGTATTCACTCAAAGGTGAATGCCCAGAGTAAATATTCAAGAGTTTGGACAGCACAATTTAATGTGAAACTAAACTAATGGATGAAGGAAGGATTATTGATTCCCGGACTAGATATGAGAATTCATGAAAGATGTGGAGTATTTTCCCCAAATAAAGTACAGTCCTTTTCTATTCTTAGGGGGGAACTGAGAGTATGTTATGACATTAAATACATAATGTGTACAGCCAAAACCCAATGGTAATTATACATAAATGTCATAAAAAAGCAAAGAATAGTTAGCAATCCTCTGGTGGTAATTTTAACCAAGAAAGTTTAAACAATGTCATCTTTTTTACTCTTTGAACAATAAAGCAACTCTGCTGAAGTACTGGCCCTTAGCTACATGTGACCTCTTTCACTATGCTATGTGTCTTGCCTCATTTTGACCACATTTCTTTTGATATGTATCATAGCTACAGTTCTACTACTGTGAAGAAACACCACAACAAAAACAATAAAAAAAATTATTTGGGAATTGCTGACAGTTTCAGAGGGTTAATCCATGACAATCATGGAGGGGAGCATGGCAGCAGGCAGGCATGGCACTGGAACAGTAGCTGAGCAGTTACCACTAGAACACAGAGAGAAAAGGCTCACTGGGTAAGATATGGACCTTTGATACCTCAAAATCTACCCCAGTGACATCCCTACTCCAACAAGACCATACCTCCTAATCCTTCTGAAACAGTTCTATCAGTTGGGGACCAAATATTCAAATACATGAGCCTATTGGGTGAGAATTCTTATTCATACCACTAGGCAAGTGTACCAAATATTTCAACAATATGGAGTTCTTTATATTTACATCTTCAAGTTGGTAAACTTATAAAGTTGTTCAAGAAATTAATGAGATTTTGCTAGCTGGCATCCAAGTTTGCCTAGTCAAATACTTGGAATTCTTAAAGTGAAAATCAAATAGATTTTAAAATGTACTTTGAAAGACTAAAGAGAACTGAAGAATCTAAGTTTACAAATGGGAATTCACTTAATTAAACAAAATTCAGTCTGTTCATCTTGATTGATCTAAAATAAATCAAAGGTTGCCTTACAAGGGATTGACAAAATATAGTAGATTTATGTAATAGAGTTAAATTTTTAAATTAAGTTTAAACACAAGAAGAAAACTATTTTTAACTTGTAATTAAATCCAGGTAAATATGAATAGCTTCTCCTACACACAAATGAGACTCCTCAGCCAGTAAACAAATTTGTGCTCTGAAGGACCATATCAGCCCCAATCTCAGGGAATATGATATATCTCATGTTTCCAAGAACCAGACTAAAAGTGGCAGGAACTAGAGACTTATTACTCACCATGCTGTTCTCAATTCTGTGTCCCCTACATGCTCCTAAATGTAGAGAATAAACAGTCTGACATATCACATTCTCTGCTTTACTGATAACTGGGGGCCTGGGACTCTGTTTGACCAAGGAGACCCAGGTAAAGTTGTTGAGATCCTACTGCATTCTCTATGAAGTAACCATATATAACAAGAGAACAATAGATAGCAGTTATGCCACCATGTTTCTACCTTAGAAAACATATTGTGTTGGATGTATAATAGGCATTTGTGATCAAGAGATATGAAACTCAAAACGAGGCTTGGGCGGGGGGGGGGGGTGGCATGCAGAACAGAAAGCAAAAGTTTGAGCCATTCAGTTCCCAGATCAACCACAAAACCATTTGTGTCTGGGTTTTCTAACTTTTTAAATTAATTATTTATTTTACGTTCCAACAACAGCCTCCTTTCTGATACCCTCCTTCCCTTAATCCACCCCTAGCCTGTAACTATTCAGAAAGGAGCAGGCCTCCCATGGACTTCAGCAAAGCAAAGCATATAAAACTGCCATAAGACCAAGCACTTTCTCCTGTATTCAGGCAAGGTAATCCACTACAAGGAAGAGGTTTCCAAGAGCCAGTCAAAGCACCTAGGACAGGCCCTGTTCCCATTACTGAGAGTCCTACAAATAGTCCATTCTACACAGCTGTCACTTATCTACAGAAGTTGTAAGTGGATCCCATGCAGACTCTCTGGTTGTCTCTTTGGTCTCTCTGAGTTCCCATAAGCCAGGCTGGTTTGAATTTTCCTATGATGTTCTTGACCCCAGTTTTCCTACAATTCCTCCTCTCTCTTCTCAGCAGGACTCTCACAGCCCTGCCAAATTTTTGGCTGTGGGTCTCTGAACCTGCCTCCATTTGTCACTGTATGAAGCTCTTTGATGACAACTGGAAAAGTCACCAGAAAGATCACAGGGTGTGGCCACAGCTGCCAGGAGGCTTAGCTGAGGCTATACTTGTAGACTCATGGAAGTTTCCCTTGCACCAGGCTTCTATTCAACACTAAAAAGCCTTCTTTCAAGCCATTTCTCTCAATGTTATCTCCTTCTGTCCACTCTCAACCTGATCCCTCAAGTCCTCATTCATACCTGCTCCAATCCAACCAGGATTTCTATTTCCCCTTCTTAGGGAGATTTATGTGCCCTACCTGGGACCTTCCTTGTTACCTAGCCTCTATGGATTTATGGAATATGGCATGGTTATCCTTTACTTTGAAGTTAATATCCACTTATAAGTAAGTACAAACCATATTTGTCTTTCTGGGCCTGGGTGGCCTCACTCAGAATGTTTTTTCCCCCTAATTCTATCCATTTACCTTCAAATTTCCTGATGTCATTTTTTAACAGCTGAGTAATACTTCCTTGTGTAAAGGTACCACATTTTATTTATCCATTCTTTGATTGAGGGGCATCTAGATTGTTTCCAGGTTCTAAATATTACAAATAAAAAGATTCTATGAACATAGTTTAGCAAGTGTCCTTGTAGCATGATTGAACATCTTTTGGATATATGCCCAAGAGCGGTATCATTGGGTCTTAAGGTAGATTGATTCCCAGTTTTCTAAGAAAACACCACTGATTTCCAACATGCTTAAACAAGCTTTTGCTCCCATCAGCAGGGGAGGAGTCTTCCCCTTACTCCACATCCCCTCCAGCATAGGCTGTCATCTGTGTTTTTGATACAACAGGTGAAAGATGGAATCTGAGAGCCATTTTGATTTGCATTTGATGGATATTTGATGGATAAGGATGATAAACATTCCTTTACGTGTTTCTCTGCCATCTAAGATTTTTCTATTGTGAATTCTGTTTAAGCCAGTACCCAATTTTCTAATTGGATTATTTGGTTTTTTATGTCTTGTTTCTTGAGCTTTTATGTTTTAGAGATCAGCCCTTAATTGGATGTGGGGTTGGTGAACATCTTTTCCTATTCTGTCAGCTACAATTTTTATCCTATTGATGGTGTCCTTTGCCAAGACATTCAAGGCTATTCCTTACTTTCTCTTCTGTCAGGATCAGTATATCCAGTTTTATTTTGAGGTCATTGATCCACTTGGACTTGAATTTTGTGCAAGGTGATTGATATGGATCTTTTGCATTCTTCCACATGCTGACATCCAGTTAGATCAGCACCATTTGTTGAAGATGCTTTCATTGTATAATTTTGGCTTCTTTGTTAAAAATCAAGTATTCATCAGTATGTAGATTTACATCAGGGTCTTACATTCAATTCCATTGATCTACCTGTCTGTTTTTACACCAATACTGTGCTGCTTTTGTTACTATAATGTGGTGATATATTGTGTATCAAATAAAGATTACCTAAAGATCAGACAGTGCCAACCACAGAGTTAGCCTAATAGGTCAGGCAGATGGTGAACTTTACTCATAGCACTCAGGAGGCAAAGATCCATCTGGATCTGTGAGTTAAAGGCCAGCCTGAACTACTGAAGATTAATCCAGACCATAAAAAGAAACAGAGCCAGGAAGTAGTGGCACACACATTTAATTCCAGCAGTAGGAAAGTTGAGGCAGGAAGTGATATGGCTGCGCAGAGAAAGGAACATAAGGCATGAGGAGGCAGGAGTTATGTCCTTTGCTCTGTGCTTCCCTTAGCTTTCCCTATTCAGTCTGAGGATTACTGGAGTCAGTATCTATTCCTTTACAGCCTGAGGATTCAGTAGTGGTGAGAAGTGGTTGTGACTTGTTCCTCTGTCTCTCTGATCTTTCATCTTTCCCCAATATATCACTCCAGGTTTTTATTACAATATTAATTAAGATTTGAATAACATCTAGCATCCAACTTTTAGGGCATGAATTTATGAAAAAGTTGTTTACCTGTGTGGCCTTGCAGCCACCACCAGCACAGGCTGAAACTACATGCAGGAGTCACTACCTCGCAGGCTGTGTTTTCCTTTCAGAGACAGCCTCCCATCAGCAGCCATCTTTTCATTTTATGCAGTTCTTGCCACAAATTTCCCCCCCAAGATATCCTAGGTGTGTTTTTCAGATGGCAGGTACCCTCTCCTGGTAAGTTGTGGCTTTCACTAGAACTCCCTCCAGGCTGCTACCATACTAGGTAGCTGCCTCACTTCACCTGAATCATCATTTCCAGCAGCTTTGGTAGTCAATAGGGATTTCTTAATAGGGGGAATTAAATTTAAAACAGACAGAGTTTTTTTTTTAACACATTAAAAAAAATGGAAAACACTATTACAATAGAAGGAGTGTTTGGTATATGTTTGATAATACTCTAGACAGTATAAAACTGAAGTAATTAAATGAGAGGATAATTAATAAAAATAGGATTTTTATAATGTCTATTATAAATATTATTTGTTTGACCATTTATGTTTTATAATTAAAAAATGGTTAATATAAATTTCAGGATGCAAGTCTTGGAAATATTTGTTAAAATACATTATGGAGATAATCAGACACAGACAAAGGAATTTAAAGGAGAATGAATCTCAACATTGCCTTATAAGGTTACAGAGAAATAGCCTAAGGCTTTGAAACATCCAACCTTAATTTATCTAAAATTAAAGAAATTTTCAAATGATATATATCCTCCAGACTATGTAAGAGCTAAATAGGATCCCGTGCAAATGTTAGATTTGTGGAGATTCAAGGAAGCAATAATCTCATATGGTTTGTACTCTTTGTTTGTAAAGCAGATGTTAAACTTGTCGTCAACTTGCAATAGAATTATCCCTCAAGACTAGATAGATTTAGTTACATCCATCTTGGAGATGGTTGCCAAGTTACAATGGAGGGCTTGGTGGAAGGATTAGACAAAAACCATTGAATAATGAAGTAGAGGTGGGGTATTGAAATTTCTCAAGACCAAGTTCTTGGGGAGGAGGACTATGCTAAAGTAGAAAGGTAATCTTTATATCACACCCTGACCTTATGCTGCATGGCAGAATTGGCAGCATGTAATGCTTGGGATAGAATTTTAAAAGTAGGAAAGAAAAATGAGCCATTTACAAAAGTTATACAAACACTACAGCCTATAGTGATGAGATCAGGGATGGTGATACCTCTGGAAGTTCTTTTGCTGTACAGGATACTTTCAGTTATCCTGTTTTTTTGGTTTTTCATCTGAAGTTAAGTACTACTGTTTCAAAATCTATAAATTTTTTTTAGGAACTTTTATTGGCTTTTTATTACTAATCAACAAACATTTTATTTTTTTAAGGCACTAATAATTTATTTTTTGTTACTTTCAGGCAAAAGTCCTCCTTACTGGAATCATCAGGGATCAAATAGAATGGCAGAATCAATATAGATAAAATCAAGGAAAAGAGTTCTACAATTACAGAATAGCTCTAAGAATAATCCTACCAACATTAGAACCATGTTCAGAAGCTGTAAACAAACTGCAAGTGGATGGAGGAGAATGAAAATATATGAGTTGTTTCAAATCTGAATGTGAATGCATTGTTAATTTATACTGATGAAGCTATCAAAGACATGACCTATGATCTACCCTAATATGCTTATTTTCCCTTGATATTTGTTGTCATTATTGTTGTTATTTTTCAAGACAGGAGGCAGGAAATCTGAGCATAGATAAAGGGGAAGGGGGTGGAGTCAAGGGAGATGCAATCCAGCCGCCCGAGAAGCAAGATGTAAAGAAATAGGTAAGCCATGGGCCTCATGGCAAGATAGATTAATGAAAATGGGTTGAATTAAGATGTAAGAGCTAGCTAGAAATATGTCTGAGCCAGAGGCCAAGCAACATGTAATTAATATAAGACTTTGTGCAATTATTTGGGACTGTTGATCCAGATCTCAGGGCTAGGCGAGGCCAGAAACCTCTCCTATAGTACTTTCCAATATTTTGCATCATTAAAACTATTAAGATTTTACTTTTACATGTATCAGTCTTTGATATGATTATTAGATCCTAAAAGAGGTTAAGCATGGCCTTTTCTCATGACAAAACTAAACCCATTTAACTTTTATGCATATAACCTGTGGTACATTCTTGAGATAAGAAAAAAAAACATAAATAGAAAATATACTCCAGGTAGGGTGGAATATATGGAAACCCAATCTAAGTAAGTTCAGTTCACCAATATAGAGAAGCTGGATGCCTGTTAACTGAGCCAAGTAAGGCTTTATTGTTTTTAAGTTTGGATAAAGGCAAAGCCCCTGGCTTAATCATCCTCACTCATACTATCAACAGAGAAACTGTATTGATTTTGTTTTGCCTTTATAAGTAAATTGTATAGTCCTTTTATCTAAAACTACTGAGTAAGCATAATAGAATGAAAACTGTTTAACATTTGGATTCTGTTCATTCATTAAGTTTGATGAAAGCACATTGCATTTTAGATTCTGCTAGAATTCATTGAATAACAAGTCAATAATAAAGCTGATGAAGTAATGAATGGATGCATATCATCAAACAACTATAGGAATGGTTATTTCCAATTGCTGTCAAATACTTTGCATAATATGAGAAGGCTTATGTCACATTTAAGTCACCATTTTAAATCAAACTGAATATGTATTTCTATCAGACATCACTTCTGTCCTCTGCTGCCTATCCTTTGCAAGGCTTCACTCTAGTCCATTTATTCATATCTTCTCAATTATTCAATGATGCGCTTTCTCTTTAACAGGGAAGAGGACTGTTTTGCCTTCAACTGCTCAGCCTCTTAAGCAGTTAAGTCAACAACCCTTTGAGGCGACTGCCAGTATCTGTGCGCTCTCAGAAGAAACATGTGCCCTCTGGGATAAAAAAGGGGTAGTTTTATCATAAACAGCCCCTTTCATCTGTCTTATAATGATTTTCTTTATAATGTCTTTATCTTTCAAAACAGTCCTTAACATTTGAAGTATATACAAAATACCAAGCAATTTTATCTTTTTACTTAATTGCCAATAGACAGAAATTTACAAATGTATCTCATGTATATTTTTAAACCCCTACAAAGACACTAAAATATCAACTAAGTTGATATTGATACTACTTGATGTCTTATATATATTTTAACTATACCTCATTCATTCATTTGTTCTAAATGTTTGTTAATAACCTTCTGTGTTCTGGGTACTGTTATTGTTAATGAGACAAACAAGTTACCAAAAAAATCTCTCCAAAATCATTATTTTGTAAAAATTGAGCAGAAAATTTTTTAATTAAAAAATTTATCATAATGCTGTACCAGAAACCACAGGCCTTGAACTAAACCAATGACTCATTGCAATAGACATTTGCAAATAAAACTGGTAGGACAAACTATGGTTCCCAATGCCACATAGATGAATAAAGAGATGTTGGAGTGAGGCTGAAAAGATGGTGGAATAAAGTGTTTTGGTTTTATTTGTTTTAATTTTTTTAAGTTTTCTTTTGGGAGGGATGTTGCAAGGGTTAAGGGAAATATGGAGTGATTTGGAAATGAGCAAAATTGAGGTACATGATGTGAAGTACCCAAATAACCAATTATTTTTTTAATTATCATAAAGGACTAAGCCTTATTTGTTTGTACTACCCTGGTATAATCTAAAATCATCCATTTGAAAATGTTCCCAGTTGATACAAAAAGTTTATGATCCTTCAATAAGTAACTAAATCATGATGTGTTTAACAATGAAGAATGCTGTGGGAAATAAAGTAAAAGATACATCAAAATAAGGCATTCCAAGATGTGGCGAAGGATAGTTATCACATTAAGGAGAATAGTCCACCAAAAACATTATTAAATAGGATGCATATGGACAGTCACTGAAGGAAATGTGAGCATAGCTACACAGTTCTCTACATGTTGACTGTAGAGAACTGAAGCAAGAGCAAGCCAAAAATACCTGAGGTTAGACCTTTCTTAGTTCACCAAGGAAACATGTAAGGCTAGATCAGAAGATGAATGTCAACAAAGTCAGGCATATCAGAGGAATGTGCAGGTAATATGAAAGGAGAGTTTGGAGCAGAGGAATAAGTTTCACTGTTTTCTTACTTATTTCTATCACTGTGGCTTCATCGTTCAAACTGGAGTTCTGGGGCTGCATAGGAAGGGTGGGAAAGGGAAAACTGGCAGCAGTGAAGGTAGTAAAAAATACAGCTATCACACGGCTGTATTGTACAGATAACACTTTGATTTGATTGACAGTGCTAAGTACACAGGAAAGGTCTTTAAAATCCCTACTTTATAAACTAAGAAACTAGAATTCAGAGAGGTTGTGGTTTGTCTGAGTTTATTCAACTAAGTGAATAGGAGAAATTAGATAAACCCTAGCCTGGTATTTTCTCGCAGCTACACAATCTATTTTCAAATATACCAGACTATACAATAAATATAAGTTGTGTTGTTCCCATATCATATTATGAAGAGTCTTTCCTACAAAACAAAGGACCAAGAGCCTTAAACTTAGCATTTTGGTTCAGAATATATACTCAGGATTAAACTCACTCTCATATGTAACAATTTTGAGGCCGAGTGAGATGGCACAGCAGGTAAAAGCTGCCCTCTGACACCACTAAATGCTTCTGGCACTCCCCTGAACCTGGCACAAAATGGCTCCCACATCTGAGGCCAAATGATCACTTTCCTACAATGCCACTCCTGTCTCAGACTAGGTCAATTCTCCTTTGTATAAGCTCTCTGAGCAGTGTACTTTTCCATTATAGCTCTTACCGCACTTTGAAATTATTTATTTATTAGGGTGATTAATTATTTAAGCTCTGCCTCCTTCACTGGAATTCAAGCTTTCTGAGTTAACTGCTGTTTATTCATATAACATTAACACAAGGTAAGTAGTTAGTAAATATTTACTAAATGGATATAAGAAAAATGTATGCAAGTTTAGGAGGCATAAAACATAAACTATACATATGCTTATAAGAACCAAAGAAAAAAGTTTAGACAAAAATGATCCATTTTCATGGAAAAAAATCAATGGTAAAAATATGAATCTTGGATATGGCTTTCAACTGTACAATCAGGAAAGACTTTCTTACTACAAGACAAAAGTATTCCAGTCACAGGAGTCAGTTATTTCAAAATATTGTTCAATAGACACAGCACAGTTTCCTCTAAAATTATTTTTCCCGTTGATTCTCTTTTCATTTTGAAAGAATTCACCACAAGGGCTTGCACTGTCTGTGTAACTTCTTATAAACAAATATGTGGTTCATTGACTCCAGCTCTGAAAATGTTCCAATTTCATTGTGAAGCTGCAGAGTGGATATAACAACTAACTAGATAGCTCTGTCCATGACCAAAGGACAAACTCCATTAAGAATCAATCCTTGAGTCATGTGTCTTCTGTATGATGCCTTTTACCCTTCAATATCAAAGGACATGAAGAACTACATAGTTCACTTGACATTTATATGTGCAATTGACATTTAAGTATACTTGACATTTAAGATTAGATTTTTGATCTAGATAGTAAATTGACTTAAAAATTAGAGAAATGATGAAGAGAAGTATTTTTTCTAAATAAAGAAAATTACCACAATTAAACTTGATAATCTAATGTCTCATTTCTTTAACAGCAAGAGTATGTACTCTACTTCTAGTAATGACAAAAGTCACCTTATCCATCTTTTTCTTGTTTATGTAATTTTTGGTTCTTTATTAAAGACTTAAAAATAAATGTTGAATTATTCATACTAATGTATTCACATAAATTTATGCAAAATCAACTTATCTCAACTCCCTAAAAGCTCTAATCTGTGACAGATGCTGATTTTATTCCTATCTCACATAGATTTCTATAACACGGTAGTACAATAAAGAATAGCAAGGAGACAAAACACCTTCAGAACACAATGATTGTTCAAAATGCAGAGGAGAAAATTACTTGGGCAGCTGAGTTCCCATTTTTAACAGACTGGGCGAATGACCTTCCTATTGCTATAACTTTTACCAGTTGCTATAAAAATTGAACAAGTCAACTGAAAATGTTTCTGGCCTCTTAGATGAGGAGTCAACACACTTGCCCTCAGGCCAAATCTGGCCCTCCAGCTGTTTGTCAATTAAAGTTATTGGGAAAGTGCCAACTGTCTATAGCTGCTTTGTGGTAAATAGCAGAGTTGAGTATTATAAACTGGAGACTATCCGACAAAGTCTAAAGTACTTATTATCTTGTCCTTTACAAAAACATAAAAAATAAAGGCCTGCTAACTCCTCCCTTAGAGTGTGAATAGATAACAACTGAAAATAACAAGGACACATGAAAATAATAAGTGGTGTATATAAATATGATACAGTAACATTTTGTGCTAATATTTCAGGGGGAACCTTTGAACTTTGAGCAAAAGGTATTTGTTTTAAAAGAGGGATTCATTTTGTTGTTTTTAATACTTCTTTTAAAATTACATACATTTGTACAATGTGTACTGTTTGTATCCATCCATAACTACTCCCTCCAACTCTAGTAGCCACTACATTTGCCTCCAAAGTTCATGTCCTATCATTTTTTTTAAATGAATAAGCCCTTAAATACAATTAGTATTGCCCATGTGCATATGAGTGTCAGGAGATTATGTTGTTGCATTGTAAATAATTATCCCCGCCTATGAGTTTAATAAAAAGCACTGATTGGCCAAAGGCAGACAGGAATTGTGGGAGGGGCTACCAGACTAGTAAGACTCTAGGAACAGGCAGAACAGAGCAGAATGCGAGAGAAAAGCCAGAAGATGCAAAGGACAACTATGCTGCTCTGAGAAAAGGTACCAAGCCACATGGCTGAACAGGATAAGAGTCATGGGTTAGATTAAAGGCAAAGAGTTAGCAAGTTATATGCCTGGGCCTTAGGCCGATCAGCCTAAAATTATTGTAAACATCTGTGTGTCTCTGCAGGTCTGTGGGTTTGCGGGCCTAAACCTTGAGGCAAGGCCCAAAAGTCCAGGCCAGAATCCTCGTACTACAAGTATGTGGCCATCCACTGGGACATGAACAGCCTGTCAACAGCCACATCCTCAAAACAGTGATTCTCCCTCTGTCCACAACCATCATATGGTAATAGGGCCACTGATAAGTGTGGGGCATGGAGCACTCCAGGGAGTCTCATTCTCATTGTGCACTTAGATCTTAAAATGGTCATCCTCTTGCCTTAGACTCCCAGGGGCTGAGATTACAGGAGTAGTATCATGCCCAGATTAAAAACTGATTTTATTTTTACTTCAAATATTAATAAAATTTTGCAAGATTATCCTCATTCTAACCTAAAATAAATTCACTATTAAACAGCAATCACTAAATGATATTTAATGATATAGTAAAATAGAATAAGCCTAAGCTTTAGAGTCCAACCAGACTTTACAGTTTTGTTAACTACATTAACAAATGACTCAGTGGGAATTTACATAAGGACTTATGAGCTCCAAAGACTACTGCTTGTTTCTTTTTAATTTCTTTTTTGTTGTTGTTGAGCAATTGCTGTGTCCCCAAGAACTTTACAGCCCTACGTCCTCCCTGCTAACAGAAAAATTGTCACATCCTCCATTTTGGTGGCAATTTGCTCACCTAGCCTGCTGACATTTCTTTGTGTTCTCCAAGCACTTCTTTCATATAGATCAAACTTCTAGCTCCTAGTAAAAGCCAATCAACATAGAAACAAGAAAGATTTCCCATGCCCTCAGCAATAAGAAGCCTGAAACAGAAGATGCAGGGGACACTAAAAAGAACTAAATAGTCACTCTACACTGACAGCATAACTTTTACCACTTTGCTTAACTGTCACTTGTAACAACTCTCTTCACAACCAAAAAACATCTCAGAGTGTGGTTGATCTCTGTAGGAATTGGAAGAGTCAAGTACAGCTTTTCACATCAGCAACAAGAAGGAATCCTTTATCCCTACATTTCTTGAAGTAGTTTAAATTAATGGTAGCCTTATAAAGACTTGGATTTTTCTCTTCTGCTTAGCTTCTTCAGATTAATTTGGAATGGGAGGAAGTAGAGCAAATTGTGATAATTAGAAGATGTTCAATTTTTGTTTTCTGTGGAAAACCCAGGAAATTTAGGATATGCAAAGTTTCCTGTCTTCCCCTTAAAAAAAAAGAGAGAAAAAGAAAAGAAAATTTTTTTCTGCAGAAAGATACAGGCCAAGTGGTTTTTTAGCTACTGAGATTATATTCAACACTCAAACTAAAACAAAGCTTTCCCTGCCTCAGTGACTGTACTAGGAACTGTTTGTAAACCCTCACAGCATTCTTCCCAAGACCAAAAATGCCACTTTCCAGCTTACTTCAATGGAATACCTAAAGAGTTATGTGGAGTAGACAACGGTGTCTGAATTTTGAAACCCTACAAGAAAGCATCCTATCACGACTATGGAACATGGAACTAAAAACTTAACAATGCAATCAGTTTGGCAGGGACTGAGGTATGCCTCAGAGATGCTTGTGACCCTCACCTTGGCTATTAAACTACTGACAAAATGAAGCTCAAGTAATTGTAATTCTCCCTGAAATCTCGTTCTGAGAGAAGAGAAAGCCTAAACCCTGCACCATTCTATTCCAGATTGCTTTATATTTTTGTGATAAACACCATGATCAAAAGCAACTTAGAGAAGAAAGGGTTTATTTTGCTTACAAGTTCTGATCACAGTCCATCATGGAGAGAAGTCAGGCCAGGAATTCATGGCAGGGAACTTCAGGTAAAAACTCAAGCAGAGGCCATGGAGGAGAAAGCTGCTGCTTATTGGCTTCTTTACATGGCTCACTCTGTTTTTAATACAACCCAGGATAACATGCTCAGGGGTAGCACTGTCTACAATGGACTAGGTCCACCCACATCAAATATTAATTGAGAAAATATCCCCCAAGACTTGCTTACAAGCAAATCTGAGAGAGACAGCTTCAGAATTAAGTTTTCCTCATCCCAGAAATGTTTAATTTGGATTGAGGTGGGGGGCAAGGAGCAACCACTAGTCAGCACAGGAAGAGAAGAGAAACTTTTCTTCTTGGAAGAGATTTTTCAAGCTGTCGGATTTCTGGAGTCAATGATGGATCAATAAGGGCAAGATCATACCTTTACCTGCACTGTTTAGATATGCATAACTCTGACCCTCCACTTAAACCTTGATATCTCACAATAGAACCTTGATGATGGCATTTGGGAGAAAGTCACTGAATCTCTTCTCTTTCCAATGTGGCTTATTAAATAAAATCTCTTTTGTCTGCTTTTCACTACTAATTTGACTCTTACAATTGGCTTACTGAGGGTGAACAAACAGACTTATGGGCATAGTCTGTACCAGATTTGGGGTCACAACACACACACACACACACACACACACACACACACACACACACACACACATTCTTTCTAGAAATAACCTTAAAAAATAATACTGCAAGTAGCAGTCTTTCTTTGCATTTGAAAAAGCTAGTTCTTGCTAGTTTCTACTACCCACCACAAATAGACCTGTGGTAATTTAATATTCTAAATACAAAAAAGGCTTTGAAACTTATTTGGCAGGAAAACCTGACTTGACCTGAACAAATATGAAGCTATTTATAGTATTTGTTTATCTCACTAAGTATGAATATTCATATACTTCAGGGCATAAATATTAATACATTTGCTTATAAGCTGTTACCACCAACTTTTTTCCCACTGATATCTATAACATATGATATATTTAGCATATTTAATTTCAAAACTCATAAATCTGATTTTTGAAATATATCTCAAAAAGATTTCAAAGATTTTTAGATGACTCCCTGAGTAATTTAACTCACTCTTGTAAGTGTGTTTCCTCATATGTACTAGGTATTTGACAATTATAATAAAGGTTAGCTATTAACTTCCTTTTCCCCAACATTCCTTTCTCCTTTTTCTTATGATTCACCCTTCATACAATCAATTCATTCTGCAAATATTTGACTGCTCACTGCTCCCATACTAAGGACGTAGCTCCCTTTCTTCTCCTTCTGAGCTTATACTGAAAAAAGTCTCTCATAATTAACTATAAAATCCCTGGCCCAAAGTGTCTGCAAAAGACATTCTCTAAAACCAGAAGACAAACAGAACTGATGCACATAACTAGCGAAGGGATCAGATTGAGGAGGAAAAAATTACTCACTGAGAAAAGGCAAGCAATAAGCATATATAAAAAATCCCGCCTATACATAGTGTGGAGCTGAGAACAAATAATTACAAATACATAGCTCTTAACTGTAGACTAGAATAAAAAAGCAGAGAAATTACAGCACCCTTAAAGTGTTACTAGGAAGAGGAACTCTTCAAAAGAGCAGTTGCCTCAAATAATATAATGAACATTTGCTAGTTACCTGGTAAATATCAGGACCTTCACATTATTTCACTTAATCCCCATATCAATATAGCATGGCATTTATCATGACATTCAGAAAGGAAACCTACTGGCAGAGTAGAGATTTGAACCCTGTGTATCCAGCACAGTTCCTGTGTTCTTTACACTGTCTGTAATGCAACACTGCTTAGTGGTTTTAAAACATTGTTTCTTTGAGTTGAAATTCCTTTAAAAAAAGAAACAAAGAATTCATGGGAGAGAATGGGGAAAAATTCAAAACACAAATTTTTTCTTTGCTGTAGTTTTTTTTTTTTTCAGCAAGTATTCGATCATTAAAGCTATGGATTCTTTCAAACTTAAAAATAAAATGTTTATCTTTCAATTTCTACAAAACCACTCACTATCCTTGGACCAAAATGTAGTTTTAGAAGTCTGTTTTTTCCTTTTTTTAACCTTGAGCACAATTGTAAAACCTCCCAAGTTACTTTTCTTTGAGGATTTTTCCCCCTCTTTATACATGCAGAACACACTCCTTTGAGATGCTGATCTTTTCCCATGATGCACTCTGCTGACAGAAAGACAATCTTAAGGCACAGAAACGCCAGTTCAGTTGACAAGCAAATTCCATCAGTATGCAGTGTTTACACAGTACAGTTTAGCAACAGCAGCTCACACAGTCTGCTGTCCTAGATCAGAATTCTAATTAAGCCTTAAAGCTTCTCAGTTCAGATTAATTCTTATCCTGAGGTCCTAGATTCCTTGTAAAAATCTGAATCTTTGTTTGTCTGGAAAGAAAATAGAACATATTCTACTAGCAGCACAGCCTGCACTGCTGTTTGTACACATCCTGGTGCACTCTTTGCAATGTGAAGGTGATTCTATTCAGTACATTTAGAGTTTTCTCATCATTGAATACTAGATTTAGTCATCTAAAGAATGTTAAACTGTATTTCTTTGGAATCCTTTATCTTTCAATGAATATACTAAATATGTGAGTTTTCTGCAGCAAAATTACCATTCTAAAGTTCAAAGAAAAAATAAGCACCTAAGTGAGTATTGTGAAAATAGAAAAATCCAGTAACTCTCTCCCCCTCGACCCCTTCCTGAGGTCCCTGAAACTAGCCTAGGTTGACAGAGTTTCGGCTTCATTGTATCACTTGTGAACATAGAAAAATCCTGTAACTCTCTCCCCCTTGACCCCTTCCTGAGGTCCCTGAAACTAGCCAAGGTTGAGATGGCTGCTTGGGACACACCCGGCAGCCTGAGCCTGATACTTCCTGAATTCATGAGACCCACCTGGTGAGCAGCTTGACCTTCCAAGGTAAGGCCCTGGGACCACATTCCAGATCTAGCAACCTGGGTGGGGTCACCCAGGAAAGCCCTACCATGAGAACTGTTAACTGAAGCAGGCAGGAACTTTCTGAAGCTTGCACAATGTGCCCATCATGACCATTGCTCCAGGAAATGAATGTGTTCAGGTGGTCCTATTGTTTCACAGGAAATACACTAGCCTGTCTGCCTTCCTAAACTCTGTCCTAAACTGACCTTTGGCTCTGCCCTGTTATCACGCAGAGCCCGCCCATACACCCTCCCCTACCCAGAGTGGGGTATAAGAATTCTGCCCCGAAAATATTCGGGGCTCTAGGCTTCTATACAGTGCCTGGAGCCCACACATATGTGTGTACTGGTATATCTATCATTCATATTCATTAAACTCTCTTTTTCTTTAAAGTTAACAGTGGTCATTAGCCGTGGTCTTGGGGTATCTTGGGATGCTCTAGGGGTGCTCGCCTATTACAAGTACAACTTGGACTTCTGAATAACCATTGTTCACATTTACAGAACCCAACACTTTTGGTGCCCTTCCTGTATATGTGACATCGTTCCTTATTTTCCATTTCTGCACATCAACTAATATAGCACATATAAACTACTAGAAGGTTTGCATATTAGACAGGCTTCTCTAAAGAAACAAAGTCATAGAATGAACACATATTTAAAGGGAGGATTGTTATGTTATGATAACATGTATACCCGTGTGGCTGATGGATGGTAGCCCCATGCCCCACGTGGGCACAGTGGAAGGTGGCACAGCAAGAGACACTCAGCAGACTGGACCCATGTGGAGAGACTTCATTATTGTGGAGAGAAGGAGAAGTGATAGATGGATAGGGAGAGATAGATAGATAGATAGATAGATAGATAGATAGATAGACAGACAGAGGGAGGGAAGGAGGGAGAGAAAAAAGAGAGGAAGAAGAAAAAAAGAAGACAGAGGGGAGAGAAAGGGAGTTAGGGGTTGAAAACCTTGCCCTCTGGCAGGGTAGAGAGAAGAAAAGAGAAAAAGGGAGTTCAAGTTAGGAATCCTTGATCAGAGTTTGATATCAGAACTCAGGCAAAGGCCAGGCTAATTGCCACTGGCCGGGTGTGGTTTTAAGGAATAGGACAGAATCCTAACAGAGGTTGTTTCATTGGTTTACAGGACAAAGACTGGGTAGTCAGTATTTCTCAGTCTATACATAAGCCTGAATGTCTCAGCAGTCCCAAGATTGCACTGCAGGCCTAGAATAGTCCCAGAGAGTTGTTGGTCTTTAGTCTCCCTTGAAATGCTGAAGAAGTTGACTGGAATATTGGTGAAGGAATACCTCAACAACAGGATAAAAGAACTTGCAAGAGAAAGTGATGAGAAGCAGAAAAAGTAATGTTTCCTTCGCTTAGGTCATTATATCTGAGCTGTCATCAGAAGGTACTGCTGTAGTGGATTTATGAAGTTACATTGTAAATAATTGTCCCGCCTATGAGTTTAATAAAGAGTGATGGATTGGCTGAAGGCAGACAGGAAGTGTGGGCAGGGCTACCAGACTAAGAAGACTAGGAATAGGCAGAACAGAGCAGAAGGCCAGAGAGAAGCCAGAGGAAGCAGAGGACAACTATGCTGCTCTAAGAAAAGGTACCAAGCTGCATGGCTGAACAGGATAAGAGACATGGATTAGATTGAGGGTAAAGAGTTAGCAAGTTATATGCCTGGGCCTTAGGCGGATCAGCTTAAAACTATTGTAAGTATCTGTGTGTCTCTGCAGGTCTGTGGGTCTGCGGGTCTAAACCTTGAGGCTAGGCCCAAAAGTCTGGGACAGAAACCTCATACTACATACTGCTAACCTAGCAAGTGGGTCTTCCTAGTATCCCAGTGGCTGGAATTTTAATCTGTTGCCCATTGCAGTGAAGTTGACAACTAAGATTAGCCAACACAGTTTGACTTGAACAAATATAATGTTTGTATAAAGAATTAGACCTTAAATTAATTGCCATGTTTTGACCTGAAGAAAAAAATAGTACATACAGAAACCCTGGATTATGAAGGCCCCAATAGGTATGTAATATTCCTGTCCATTATTCTCTGTACCATTTTTCAATCTCTAAAAGCACTTTGGCATCACTGAATTCCATAAGATGATGGTCTCTGTGTGAAAGAACACTAATTTTCCACATCTTGTTAGGATATTGGCACTTGAATAAACCTTATTTCCTTCACACCAAATTTTAGCTCCTGAAATAGCTTTTGAGCAGTGAGCAAAATTACTTGGCTCTAGTACAGTAATAACCATTAAGCACAACTTACAACTATCTCACTACCATACAGCAAAAAAGGAAAAAGAAAGAAACAGAGGAAGGAAGAACAAATAATATCTGGATTCAAGTATAGTTTCTACCTATTAAAACTTCCAAAAAGAATAAAATCCAAGTGTCATTCCCATTACTTTGAGGTTTTTATCTCTTCAATCAATTTGACTGACTGTCACAAAGGCACAAATGAAGCATATAAAGTAGCAATTACTATAAAGTGGCCCCTTTAAAGTCAGTTTTCTTCCCTCAGTTCAGACTACATATAATCAGCATTATTACTTAGGATGCCTTATTTCACATTTTAAAATGGTTGCTGAAATTTGTTTATATAATTTTCTGCTAAAAGCAATTATTATCTCTTCATGGATTCCTTTCAACTTTCCTTGCATTTGCCCACCTTCAGTCCAATGTGGATATACATATAAAAAGTTAGAATCTAATAGTCACATATGACAAAAAACATAGACTATTTGTGGTTTTGTGCTTGGATTAACTCAGTACAATTTCTTTCAGTTCAATAAATTTGCCTGCAAATTTCATAATTTTATTTTTCTTTACACTTTAGTATAATTCTCATGTATATATATATATATATATATATATATATATATATATATATATATATATTTCACATTTTCATTCCCTGCTCATCACTTAATGGACATCTAAGTAGACTCCATCTTCTGGCTATTGTTCATAGAGCAGCAATAAGCAAGTAGTTCAGCAGCTGGATATAGAATTGGGAATATTCCCAGGAGCAGTATAGCTGGATCATATGGAAGCCTTATTTTTAGCTTACTGTAAAACCTCCATATTGATTTCCCCAGTGATTACTCCTGTTTACACTCCCACAGGCAGTGAGGTTTTCTTTTCTTACATACTCTCCAGTATTTATTGTCATTTGTTTTATGGATAATAGCCATTCTGATATGGGGTGAGATAAAAACTCAGAGTGCTTTATCCAAAAACATGAAGAATGCTTTTTAATATGTTAGTTGACCATTTATGTTTTCTCTTTTGAGAATCTTCTATTCAGCTCATTTATTTTAAATATTTTTGAGATTATATTGTTTACCCCTCCCATTTCCTACCACCTACTCTCTCACCTACCCCTTGCTCATTTTCAATTTTCAGTCTCTTTGTCTTTAATTATTATTACATAAATATATGCATATATACATATATATGCACACACATATATTCCTAAATACATAAATGCAAACTTAGTCCATATAATTTTTCTTGAACGTATATGCTTATTATGTTGTTTCTAAGTGTTTCTTTTTTACCTCTTTATATACTCTTCATAGTAATTCTTCATTTGGTATAGAGTTGGCAAAGATTTTCTCTCGTCCCATAGGCATTTACTTCTTCATCTGATTAACAGTCTCCTTTGTCATGCAGGGGCTATTTAATTTCTTGAGGTTCCATGTGCTAATAATTATCCTGAACAACTACAAAAGTCTTTATTTATGCCTGCACCTTTAAGTATTTTCTCCACTTTTTCCTAGGGCACATTCTGAGTTTCCAGTTTTTGTTGAGTTATTGATCTATTAACAATTTATTTTTATGCAAGGTCAGAGGCAAAGATCTAGTTTTTTTCTTCTACATATAGATATCCAGATTTCCAAGTAGCATTTACTAAGAAGTCTCACACCCCAATAAGCATTTGTTTATTTCTTTTCATGTGTTTAATTATCCTTGCATCTCTGGACTGTAGCCTATTTGATTGTGATAAATTAGTTTATGATGTTTTCCTGAATTTAGCTCATGGAATGAGGAGTTTTGATGAGAAAATTCTAGTGATGTGAAGTAGAGACAGTAAAATTCTCTCTGGCAGAGTCAGATCTAGAAGAAACTAGAGAAGACAAAATATCAGAAATAGAATGATACACAACAGAAAATAAGAATTAAAACATCAAGTATATCTTATCAATAACCAGAAAAATACAAACTAGAGTAACAATGAGACCACTTTTCCTTCCAGATTGGCGATGATAAATAAGTCTGAGGGATATCTGGTTAAGAGTACTTCTTCTTGCAAAGGACCTGGTGGCTCACAACCATCAGTAACCCCAGTTTCAGCGGATCGAATAGTGCATATGGTATATGTACATGAACACAGACAGAACATTCACATAGGGTGATCAAACTATTTTTAAGTCTAATAGTTTGTAGGGTTGGGAAGTGTAGTATGAGGTTTCTGGCCTGGACTTTCGGGCCTAGCCTCAAGGTTTAGGACCACAGACCCGCAGACCTGCAGTCCCACAGTCCTACAGAGACACACAGATGCTTTCATTAATTTGAGGCTGATCAGCCTAAGGCCCAGGCATACAACTTGCTAGCTCTCTACCCTTCATCTAACCCATGATTCTTCCTGTTCAGCCATGGGGCTCTGTACCTTTCTTTAGAGCAGCACAGTTGTCCTCTGCTTCTTCCAGCTTCTCTCTGGCATTCTCCTCTCTGCTTCCTGTTCTCAGAGTTTTTAGTCTGGTAGCCCTGCCCACACTTCCTGCCTGCCTTTGGACAATCAGTGCTTTTTGTTAAACCAGTGGGTGGGACAATTATTTACCATGAAATAACACAATACCCCTACAGGGAAGAATTTCAAAAAAAAAATTCTGGAAAAAAACTTTAAAGTACTTCTTATGTCAAAATGAACACATCCTTTTGCTCAAAAATTTCACCTATATAAATAATATTATTTGTGTACAACAGAAGTGACTCATAGACTATCTACTTTAGTAGAGTTAAAGTAGGAGAACACAAACAAGCAATCTAAATTTTGGCAATCTAAATGCCAATCAATAAAAAACAAGCAAAACACCAGGACTCATAATTGCTTTGTGAGTAACATTAACTTTTAAAAAATGAAGAAAATCTGTATTTGTTGACATGAAATTATTTTCATAATATGCTAATAATAAAAAACAAGGCAAAAATTTTATATTTTTCATATTCACATTAACATGTACTGAAAATGGTCTCAAACTGAAACTAACACTCAATGTGACCTGTAACTATGTTCATGGTATATTTTTTAAAAACAGCATGTCATGGTGAACTTTGTATAATATTATCCAATGTATGTGTTAGAAAAATCTGTATATGTGCACTGCTCTATTTACATGTAAATTGAAAGTAATCTGTGAGGTAGGCATGGTGCAGCAAATCTTTAATCTCAGCATTAGGAAGATGAATCCCTGAATTCCAGACCAGGCTGGTGTACATAGTGAATTCCAGGACAGTCAGAACAGACCAGACTGGTGTACATAGTGAATTCCAGGACAGTCAAAGCAGGCCAGACTGGTGTACATAGTGAATTCCAGGACAGTCAAAGCAATGTATAAAGTCCTTATTTTTTTTTAAAAAAAAATAGGATTTATGGGACTTGATAACAGGACACCTTAAGTGATTATTTTTGCATTAGTTATATTGTTAATGAGTACAAAAAATTTATAAAGCTCTACTTAGTTTAAAAAATATATATCAAAAAGAATGGTCTGCATTTTGAATTCAACTTGTGAACATTCCACAGAAGTCACCCTCCCCTCAGGGTAAAAAAGTCCATTAAGATAAACACAGTCTCTCACATATACATACCTCAAGAGAAGGTTCAGTTGGATCCAATGGTATTTAGAAATCAGACATCCTCTACCCACACTTAAAAAGACATGTGTTGTAAATGATTTTCTCAGAATTCTGCAAATTCCTGTGCAAAGTCATTATGGCATAAGGTGGCTTCCTTAGCCTCCTAATGCTCTGGAAAACTAGATGAACTGTAGATCGGTGTGTTCACATTTAAGTACATCCTTAGGCAATATCTTGCTACAGTTCACACTGTAGATCAAAATGCACATTGCTTATACAGATAGCTAAGGTACAGAGTTGAGTTTCCTTCCAGCAACTGTTATTTACACCCCTTCTTCCTAAATAAAGAACCTGCATGTTTCTTATAGGCACACAATTCTTTCAAACAGAATATACTTCTTTTGGTGCTGTCCATATTTGGAGCACTCAATGTCTCCTAGGGATAACTGTAACTCAGCACTATGTTCTGTATAAGGATGGCTTTTTAGCAGCACTCTTGGCTCTGCTTGTTTTATGATGTGGCACACTTTGAAACAATATAATTCTAGGAAATTGCTATAAAACTGTGAAAGTTACAATAAACAAAGTATTGACTTTTTACAAAGGGCACCTGAGTGTTTCCATCAGAATCCTTCCTAGAATTTTGTTTTGTTGTTTGCTTAAATTATATCACAAAATTAAGCTGCTTGTTCTTATTTGAACATAAGACACTTATTCAATCATTCACTTAATTCATATTTTATGAGTGCCATTTATTTAATCTACTTCAGTCTTTGGTATTGTACTAGATATAGGAACACAATATTCTCTGTGGCTTACACTTCTAGAAAGAAATGCTGTGAGGATAATTAAAAATTATGTGTCTTTGCTACTACTGGAGATAATGGCATCTGGCTGCCTTAGTTTGATAAGCTATTTTACCTTTTCTGTCATACAGGCCTACAACAGAAACATATGCTGAGATTCAGACACTAGGTTACATGCCTGTGGACATGTCATAGGAGAAGTAGGTGGTAACTGAAGTTCAAGGTGTCAGCCCACCAGGAGGAAACTCCCTGATGAGTGAATATAGGACAGGCAAGGTCCCAAGACTACATACTAAAGAGTGTCTTTTGTTTCTGCTGTGCCTTTACATGTTTGCCACTGCCATCTTTCTTTAGTGTCTGGCACAGTGTGAATGGGTGAGGGAGATCCCCATTGCCTGTAATGTAGTGTGTTTATCTCATGGAAACATTCCATTCTACTGGGCATTCTTGTGTGAGAGTTATTATGAAGATGATTTCTTTCTAAGATGTACTGTCTGATTGATAATAATAATGTTATTTAAAATATAGTTTTGATGATAAAAATACCAACAAGGAAGTGCCACACTGCTAGAATACATAAATTGAGGAGTTTATAGATTGTGGATTGCGTTAATAATTAATAAAAACAATTGAGTTCCAGTAGCCCAGCTAGCTTAAATCTCATAACTTTAATATTGGTAAATGTAATCACAGGTTTCAGAGTGCATAATAGCTGAAACAAAGCTTTCCAAATAACTTAAAACTAGACTAAGATGTTTTTGTCAAATATCTTTGAGGTGAAAAACCCAACAAGATAATCTAAAGTTTTATAAAGCACATAGTTGAATGCAGAACTCTTCAAGGTAATGGAACAAATACAAAGATGCACAATTGTTGCTAGCTGGTGTACATTCCTTGCAAGATTTTGTTAATGACCAAAGGTGATTACTAATTCCTTATACCTATTTCTGCCCTCAACCTCCTGATATAAAAGCTAATGATAAGTGGATATGTACCCTAAAGATTTAAAGTACAACTGACTGATTGCTTTAATGTATAAAAGCTTCACTTTGTGATTCCTTTAAGATTTCTTACAATACATTTCAACAAAAATAATAAAGTGAATGACTTTCTTTGTAACCATAATATGCAGCCTGCCAACAAAAGAGTTGGCTGAGAAAAAAATACTTCCTACTTGCTCATGTTCTGTTCAATCTGTAACAAGTTACTGAGATGTAAATGTATGTGGGTTTTGGGTGTGATTTTGTTTTTAATCATGAAAGGGAGATTAAAAAAACATGTTTTTACCTATACTCATAATCATTCATTTGAAAAACAAAATGTAAGCACATTGTCATTTTATATTGCCTGAAAGATTTTGTTAGGGTATCTAAGCTGTAAAGGAAAGCATGAAAAACAGAGGATAAAGATGGGAAACAATCAAGAGAGTGTGTGTCTTTTTTCCTAACCCCCTCAGAAAAATCTAATTCATGCCAATTCTGTGGATTTCCCTTTGAACCTGTGCTGCTGGAGGCTGGCTCCCAGATACTGATAGTTAAAGATGAAGGATGGAATAGTAAAGAAAATCAAAGTATTGTAGAGAAGATTATTATGGATTAGAAAATCCCAAGTATCCCCATCCCCTCATTTTCAAATAGCTTAACCAAAGCAGCTGACTCCTCAGTTTCTTGTATGTGTGGAATTTCCACAGATTAGTTTTGGGGAGTGTGGTGGTATGTGTGAATATGGTCCCCATAGGCCTATAGAGAGTGGCACTATTAGGAGGTGTGACCTTGTTGAAGTAGGTATAGCCTTGTTGGAGGAAGTCTATCACTATGGAGGTGGGGGTGGGCATTGAGGTTTCCTATGCTCAAGCCAGTTCTAGTATGGCATTCTCTTCTTACTGTCTGTTGATCCAGATGTACAACTCTCAGCTCCTTCTCCAGCACCATGTCTGCCTACATGCTGTCATGACAGTAATGAACTAAACCTCTTAAACTGTAAGCAAGACTCAATTAAATATTTTCCTTTATAAGAGTTGCTGTGGACATGGTATCTTTTCACAGCAATAGAAACCCTAACTAAGACAGAACTGAATGGAATTTGACCTTTAAAAGTTGAGGGGAAGGCTGCCCATATAGCATTTAACTTTGTATTATATTAGTTATGAGTATCCACTGTATTCAAGCTTTTCAACTCGTCTCAAATCTAAGAAGCTGTGCTTTCTTAAAAGTTATTTTTTAAATACAGCTGTCAGGTCCTTATTTTCATTGGATCTCAAATTCCCTCATTTTATAACATAAGCATTTCCTCTGGGTTTTCATCTATCTTTTCATTACAAATAAACTCTCAAAAAAGTCACCAAGAAATAATTTATCTTGCTGGCTCTATATCCAACACAGAAAGATTGTTTCTCATATAGTTCATACCCAGTAATTGAAATAATCTGTAAAACTGATTTAATAGAAAACATTAAATGCCATGAACAGAATACCCCAACTTGTAAAAACTTGCTTGGTAGGTTGAATAGAAGTGTCCTTTACTTTTATCTACCAGGCTGTTTTAAGATCTAATAATATTATATTTGTTCCTATCCTTTTTACATGTATCAACTGTAATTCCTAACATTTCTATGCTACAACACCATCTATAAAGAATTTTATACTCATTGATTGCTTGAATGACTCAGTAACTTTTAATGTAGCACTTGGGAATGGTACCAACCACACTGCCAATTACATTAGCTAGTGCTTTACTTTTTGTGTTTTGGGGACCCAGCTTACTAGTGGTAGTACCCATATTTGCAAAGCTCTAAATTACTAGTAAACAAAATATAAATCATTTTTTTCTATTGTGTAGGGTTAAAACTGAGCTGTCATGCTGGGCAGTGGCAGCACACACCTTTAGTCCTAGCACAGGAGGCAGCGGCAGCTGGATCTCTGTGAGTTCAAGGTCATCATGGTCTACAAAATGAGTTCCAGGACAGCCAGAGGCTTTCAAAGAAAAATTCTGTCTCTGAAAAAAACAAACAACAAACAAACAAAAAAATTAAGCCTTAAAATGCTACATTAATGGTAGTAAATCTATGTTTTTATAATGCTACTAAAATGTTAAAATAATCCCATGGGCTTTCAACAATTATGTTTTAGATATAAGAAGATTACCAAATTCTACTAAAGAAAAGGTATGATGGTTGAATGATAACTTTCTATTTCTTCCAAATTGATGTGTTCATATCCAAATAACTGTTATTTGGAGAAAGGTGTAAGGTCAAACTTAACCTGTAAGGCCTACTTGCCCAAGGACAGATAACTTCCTAGGATGTTGGGGGTTATGGTTCTCAGGAATTCACAAGCCACCTATCTTCTAACTAAACATATTTGTTTGTACTGAAAGCGCTTGATTGAATGTGAGCAGTAGATACATGGAAATGAATATGTCGGGATGTACACTGCCTCTGATTGGATGTAGGCTGGAGGTATATAGGCAGAAATTACATCGGGATATGTGGTTGCCCCTGATTAGACTTTATGGAAAATGTGGTGGCCCTGTGGTTTTGCCCTCTATAATCCTCTACAAAATATGACTCTTAGCTATTTCCTGGGAAGCCCAGAATAGTCCTGGCCAGAGTTTATCCTCCTGGCCAGTATTTAATTGAAGCTTGCTTCAAACTTAGCTCAAAAATTGTGGTAGTGATCTTATTCTCAACCAGTGGGATTTACAAAGTTACTTGAAAATGTAATTAAATTAGAGGTGTTAGCATGATAAAATACTGTATTATTTAAACTGATGCAAAAGTAACATCCTTATAGGAACATAATAGGACAATACAAAATTAACGTGACTAGGTTGCAGAAAGCAGAGAAAGGGCTGATGTTACCACAGTACCTTGAGTCACAAAGCACTATAGAAGGCCAAGACAAAAATCTTCTCCAGAGATGATAGAACAAGTGTGGCCCTTTGCGCACTTTCATCTGTGATATCCAGACTTGTGAGAGAATTAAATTCTATTGTTTGAAGCCAATTGCTTTGTGGTTATTTGTGAGGGCAGCCACTGCAAACTAACATAGTAATTATACAAACAAATATATATATATGAATATATTTGAATTGACAGGATTTCTCCATGTAGCCCTGGCTGTCCTGTCACTCATTCTGCAGAGCAAGCTTGACTCAGAATCAGAGGTCTGTCCTGCCTGCATCTGCCTCTGGAATGCTAGGATTAAAGGGTACCAATACTGCTCAGCAAATACAGTAATCAAATGAAGGTTTCTTTTTAAATGCTTACTAATAGTCACAATTCTTCTTAAAATCTGGACATCCACTCTATCTTTCCTCATTCTGATTATTTATAAGACTAACCAGCTCTTTCTTATGAATCACTACTGAGAAAGAGACAACTTTTACCCCTCTCATGCTCAAATTTTTACTACAGAGACCTTATAAAACCTAACAAGTATTTTAAGTTAAAGAAAGAACAAACTTCTCCATTATTAAACCATAACAAAGAATGCCTTCAATCAAAAACACTCAAGCCTTATTATTGTGGCTTATGGTAACAGAAAATGTAATTCTCTGTTCTTTAAACATCTAGAAATCAAGAGGATCAAACATTGTCCCATTAAAACTTCATGCAATATTATTTTTATGTTCCTCATGCATAATCTATTTACTATGACTAGTTATTTAATGCTCTGCTTCAGTTAGCAAACTAATATTTTATAAGTAGATATGCAGTGTGTGTGTCTCTGTGTGTGTGTGTTTATGGGGATGTATACATGAATGTTTGAGGCATTGAATCTCCTGGAACTGGAATTACAAGTGGTTGTTAGCTGGGTTCTGGGATTTCGACTTAAATCCTCTGGAAAAGCAGCAAGTGCTCTTAAGCTTTGAGCCATCTACCTTTCCAAGAATATAAATATAAAATCATCTATGCCACCTAGCTCAAGCAGTCACCAAGACTTTTGCATACTGTAATCCCATACATTCTTCAGTGGAAAGAGCATCACATTTTCCTATGATGTGGTTCTCTTAAATGCACACTGAAATTCCCTGGGAAACTAGGACTGCCTGCAGAAATGCTGAAATGCTTGCTTTAGGAGGGCTGTATGCACCAATGGCAAAGGAGAATCCTTCCTAGTGAGCTGATATACAAATGCTTCTACAGTGGCATATTTCACCCCTGTCTTGCTGACAATCTGTATTTCTTGTTAATTGAGGTAGAACTAACAAAAACAAAAGTGGAAGCATGATAATCCCTGATTGTAAGAAATCATCCAAAGCTACAGAATGCCAAATGATATTATACTGTCGTAGTAACAGGCATACAGAGCAATGGAACAGTACTGACAACACCCAGAATACATCTGTATACTGTTTAAATGGTCCAAGAACACAAAACTAGAAGATGGTAGTAGTATGGATTTGGGAAATTATGTCTATATGCAAAACTATGAATTTACACTCATATTTCACACCTTAAACAAAAAATCAAGTCAAAATGCTTTTACGACATAAAAGTGAAACTTAAAATTGTAGTATTTGAGAGATGAGTGTGGGGGGAAAGGAGAAAAGCTTCCTCTGTAACACAGTTCAGCTCTTCTGAGTAAGCTGCCCAGACAACAGAAGTGTTTAACAGCTTACAGAGCACATTGACTAGCTAATAGGCTTCTCTCTGATGAAAAATATGAATGCAGAAAGAATTGTTGCTTATGCGAAAACTGACATGAGTGCTTTGAATTGGAAAACACTACAAACTATTATATTAAATGTAAGACAATTATTTGTGAAAAGATCATTAAAATTTTGGATTCTGTACCATGATTCCTTCGCAAATACATTAATTTATTTCTGTCTCAGTTCAATGAAACTGAAAGGGCAAATAATAAGAAAGCATTATGGATGTGGTTATGTAGGAAAAGAGTAAGAATACATTAAAAAGCAAGTCTTAGCCCTTCGTCACAAGATAAACAAGGAAGCAGGAATGATGATACATACTTTAATGCCAACCCTTCGGTGACAGTAGCAGGAGTAAGCAGATCTCTACGGGTTTGAGGGCAGCCTGGTCTACATAGTGAGTATAATAAATTTCAGACCATCCAGGAATACTTAATAATACCCTGACTCAAAAAAAACAAAAAGAAGACATATAAGAGTCAATCAACTGGTTATTAATTCAATATAAGCCTCAAATTACAGTGCTAAGTGGAAAAAAGTAAGCAGCCTGTGAAGATGGTTCAGTCGGTGGACATTCTTATTTTGTGAGTATGAGGGCTTGATTAAAACTTTAAAGTTGAGCATAGTGGTACATGCTTGCAACCTAGAAGTGAGTGGTTTAGGGAAGGGTAAAAATAACTACAATTTCTTGGGTTCGGTGGACAGCCAGTCTAGCCTATTTGGTGAATCCCAAGCCAGGGAGAGAACGTGTCTCAATAAAAAGGATAGCTTCTGAGGAACGGCACTTAAGGCTTATCTGTGGTCTCTACGTGTAAATACATGTGTACCAGCAGAGATATGAACACACACACACACACACACACACACACACACACACACACACACACACTAAATAGCTGGAAGTATAATTAAAATATGGTCTTATTTGTCTAAAAACAAAACTAAGGAAAAATCAATATAAAGCTATGTAAACAAAAACTAGAAGAATCTCAAAGAAAATGCTGAAAATGACTATTTATGTAATGTCTGACAGTGTAGTTAAAATTTAAAGAGATGGAGGTATGGACAAGAGATTTTATAGCAAAAAGTTCCATAGCATTAAGATAAAAACAAAACAACAAAGAAGAAATCCATAGTAATCATCTTGGACCAGTGTGCTATGAGAATTCTAAGGCTTGAAGCAAAACCCAGCAAAGCCTTAGATCAATGGGTGTCAAACTCAGAACAGGCAGACACTTCTTCCTGTCAAACATGAATCAGGACATTTTTCACCAGTGAACTTGGACAAGCCTTTAGATGCCTTCTCAAGTTCATGCTGCAGGCAGCCAGCAATGATAAACAAGAATTGACCAACGAGATGGAGGTTGTTTGGCACTGGAATCACAAACTAGACTGAGAAGAGTCTACACGGAAAAGTGGGTTTGAACTGCCATTACTAAGCCTCAAGGGAGAATTTCTGGGGTATGAATTAATGATGGATTCAAATTAAAGATCCTTAAATAGAAGACAGTAGCTTCCCCGGAATGAAAGATTAGCCTCAGAATATCTTTAGGTCTGTTATTCTAAAGAAACTAATATAGTTTCAGCCTCAGTATTTCCTATCTGAAATTAAAATCTCCACAGGAAAAGCCACTATAATGAACATATTCACTTAGCAAATCTGGCATTTCTGCAACACTCTTATGAAGCACACTTTCCCATCAATCATGACAGGTAGTTTGGTTTGGCTTTGCCCTAACCACTCTAAGAGCTGGATCATGCAGATATTGTTAGACCCTATTGTGTTATTAAACAGTTCTGGTTGCTAAGCAATTGCTGGTCTTACCTAGGATCACATAATAGAGCAGTGGTGAAATTGGACAATGGTCCAAGCTCCCAATAATCAACCTCGCTCTCTTTTTGTGAATGTTAATTCAAGTGCATGCACACTGACTGGGCAGAGAATACAAACACAGCTTATTACAGTATGGCCTCTTTTGTGTACTGGGACTGATGGGATTGTAGGAATAATTTAGCTGTGTTAGTGTTTGGATACCAACTATGAGTCACACAATACTAAGCACTTTGCCTTTAGAACAGTGGTCCCCAATCTTTCTAATGCTGTGACTTTTTAATGCAGGTCTTCATGTTGTGGTGGCCTCCAAACAATAAAATTATTTTCATTGCTACTTCATAATTGTAATTTTGCTACGGTTATGAATCATGATTGTAATGCAAATTTCTGTGTTTTCTGATGATCTTAAGCAACCTCTGTGCAAAGGTCATTTGACTCAAAAAGGATCATGACACACTTAAGAACTGCTGCTTTGGAATCATTTAGTTCATCCCTTTCTCTCTCAAACATATCTAGTGTGCACAAAATCCTGTCAGCTCTGCCTCAAGAACACACCCAGGGAAAACCTACTTTTTACCTACTTCAGTACAATTTCTCACCCATATAACTGCAATCACTTCCCTACTAGCCACTTTCCTTCCACTCCATTATAACCTTGGGGTATTTGTGGTACACAGGCCAAAATGACTCATTGAAAAATCAAAATTCAAAATGTCAATCACTACCTGGACCTCTCCTGCTGTTTTACTCAAATGAAAAGCAAAAGATTTTCTATTAGCCACCATGCAACCATGTAATCTTTGATGTGGCTGCTTCCACCCTCCCAGTGATTGCATCCTCTAGAATCTTTCTGGAATGCTCTTCAGCAAGATTCTGAGAGCCCCCCCCCCCCTTCAGGTCTCTGCTTTAGTACTACCTAGTCAGAGATGACTTTTCCCATCCCCTGCTTAAAATGGGTTTCTATACTCTTTACTGTGGTGCCCTGAGCTTTCATGCTGTGCTTTCATAATACTGAGAATCCTGGGAGACACTGTTTTTATGCAGTGAACTGATTTTGTGTTAATCTTTGCAAAGAGTGAAGAAACTATTCTTAATAATACTCTTAGCACCAAGGACAGTGCCTGATCTAAAGCAGCTCTTTCCTTTTTCCTCTTTTATTTTCTGTTCTTGTGTGTGTGTGTGTGTGTGTGTGTGTGTGTGTGTGTGTGTGTGTGTGTGTGTGTGTGTGTTCATGAGCCATGATACACATATGTGTGAAAGTCAAAGAACAACTGTGAGAAGTCAGTTTTTTCCATCTACCATGTGGGTCCCAGGGAACAAAATCAGGTCATTAGGCTTGGAAGAAAGTGCCTTTACCTGATGAACTATCACACCAGTCACTTTGCTCTGTTTTGTTTTGTTGCTGTAGTACTGAGGATTGGACCCAGCACTTCACAAATGCCAGGATCCTGTGCTACCACCAAAATACATACTCATCCCTCTAAGTCATTCTTAAATCAAGTGGATAAAAGAGTTTTCTCGAATAAGTATTAATGTTCTTCCCATTTTACAGAATAAAAACTATAAATTTTAGCATCTTTGCTTTGAGTTACATATTAGTAAGAAGGAAGTTGAGATTTTAATGCATGCCTCCCTGCCTCAGTTACATAGAGGTCTGTTTTCTTAACACTGTATGTCTCTTCTTCCTCCCCCTCCCATTCCTTCCTATTTGTATCCAAATTAATGTACACACATGCTTACATAAGTAATCTTTACTATTATATTCTTCTCTTAGTGTCATATAGTCAATTTTCTCTAAAAGCTAGCAGAGGAGTAAGCAGAATAAGCTCCATCAGAGAAAGAAAAAAAAAAAAGGAGTTCAGGCAAAAACAGTGATGCTAGGGGAGAAAAATTCTGATACAATGAAAAAAGATCCTAGGAGATCGGATAGGGCAGAACAATCTGATTCATCTACTTGTGACAGACTGTCTTGTTGATATATTATTGTGAACTTTATTTCTATGTTACAAAATAATCAGAAAGAATGAAAGGTAGTTTTTCTTCCTGCTCTCTCAAGCTCCTATTCCCAGAAGGGCCCTGTGCTTCACTTACTGCTCTGCTGCCATTGTCTTCAAAGTTCCTAATAATTTTATATTGGAACTTGTAATTACTTAGTAAGCTCTCCTGAGACCATGAGACATTTATGTGACAACAGGAGATGAACGAGGTAGTAGTGTGCACATATCCCTTAATTATGCACAGCTGAGGGTTATCTCTGAACACATTGGGTATCTGAAAGGATAGCCATGGCCAGGACATGAGCCAAAACTGGCTGAGTCATCGGTGGTATAAACAGAAAAAACAGAAAAGGGTAGCGGTGGCAGTGGCAGGAATGGCTTAAACCCTAAGAGGAGGTACCTCATATGATGTCAGTGCTAGGACCAACAGTGGAAGGGGCGCTCACTTGCCTGATTTTCCCCTAAAGCCCTTCCTGCCTGGGACATCTAAACAGAAAGTAACTTTCTTATTCAAATACTTGGATAGATACTACTCACGGTAAAATTGACATGCTCTGCCTGAGAATTCTCAGAAAGTAAGTGTAAAACATACATCATGTTGCAATGAATATATTATACATAATTAACAGTTTTTATGACATTTATGTACCGTGTATATGTGTACATGCATGAATAATGAAATTTGTGTGGACAGGACAGCTTGATAGAATTAATTCTCCCTACCCACTTGTTATGCTAAAGTTCAAAGGCTTAGCAGTAAGTTCCTTTACATACTGGGCTAGCTCACCCACTCCTATTAGGACTCCTGAAAGAATTTTCTTAAATTGATATGTGCTTCAGCCTTTCAAATCAAATAAATATCTACCAACTTGGGAAAAATAGTTATAAAGATTCATCCTATTCACCAGAAAAAAATAGTAATATTTTGATTACTGATACCCACATAGCAGCTCACAACTGGATCTAACTTTAAAAGATTTGATACCTTCTTTTGGCCTCCCCAGGTGTACAGCCACACATGCAGGCAACATATTTATACATATAAACAATTTTTAATAAAAATATATGAAATTTATCTCTCATGATTCAAGATACAGGAAAATTCATACAGAGTTATTACAAATGGTTACTAATAGTGGAATAATTTGTGTTTATTGTACAAGTACCAAAAACTTTAAAATGTCATTATTTTTAAAATGCCATTGTTTCAATTTATATTTTAAAGTTTACTTCCAGCTTAAATGACATTCATTTATATGAATAGTTTTAAAAAATGTAGAGTAATAATTTAGTAAATATTATCAGCTGTAGCTACATACTAAAATGTATATTTTTAAATGCTATATTAAATTTTAATACCATATTGATACCACCTATAAAGTAAGCTTAACACCTGAAATCTTAGTTACGTCAGCACAAAAAATATGTTCTTTCTAGTGTTTGGAATCAAATAGAGTACTTTGAGTATTCTAAGTAAACAATATACTACTGGCCCTGAATTATTAAAATATCAAATTTATATAGTTTTTCAAACATGATTTGTGGCACTTTTAATTGAAAATAACATCTCTAAAGGTATAAATTTAATGAGCTAGTAAATACATTTGTAGAAAAGCGAGACAGAATACTCTTAAAATCAATCAAACTGCCATAGTTTTTTTTTTTTTACATATTTACTGTACTTCTAAAATTAGTACACCAAAATACTATCCTTTGTTTTCTAGAATTACAATTAGGATTATGTTGTAATTCAAATAACACTATTATTACAAAATGTTGTGAGCAATTAAAACACTTTAATAAGGTATTAAGGTTTAATTTTGGAGTTCCAGTATCACTTTGGAAACTAGAAAAACTGTATTAATTTGTCCTGGACTTGGGAACATTATTTACTTAATCCTGTTTCAGGGAAATTCTACCTTTCACATTATAGTTCTGCCATGGAGAGGGAGAGAAGGAATGAGAGAGGAAGAGACAGTCGGGGGGTGGGGGTGGGGGGAATAATACAAATGAGATTTTACCAACAACTAACAGTTTACCTGATTCAGGATGACATTCTATGGGTTGATAATAAACATTCTACATTCTTATATGTGTTTATAATAGAATCTACACTGATATCTCTTAAGTGAATGTTTCATTCTTGTCTAGTACAGCATATGACATAGAATATGATATATGTCAGCTAAAACAGTGCATAGTAAAAGACTGTTGGTCTTTCTACTTGGTTGCCAGTGGTGCTAATCTTAATAAGTAGCACCTCTGTGTTCCTTTAACAGTGACTTTCAAATGATGGTGTATAAGTCAAAGTGGAATTATTACTGTTTAGGTGGGCATGGAATCAGCTTATTTCATTTCATTTCCCACAGTGAGCATATGGAGCATATGAATATTTCTATTCTACTCTGACCCCAAATTGGAAATCTAGACTGGGCCTCCACGTAAAGATGGGAGCCTACGGTGCAACATGAGCTGGGATCCTGGACCATGAAAACCTTAGTGATAATAGAAAATGGTCTTCCTTTTAACAAAACACAAAGACATTTCTTAGTTGCAAAGTAGACAGTCCCAGAGTGTGTCACAGGTGACAAGAATGGCACTACTATCTGTTCCTGATCTCTTTTTAATTCTCACTTTATCTTTCCAGAAAGGGTCTCTCATCATACCTCTTACTATAATTGGCATTCCAAACTTTGACTAAAACCAGCCTATGCTTCCACCAGAATCCATTTTGTAGAGTTAGGCAGGGTGACATTTACCCAAGACTTTTACTAAATGCTATGAGAATATAAAATTTAAATTGACATAAAATACACATTGAAAAACAAATAGGAAAATATAAGCCGTCTAAAGTACAGATTTCCAATTCTAAGAATGTCAATAAATGAATCAGGTGACACAGTCGCAAATAAGCTGATGAAAATGTATCTTCTACAATGAACCTTTCTCTCCCAGCACCACTGACCTTTTGGTTTTAAACACACATTCCTTAACCCAAGACTGTCATACCAAATTCCATCATCAAAAATTGCAACAACCAGGGAGATCCTCAATCCTGTCCAGTAATAGGAAAAAACTTGATTTTTTACTTGGATACAAAACACTATTGCTTTGCAAATCACGGGTGGCCCTGACTTTCAAATTTATTTTCCTACATAGAAACAGTTGATTCTGATAAAGCCCATCAGCTCTTTGCAGAATTCTGTGGCAGTATTTTACTATGAAACAGATGAAGTATCAATATTCAATTAGCACAAATATAAAGAGTGAGATAGGTAGGGATAGCCAAAGTAAAATTATTTGGATTGTGTGTGATACTTAGCATCAAAGTAATATGAAATTAATTCCTGCTGTGAGGCATTTCTGATGTCTATGGGCATAGATTTGGGCTGTTAAATTGCATGCTTCGTGCTTTGATGCCTTTCTCCTAGAAGCCAGCATTTGATAGGTTTTCTCTAACAGTAGAGCACTCAACAGTGATCTACAAAGAGACTGACTGATTGGTCAACAGAGGTCAACAGAGGTCAACAGAGGCATCAAATTTTTATTCAATAACCATTGTATTTTAAGATTCAAGCCAGGCACATTAGATCTTTATTCTTCAAATATTTTGAAGAAATAATTCAAAGGATATTCTTCATGTTTTTGTTAATAACTTTATTTTTAAATACATTTTGCATATATTTTATTTACATTGAAAGATTTTTTTAAAATTTATAAGTAAAGATTCAAAAGAAATACCTGGAAAGTGAGAATAACTCAATAAGGTATCTTCCCTTCAAGTTTAATAAATAGCTCTTTTAACAACAGCTTATAAAGTGAAATCATTGCATGAGACATTCTATGTCATGTTCTAGCCAGAAGCTGACAACACTTTCAATGTGATGTTAACGATTTGAAAGATAATGGAATAATTTTACAAATTAACACTATAGCATGAAATACCAAACTTCATAACCATTCTCCTCTGGAAATTTCCTTTTCCATCTTATTTCCTATGAACAATATATGACATGCTGCTCCTGTTAAGAAAACTATGTGGCAATAAATGCATTTATTAAGTAATTGGTATGCAGATAGAAGAAAATTACATTCCTTGCAGAAAACCTAAAGTTGTTACTGATAGCAATGCAATGTTCCTATTTTAAAACTGTATCAGAAATTGCAGATGCCAAGCACATTCACAATAGTGGTACAATTCCATCATGGATTAGATATGGACATGGTTTTAGCATTTTAGTGTGAGAATAATTTTGGCAATATAAATGTGAGCTAATCTGTGAGGATTTTAAAAGGTCAGGTAAGGTATAAAATAAATCCTTGCTGCAGCAGGGTAACAAAATCATTTTAGGAAAACAATATAGAGGGTAGATAATTCATGACCTAAAAAAAGACATGGGAACACACTAAAGACACTTCCTAATAAAAATGAAGATGATGGTACACACATTTATTAAATGCCCAGAGGGTAGAAAACATGATGGTAGATCCATTAAAAGGGCAAGTGCTTCTCTTTCATAATGAAAAAAGAAATATCAGAATGTCCCTAAAGATGGTTAAAACATAAGGCAGTGAATTTTGTTTTAATAAAAGATATGGTTGACAGACAGCAGAAATTAATAACAAAATAAGTTAGTGACCAAATTGCCTTCCATGCTATTCCCATAGACAGATCTATCTCTGTCAGAGAAAATGGGCAAAAGCTCAAGCAAGCAAAGAGGAAATAGTAGGGGTTGGGAATGACAACCTAATTAATTTCTGCTTATAAATTCCTTTAGAAAGTCAAGGGAAGATACAGCAGCAAGTTGATTTAAGAAACTAAAGGAAGTAGCCTCAAGCTGGAACTCAGTACTACATGAAAGATAGCTATAACTGGAATACAACCTTGTGTCTTCCAAAGCACTTGCAAGTTCCTATTGCCTTTAGAGCTGAGTGTTCTCACATAGCTGTACTCTTTACTGCTCAAAATGTTACTCATTCCAAGAAGAAAGAGAGATTCCAATACAAGCAATGTTTATGCTCAGGTTACCTAGTAAAGGAGTAGAAATATGACATCATCTCAGGTGTCCTCACTCCTACCCAGATACTTAGGTGTTAAAAGTTTTCTGTGGATCTTGCCCAATCTGTTTGTTTGCATGTAGGATATCTCCATTGCTCTGTGGAGCAGCCACCCTGTTTCACTGTTCTACCCATAGTATATGCCATGGCTTCAGGAACCATTTTATCATCTGATTCTCACCAAGAATTGTTCCTCAATTTATTAGTTTTTGGACTTTATTCCAAATAGTCCAAATTATTTTCATTCTTTTTCTCAGAAAACAATTACCTATTAATATTGATTAAACTGTTAGAAAACCCACCACTATTTCACCCAATGGAACAAACACTAGTTGATTTATCAGAAAATCTATAACTTCCAGTGTTTCTCCTTTTGTACATTCAGAGTTGCAAAAGATAGAAATTAATGCAAATTTTTAAATGCCTCAAAAAGACAAAGAGAGATTTAACTTTATTAGGCACATGTCAAGTTAAATAGATCTGAGCATTTAATAACTACTGATCAGATGATTTCTTTGGTAATTTACACGCATCTTGTTCTCCCACTTAAAATTTGCTATGGGTTGACTTTTCAGTTTTGACATTACCACATCCGACTTATATGAAACTTTTGCTATATACGAACAGTAAATTATTATTTCAAGGCTTTTTGGTTTACCAAAAATCTGATAATTAAAACAAATATATTACCCTAATAACTGAAGGCAAAGTCAGTTATACAAAAATACCTTTTCTTGCCTTACTGAAAAATAACAGCCAATACAATTTCAAAGTTTTTCATAGACTGGCTTGGCATTCAAAAATAGCATGGATATTATCATGATAAATGAACGAGATGGAGAATACTGTCTTCTCTTCTACTGAGTGACAAAAAGCTGAACTTTCTCAAAATCATAATTGTGTGTTATTAAACCAAATGTTGCTAATTCCATTTCTGAATTTGTGAAGCTGCTGCTCTTTGTTCTATATATGAAACAATTTCTTGAAAAACAACACAAAGCCAAGTGTTTTAGCTCACAAATTTAATACCAGAACACAGGAGACAAAGGCAAGTGAATCTCTGTGAGTTCAAGGCTTTCCTAGTTTACAAAGGAAGTCTATCCTATAGACAAATAAATAATCTATTCACCTAAAAGCAAAACTGGGTGGCATGAGGTACAGATTGAAGCTTTAATAGACTATCATTTTAGTATGCATTGTCATAAAGAGATTATAAATTAGAGTTCATCTATGGAAACAAAAGAATAACTCCACATTTAGATGTTAATGATTTATTATGTGTCGGGCCCTGTTCAAGCACATACAATGATGAACAAAACAGACACTCACCCATGTTCTTCTAAAATACATCCTGATAAAGAAACAGATAAGCAGAATAAAGTATATGCTATGCTATTAATCAACCTCCATGAGAAATTATAGAAAGGAAATCAAAATAGCTACAATGAGGAAAAGATGAAAATATTGGTCTCAAGAAGAGAGGATTCACAGAAAATACTTACACGCTTTAAAGGAATAAGAGCATGGGCCACATTCAAAACCATCTTTAGTTATATGCAGCTGCATGTGGTCCACACCACAAGTTGAACACATCTCCATCCTATTTGACTAGAAAAACAAATAATTTGAAGCTAACTAATATATCCTTTTCTCCAGGCTGTAAGAATCTGGACAGTTGTTAAATGACAACACATAAATACAAGCTATCAAAGGCCAGAATTTCTCCACTGCTACTGCAACATCATGGAGGAAATTTATCTGAATTCTATTGATTCATTTGAAATTAGCAAAGAATATTAGCTTAGGTTTGGTATTGAAGTGACGTAAATGTTCCAAATGAGAAGTCTTAGTTTCTATAAAAAGATTCCTACTTAGAAAGTATAATTTAACTTCATTGTAGCTGAGAACACTGAGAATGAAACAAAAGAGTAGTACAGTCAACACAAGGACTTCCTGACTCATCCATTTATTGAATGTCACCGGATTTCCTCCCCATCCTCTGATGTGCTAGCAGACCTTTAATTTCCCATGAATTGATGGTTCTCGGTAAATAATGAGAATGGAGAAGAGACTTTTCTGGCCCATATTAAACTAGGCTAAAATAAAAGCTCTAATAAACTTGTTCATAGATTGACTTCTCCAAAATCTCTAAATCACACATCGACTACACCAATAGTTAGGATGAGGTCATTTTGCACAACGCAGGGTCTTATTAAACAAAGATAGCCTTCTGACCAAAGTAAAGATACACTGCACTTTATATAAAAGTAGAATTACTGGTTGAATAAGAAGACAGAAAATTGAGATGGTGGTCAGAAAAAAACAGAGAAAAAAACAAGAGAGATGAACTGGCAAGATTTTCAGTCAAGATTTCAAATTTCAGCACTATTTTCATTTCCTCATTACTTTGGCCAAAATTCACAGAACTATTCAACATTGTAGTTAAGCATGTTTCTGTATTCTAGTTCTCCTAATTGTTCTCATCAAAGAGTAAAACTGTAAATTTAGTTGAACACAAACACATATTTTTCTCACATGTAAATAAAAGTGTGTGAATATTTTTTTCTAAACCTTAGATAGGTATATCCTCATTATCTCCTGTAGTATGAGGTTTCTGGCCCGGACTTTTAGGCCTAGCCTCAAGGTTTAGGACCACAGACCCGTGGACCCACAGACTCGCAGACCCACAGACCCGCAGACCCGCAGTCCCGCAGAGACACGCAGAGGCTTTCATTAGTTTTTAGCTGATCAGCCTCAGGCCCAGGCATATCACTTGCTAGCTCTCTACCCTTCATCTAACCCACGTCTCTTGTTCAGCCATGTGGCTCCGTACCTTTCTTTAGAGCAGCATAGTTGTCCTTGGCTTCCTCTGGCTTCTCTCTGGAGCTCTTCTGGCATTCTGCTCTCAAGAGATTTTCTTAGTCTGGTAGTCCCGCCTATACTTCCTGCCTGCCTTTGGCCAATCAGCTCTTTTTATTAAACCAGTGGGTGGGACAATTATTTACCATGAAACAACACAATACCCCTACAATCTCCATATACTGCAGTTCAAAAGTCATAAGGTCTAAGTTCTTTATCCTCTATTTTTGCTCATTTCTGACCCATTTATAACTCAATAAATGACACCAAAATTATTACAACCAATCCATGAACAATTTTTAAGTTACCACCAAAATGTATCCTCATGTTTATGAAATGCTTCTGGTCCTTTCTGCTAAGAGAATAATTAAGTTACCACTATCTCAGCAACTTCCTAAATGATATTTTGGCTTTGACTCAAACTTTGAAACCAGGAGGCTAATAACTAAAATGCTGTTAATTGTAAAACATAAATAAGATCACAACATTCTTTTTCTTAAACTCATCTCAATGACCATTTACCATACTCGAGGTATTAACGCCAATATTTCTTATTAGGTACAGAGTTTTATAGGATCTTGCCACTCCCAATTTTGCAAGCCCATCTCGTCTCTCTTCTTTTCACTTCAACCACACTGATCTCTTCTCTGTTCCTCACTGATATAAAGAGCTTTCTTTCTCAACTCATTATCTTTGTGTTTAGTCATTGTTCTGCCTAAAGTATCCTTATCTCCCTTAGCTGTTCTTATTTTTTTAATCTGATTGTTCAAATCTCATGATAAATTTCAGATCTTCATTTAGGTCCTCTCCAAAACACCTCTTTTCTGCTTCATGAAACTCTTAACATATCACATTGTTAACATATTTCACATTATAGCGTCTATAAATCTGAGAGTCTGTTTCTTATTTTGTTATTTTCTTATTGTTTGTGTAGACTACAGGCTTTCTAGAAAAGAAGCTTTGTCATCCATACTGTAGTATCAAAGCATACTTTGGATTATCTAGTGAGCTATGAGGAATATGACACCACAAAAGATAGTTCATCTGGAGAAACAAAGGTAACTACAGCTTTAGACCTTCTTAGAAGTTTGCTCAAGTCATACCCAAGAGCTTTCCAGCATCCCATTCTAATTTCACCCTCTTCTTTTCTAATTGTAAAATAAGTCTAATAATGAAAATAACAAAGTGAGTTTTGTTACTATACATTTAAGAATAAGCAAGCAATAGCCTCTTTAATTCCATTAGATAAATATTTACTCAATAGCCAGTTGTGTCCTAAGCCTTGTTCTCAACAATGATGATAAAATTATAAATAATGAGATAGATAAATTGCCATTTCATAGCCAACAACCTAATGGGGATGAGCTCAGTGTAAGTCATAAAAAATAAGTACTGTGGTTATAATTCAGTAAGAACTACTATCATAGTGGTACAAAAGACACTCATAACACAAAAGGGCTGGAATTTTTGAAAGGTTTTGTTAAAGAGAGACACTTAGACTATAATATGAAACCAATATCACTGGAGCAAAGATATCAGTCACACACAAACTAACCTACAGGGCATCTAGCATTTTCCTGACTGGAACTGGAACAAACTAACTGGGGAATTTTCTATGCCTGTTAGAAAAATCAAGTCCAACCCTGGGGTCTGTAGAATCTGTTTGAAAGCTTCATGCATCAGAAACATTTCTGTGCCCCTGAACTTTCTGTGCAGTCAGAACCATGGGGTGGCAGGGCATAGAAATAACTTAGTAGAAATCATTTATCTGCTCAGCTATCAAAGAACTAGGTACTCTCAGTGTCGTGTTTAAAGGGGCAAAATGTCAGTGAAGTACAAGTCCCAGGCATGCAGTTGATTTCATAAAAGCAAGCGCACAGCTTGTCTGAAACTTATATTACAGCTGTTACATACCAATAGGCTATTATATAAAGCTACCATGTAAAATGGACTTGTCGCAGAACTTCTGGAAGAGACCCATTCATGCTTTCTTGACTCATAAATCAGCATCTCCAAATAAAAATTAACTAAGTGGGTATTTGTCTGGTAAATTTTGGTAAAGTATTCTGTTTTATTAATTCCAGTTTCCTTTATATAAAGGAGTTAGTAACACCAACTTCTCTATGTTATTCTTGGCAGTAAATGGAATAATGGATGGTCTACACTGTCATCTGTGAACACAATTTCCTAGTACAGGGCTTGCTCAAAACTTTGTCAGTATTTGCTCTTCAATTCAGGGTAGACTCTACTGTCAGTGTATGCTTCCCTGGAGAACATCTATGGATTTATCAGGATCCCATCACCAGTAATACAAATACCTTCAAGCAATATTATAGTCTCTTTGAATAACCAATCTCATAACTCACCAAATAAATTCTTGAATCTTTGTCAAGGACCCAGACAAAAGTCAAAATTTTTGCTTAAGATCAAAGTAATAAATAGTGCAGCATGATAAAAAAATAGACAAGAACATATACATTAGAAAATGAAGTAAAACTATCTTCAAAGATGTCATAATTTTATATATAGAAAAATCAAATAAATATAAAATATAGAACCCATAGAAATCACATATAAGTTTAGCAAAATTTCAGAATTTAAGCAGGTAGAACATAGAAAATCAACTACATACATCCCTATATTTCAGCAATTAATCTAAACATCAATGTTTGAAATTAACAGAATATAAGTTGTAACAGCACCAATCTGTAAAGCATCTGAAATTGGGTTTTGCAGTACTTCTCTGTTGATGTGATAAAAATACCCAGAATAAGGAAAATTAGAGAAGAACGTTGTTCCAAAAAATATAAAATTCATAAAAGGGGGAAAAGCATATTGTCAGTCTTTAGAAGCACAGCAGCAGAAGGAAGTTGGCTGATCACATCTTTGTCCATATACAGCATGCAAAGGAAAAGAACTATAATCAGGTGAAGGTACAAAACTTCAAACCCCACCCCCAAGTGAAATACCTTCTCCAGTAAGGATCTGCCTCCTAATCATTGCATAGCCTCCCTAAAAAGTATCACCAACTGGTGACCAAATATTCAAAATATGTAAGCCCTATGAGAAACATATCTCATTCAAACCACTACAGGTATAAATTCAAAAAAACTATTTGCAAGAGTTGCATGAACAACTCTATAAAACACTAATGAAATAAAATTTAAAGGAATTATTGAAATGCAAAGATATTCTGTGTTCATCAGTCAAAGGAGTCAATACTAGTAAGTGGATATTTCTTCCATGATTCAACTATAGATTTGAGGCAAAGACCTCCTAAACAATTTATAGCTAGTACAGGGTGACGATAAAATTCATATGTAAATAGAGGATTTGGATAGACAAAACAACTTTTAAAAGAACAAAGTTGTAAGATGCTATCAGATAACAGGGTTTATTATAAAACTACATGAAGTAAATCAGAATGGTATTGGCATATACTTAGCCAAATTGATCAGTCAAATAAAATATATGGCTTAGAAATAAACATATATATATATATATATGTATATAAACATATATCCCCATATATATGGATAGTTGATACGTTGTAATATGGTTTTTGGGCTTGTTTGGCCAGAGGTCTAGATTTGTAGTCTTAGATTTTTTTTTAGTTGTTTGTTGTTGTTTAGGTTTTAAAAATGATTTAGAGATTCGAGTGTCAGCTGATAAGGTCAGAAGATGCTTATCCAGGGTCCCGGGCTCCTGAAGGGGGTGTGTCCAGCCCCATTCAAGAGGGGCTGCTGAGATCTTGAGCACCCTGTTTGTTCCTGCCTTCTTGAGTGATATTTATCAAAAAAAACTAATGTTACTAGGATGATCTCTTTGACAACTACACATGCACACATATTCAAAATTTAAAAGAAAAAAGAACCTAATGACATATTCATAAATTAACTCAAAACCAACTACAGACCTAATACAGATAGATCTTAAAAACCATGAAGAAAAGTGTGGCAGCAAATAATGGTGAGCTGAAATCAGATAACAATTTCTTTAGTATAGTACTAATCCAAAATTAATTTCTTTTTTAATTTTTGTTTTAAAATTTTTCCCATACTCAAAACTGTCCCTCCTCTCTCCCTGTCTCCCAGTCCTCTCCTCTGTCTCTCCCCCATCCCCTCCCCACATCCATTCTTCAGAAAGGATAAGGAATAAGAAGGTGAGTCAGTTCAGTCTGGCATATCCAGTTGAGGTAGGCCCCAGTCTTTCTTCCCAGATTCAAGGCTGAGAAAGGTGTTCCTCTGTTCATGCATCAGGAATAAACTCTGGTCTGATTGCAAGATGTTTCACAAAGTGCCCATGCCATTCAACTGACATCTGCATTTGGAGGGTTTAGATCTATTCCATGGGGGTTCATTTAAGAGTCAGTGAGCACCCAATATCACAGCTCAGCCTACTCTGTGGGTCTCATCATGATCCCTATTCCTTTGCTGATGTAATCTCTTCTCCCTCTCTTTAGCCAAATTAATTTCTAAAGGCAATTGATGGATTAGACTTTGATAAAATGGATTAAATCTCTTTAAAAGACTTTGTGAAGAGAAAGAAAACAATAAGTTAAAGCCTGAGAGAAAACATTTGAAAACCACATACTGAGTCAAGAGCTTACATGCATTGTATCTAATTAATTTTCAAAACAACAGTACAATATTTAAGTTACCAATAGTAACATAAAAAGATACACAGCATAGTCATCTGGAATATCAAAGTCCCACAGATGGCTCTACATGCTAAAAGACTAACAGAAAATCAAATAACTATTCAAAGCACTAGTCAACAAACATAATCTTTAGCTCTTTCATTCTGATATCTATTTAGGTTCAGATTCCAATGAACTCTGGCATTTGGTAATAATGCAGTAATTTGACAGGTCTCTTCATTTTTACTCCTGACATCTTATTGTTTTCCCTATATTCAAAGTCTTTCTTATGAAACAGGAATTAGATTTGTAGCACTTTCCTCTTTTACATTCGTCCTTTACTCCCCCATTGTATTCATGATAAAAGTTCTCCTTACTGTGCTTCATATAGACCCTGTCTTGAGACACTTTCTATTTATATGCTCTATTCATAACATCTGTTTACTTTAAATATAGTTCCTCTTTCTCTTTATTTTATGCCATTCATCAGGAAAACAAATCTCATTATATTTTCAGAACACATTAGTTCATTTCAAGCCTCTGTGCCCTTTACAAAATTATCTCACACATCCTTTTTCCCTGGCCAACATTAAACCATGACATTTGTCATCGTTCAAAAAACACATCATTGCTTCTGTAACTCAGTCTTCTAGCTATCACCTCCTGTGTCCAGGTAACATTTTGCATTTAATCAGAGTGCAATAATGCCTCTGTTGGTGTGTTATAAGCACCAGTTTATATATTTGCCTCCTCTTCTAAGCCATGAGCTTTGCAATTGTGACTCTGTGCATTTAGTATCTACTATAGTACCTTATTTCTTGTAGGAATTCAATAAATGTTTGACAAAAATAAAATATTCATTAACATAATTTAATTTACATGTGCCCTCAGGAATTCTTTCATGTCTAAACTTCCTGTAGGGTAGAAATGATATATGAAACATGAGCCTATAATAAAGGCTTTTTTTTTTTTGTAAGGCCTAAAGGTAGGGGAAGAAGATCAAGCATCATTTGGAGACTTGCACATTCCAGTTATCTTGACACTGAACAAGACCACCCTTTTTAAAAAAAAAAATGGCTAATAGGGTGCAAAAAGATATAGCTCAAATCTGGAGTAAATCATAACTTCAGATTCTTTTCTGCATGAGCTAAATGTTCAGTATTCCCTTCAAGAAGATGTAGGCTGAGCCTGGGGCCACATACCTGTTACCCTAGCTACTTAGGAGGCTTAGGTAGGAGGATTTCAAGATTGTGGACAGCCTAAGCTACAAGAGCTTAAAGAAAACCTTCTCAATCTAGTCAGATTCTGTCTCAAAATATAAAATAAAGAGATGGCTGGGAATATCAATTTTATTTCATTGTAAAGCACATTCCTAGCATGGTGGATGCCCTAGATTCAATCCCAGACAGCACAAAAATTAGGTTATTATATTTTTTGTTTTCTCTTCTCTTATGGTTAAACTTAACTGCCAACTTGATGAATTCTATAATCTATATAGATGTGTGAAAGAGTTTTCACATTAGTTAACTGAAGGAGAACGGCCCACCCCAACTGTATGTCACCATTCCATGGTCTGGGATCACTAGCTACCTAGAAATGAGAAAGCAAGCTGAGTACCAGCATTCATCTCTCTCTGCTTCCTGACTGTGGGTGCAGCTTAATCAGATCCAAGGACTTTCCCACCATGGTGGACTAATTGCACCCTTAAACTGTGAGCTAACATAATTCTTACTCTTTTGAGTTACTCCTTATCAGATATTTGATCATAGCAATGACAAAAGTATTCTACATTCCTTTTCTTCTTATGAAAACTGCTTTCATTTTCATGGTCATGTAAATAAATCACATGTGAATTTGTGCAGGTTAAAAAAAACAGAGGTTGAAGGTTTCTGTTTCAGGGTATTTAATAATAGTTCAAGTTTTTAATCAAATGCCACAACAATTTACAAAATGTCTGAACACTTATGTTGAGGAAGTTACATAACAATAAAGGCTGAGAGCTAGAAAGCCAGCCATTTTTTTTTTAGACACAGCACAATGTTATGAAATATTTATAGCTTCACTGTAGCCCTGAACTGATGATTGCTTTCTCAAAGAGACTTCTGGGTTTTTGTCATAGTCATATATTACCTTCAAATAACTACCTTAATAGTCCTCCAAGGAGACCCACCTCACTCTCCTGAACATGTTTGCAAAGATGTTTACAGCTGGGTGATTTGTTTTGTTAACATAAATCTGGCACCTGAAGCATTGTGATTTAAATTTCCTTGCATGATGAATGGCGATCCCTGAAGTTCACATTATTAACTTAATTGCTCCAGATGCTCCTCCCAGCTCCACTGGGAGCTTCATAGGCAATAATTATGTGGTCCATGTCCACAGTTGCTGTTGCTTGCATGTCATTTTGGACCTCTTAAAATTTTCCTTTGAAACAGACATACAAGTTAATGTTAAGATATATCAAGAGCCCTAGGTACAAAAAGGTCAGTTTTCTCCCAGCAGTCCTGACAATGGTAGTAAAACTGGCAGTGCAGGGCAGAATTAAAGTGAAACTTTTGATTCAGTGCCAGGATATGCTTTTTAATAGTCACACTGGACTGAGGTATCCTATACTAACAAATAGAGCTCCACAATTTTCATTAGGGAAGTTTTAGGAGTGGTATTCCAATCTCATGCTGAGTGAGTGGGATGAAAATCTACATTTGCATATGTTATATTCATTTCCTTTGCATATATAATCAGAAGTGAAATTACTGAATTGCAACTGATTTTATACAAAAAAAATTTAAAGAAAATTCTTACTGTTTCCCATAATATTTACATTGATCTCAATTCTATCTTTAGTGTCTTCTGTGTATGTGGTACCATGACCATCGGAGTAACATTCTACTGCATTTACAGATTTATACACAGTTCTTATCACCACATAGTGGAGTCTCTCAAGAAATAGCTCTGTATTTTACTCAAACACTTATTGGAAGCCAACCCCATACATAATATAATTAGTGTTTGTGTGCATATTTCTAAAATTTAAATACATTTTAAACATAGTCTAAGTTATCATACTTCAAAATTGTTCATTATAAAACAGTAAATGTTCAATACTTCTCATTATTATTCTTTTTAGATTGTTCATTTCAGGATCATAATCTACTTTTAAAGTCAGTTTGTGATTCTCTTAAATCTCTTTAAATCTATAGGCTTCTCTTTGCAGCCTTTTTTTTAAAATTATATAAGCAGGTAAAATAGAGACTTTATTGCAACATGGCTGAGACAGAAAATCTGTTGGGTCTCTGTTATCATTGGGGGAGTGAATTCTGAAGTATACACATATTAAAAAACAAAGATCTGACATCTTCAAACAGAATTGGTCAAAAGCCAAACATGACAATACCACCAAAGGCCTCTAAATTGGGCATCCAACCAAACAGTAGAGACTTTCCTTAGATTTATGCAAAGAATTTCCATGATCATTTTGACAGGACTTAATATTCTTACCATGATCATTCTATGTTACGTGGGTCTTACAGTCATGATCTTGACGTCATCAGGCCTTCATAAAATGGTATCAGATATTGTGCCTTATGTGTTTATAAAGGAGGAGTTGGGACATCTCAGATGTCAGCTGTCCTTTTATTTTAAAGATTTCTTACATTACCAACCACTGTTCTCCCTCCCTCTCCTCTTCCCAGCCACCTCCCAGCTTCCCCTACCCAACCCCCCATTCACTCCTCAGAGAGTAAGGACTCCTGGGAAAGTCAATACAGTCTGGCATATCAAATTGAGGCAGAACCAAGCCCTTCTCCCAGTATCAAGGCTGAGCCAGGCATCTGCTTCCATCAGCTGCTGAATGACAATTATGGTGGTCATCAATTTGACTACAAGGAAGGCCAGTTCAAGGCACTCCATCCAGGATTGCTTGGTCATCCTTATGGATTCCTGGAAATTTTCTTAGTGCCAAGATTTTTTACTAACCCCCAAATGGCTTCCTGTACCAATCTCTTTCTTTTTTCTCCCTTTCTCTCCCTCCCCAACTCAACCATCCCATTCCCTCATGTTCTCTTTATATCTTCCCTTATCCCCTCCCCAGTATATTCCCAATTTACTCAGGAGATTATTTATTTTCCCACCTCAGGGAATCTATAAATATCTCTCTTAGGTTCCTCATTGTTACCCGGCTTCTCTGCAGTTGAGGATTTGTGGCCTGGTCATCCTTTATTTTATGTCTAATAGCCACTCTTCAGTGAATATATACCATGTTTGTCTTTCTGAGTCTGTGTTGCCTCACTTAGGATGTTTTTTCTAGTTCCATCCATTTGCCTGCAAATTCCAGGATGCCAATTTTGTTTTTTTACTTCTGTGTAGTACTCCATTGTGTAAATGTACCATATTTTTTATCCAATCTTTGATTGAAGGACATATGGGTTGTTTCCAGGTTCTGGCTATTACAAATAATGCTACTATGAACACAGTTGAGCAAATGTCCTGTGGCATGACCCAAGTTGCTGTGTGTCATTCATTTGTGCTGCTAAATAATGCTAGGTTATATGAACATGCCAGAGTCAGTTTAGCCAACTGAAGTTGAACACCTAAACTGTTTCTTTTCTGGGGCTCTCAGCATAAAATGTGTGAGGTTTATATATACATATGTGATGCAAGTTTAAATTAACGCAAAGTTCCATCTCTCAGGGATAAATGCCCAAGCATACAATTTCCAAATCATGTGACTAGTATGAGTTGAAATTTCTTTTAGGAAAATGTCTAATTGTTTCCTAGAGAGATTGTACCATTTTGACACCTATTTAGGCAAAGAGCTGATACTTCATAATGCTTTTTCCATTGGGTCTTCTCTTTGGTTTGGATGTATTTTGATTTTTCCAGTTCCTGACTTCTTGAGCTCCAATAGTGGAGTATAAAGTATACTATGTCTCAGGGATTTTCTAACTTCATCTGCTTCATTCTACTCTCTCTGTTTTGGTCTTTCTAGTTTTGCTTTGAATGATATCTAAGCATGTTAGCCATTCTTACTAAAATAACAGAGAAAATATACCTCTCTCTTCCACTTTCCCAAGTGCAGAAGTACCTGGACTGAATTTTGATGACTTTATCTGTAAAGTCTATTTTCTCTCTGCTTTCCAGATCAGTAAATAGCATTGATTTATTCTCGTTAACCATTTTTTTTCTTTCTGTAATCCACACTCTGACATCCAGCACAACCTACAAGATTTTGGGGTTAATTATATTTTTCAATTGTTTTTTCCACTTTCTTCTTTTAAATGACTTTTGCCTCTTTCCAGAGATTTTTCCAATTTTTGTTTAAAAAGATTATGTACTTTATGTACTGCTTTCTTAAACCAGTTTCATGAGGACTGCTTTAAAACCTTTATTAGAATGTTTTAGCATTGTCTTCACCTTAATTTCAATATTTTCTGTTTGTCTTTTGTAAATTTGAGAACTTATTACGATTACTATATTTATTATTATTATATTCTTATAATGAAAGGAAATTCTTATATCCTGGATGTTTTGACATTATATTATGAACTCTATATTTTATTTCTTTTTAGCAAGGAATCTATTTGTTGAAGTGTATTTGAAGGGCCCAGTGAACGTCATTCATTAGCTACCTTCTAATGCCCACCATTATCTGTCTCCCCAGCAAAAAGAAGATACTGACTCATGTAGGCGGAGTTTACCCACAAGAACACCAATACTAGAAAAATATTTATTAGAATATAATCTAGAACTCACGGTACAGGTAACCAAGTACAGTAGGGACCGAAGTCTGCAGACGGACGGACGAAGGGGTCCTTCCTCCAGCAGCCAGGAACCAGGAAGAGAGCCCCCCAGCGTCCCAGCAGCCCCTTATCAAAGGGGTTGGCCACACCCCCTCCAGGAGCCCGGGACCCTGGATAAGCTTCTTTGGACCTTATCAGCTGACACCTGAATCCCACAACATCTCCCCCCTTTTTCTAACTAAGAAGGTTCTAAACTAAGACTATGTACAGTAGGAATCATTATGAGGTAGTATCTAGGAGAGGTTAAAGTACAATTGCTAATCAAAGTCTAACTTATATAAGGTATATCTAATAGTTTCAGAATATTGGTAGATAGTAGGGTGTATAGATTATTTTAAAGGGTTAATCTGGGAAAGTGAGAATCTAACACCAGAGTGTTCTTATCTAAGGGATACTAGGGTGGAAACCTTAAACATCTATTCTTCAACCTCTTCAAGACCTGAGAAGGAAGGTAAATTTGTCTGAAAGACAGAAGTACATGGAAGCAGCTACTTCCAAAATTTGGGAGAGGACAGCAACACAGCTACCTGGACAATCACCTCTGGATTTGTGCACCGTTAGAGCATCTATCGGATTGGCTATAGGCCTATGGCATCTGACAGATCTTTTTACAAGCAGAACAGTTTTGAAGGGACTGTCTTATCCTGTCTAGGCAGGTTTCGTCAGTCTCCATCTCAATTTGTTCATCCAGCTTGATATCATGTGTGTACTGTCAGCAATCAAGGTAAGGACAGTTCCTTACTCAACCGGCCATTTTTTGCCAAAAGGACCAACTCCAATGGAGTATCCTTGATGCTCAACACCATCTCGTGAAGGGAGCAGTGACACCAGGAGTCGTCGTGTCTCTCGTGGCCAAATTTTAAATGTTAAATGCCATATTCTCTGGGTCTATGAAACGGTTGAAGATTCTTGTCCATCTATGATATCCTAACCTGTATCTGAAATGACTGGGATATGATACCTTAAATAGTGTTGACGGCAGATCTTATCGTCTTAAGGAATAAACCCTGTACTAAAAATTAGAATACTTATATAAGGGATGTACAATCTCTGAACAATGACCCTTAGTAGAACTATCGAGCATTAGCCAGGGGTATCTTACCAGGTAAAGTGTCCACAGCATTTTATACATGTAAATACATATATATCATCTAAACAGAGGTATATAAAACATCTTGTGCATATATCATAACTAGTGCAATCATACATTATATCTAGTATAGTTAAATGAAGGTAGTAATTGCATAGTATACATGACAATGATGTGCAAATATTTTAAACAAAGGTAGAAGCATACATAAAATATAGCAATTTCAAATTCAGCTTTACATAATAGTTACAGATTCAGATTTATATCGAAGTACAAGTTGCTTTGGTTACATAAAACAATCTCAGATTAAACTTTGTACCAATGTACAAATTATCACAATTAAACATATAAAATGATTTTGCATTAGTATCAATATACAGATATCTATGACAGTGCAAATTGTCTTTAGCTTAGCCCATACATTTAGCTAAAATGAAGTATAGGTAGGTAGAACAGTCTATCTTTATCTATCCTGTCTATTCCCCCTCTCTTCTAAAAAAAAGATCTCTGATGCTATATTATAGCTTTGTCTTTTACCCAGTTTTACCCACAACCTTTGGATCATAAAACTTATTGGGAAAGGGGGCGTAGTCGTTTATAAGGTTGCTTCCTGCTGACTTAAGGGCGATGGCATCTCTTTGGGGTCCTGTAAAAGCTAAAACAATGGTTAGTTCCTAATGGACTGACCATATACATCTATAACCAATTTTAGGATAGTGGTTAACTCCATCTGGAAACTTAATTAGCAGTGTGATCTGAAGGATAATCATAAGGAGCTATCTTGCAGCTGTTTTTGAATAATCTATTTCTTGAAAGCAATTATTGATTGGTGCGCACCAGGTTCCTGATTTTTCTATTTTTGTCCCTGCTGTCTGTCTATCTGTCTCTTATTCTCTCTCTCTCATATTCTTTCTTCTATTTTTGTTTTTGTAGCAGGAGTTGTTCCGGTGGAGGCCCCATCTCGGTTTCAGATTCTTTGTAGATAGCTGATAGGAGGAAATGTTATTTACAGTGGAAAACTTAAGCATTGTCGATATTTAAGAGATATTTATATCTTTCATGACTTTAGGAGACTGGAAGCAGATAGAATGAGATGTTTGAGAGGTACAGAAACAGGGAGGAACAAGGTTTAAGATGAAGTCACAGTAATATTGGTCCCTAAATATTATGCCTTCTGTCTCACACCAGGTGGCTTTTATGATGTGAGACAGAATTTTTCATATTTCTTTACCAATATGCTTGGGTTTAGAGAGGGAGAAAGCCACTAGTTCCCAATCCAAATCCAGCCTTATTAATAGTCAAATCAGGACCTTTTTTTTTTTTTTTTTTTTTTTTTTTTTTTTTTTTTTTGAGATGTAGATGTAAGATGTAAAGCAGTAAAAATTGAGAAATTACCCAGTAGTGCACATGTGTATCAGTTGGTCTCGTAGTCCGTCTTGTACAGTCTTTAATCATCAGTCTGTCTTCTATTGCAGGTGAGTAATTATTCAATGTTTAGACAATGCCGTAAAAATAGTTGTATCCATTTTCCTGTAAAGACAAAACTGAGAGACCCTGCCCCAGGTTTGTTAAGTGTGTTTTCCTTACCACGCATCCGTTTGTCATGTCAGGGATGAGCAGTTACTTTTCTTGTTCAGGAAGAGACTCCTTTTCGAAGCGGGCTTTTATTAGTTTTGTTGGTACCCATATCTTTTCTGTCCCTGTTGAAACAAGAGCAAAACCCCTACCCCACCGAAGCGCATACCCTGGCTTCCATTTGGAAGTCAACACATCTTTGAAGTAAATGGGTTGATTTAACTCAGAAGATTTTTCTACTACCCAATGTCTCTCAGCAGCTGAAGTTCCCTTTTCATCAGCATTAAGAAAATTTAAAGTCAATAAGGCACTATGCAACCTCTCTCTGGGCTTTTTCATTTCTTTCTTTTGTTTATAAAGCATCTCTTTTAATGTGCGGTGAGATCTCTCCACGACTGCCTGTCCTGTAGGATTGTGTGGTATCCCTGTAATATGCTTTATATCATAGTATGCAAAAATTATCTTCATTTTTCGGGAGACATAAGCTGGAGCATTGTCAGTCTTAATCTGAGTGGGAATTCCCAATACGGCCATGGCTTCCAAAAGGTGAGTAAGTACAGCATCAGCATTTTCTGAACTCAGGGCAGTCGCCCATTGCATTCCAGAATAGGTGTCAATAGTATGATGTACATATTTCATCTTTCCGAATTCTGGAAAGTGAAACACATCCATTTGCCATATCTCATTTCCGTGTGTACCCTTAGGATTAGTTCCTGCAGGTAAAGATGGTTGGTTATAGAAAGAGCAAGTGTCACATTTTTTTAGTATTTCCTTTGCTTCAATCCAAGTGATGGGAAAACTCTTCTTCAGCCCTTTGCTGTTAACATGATGCTTTTCATGAAATTCTGTGGCCTTTAGGACGCTTCCTATTAGCAACCGATCTATTTCCTCATTACCCTGCGCTAGAGGGCCTGGGAGGCCCGTGTGTGCCCTGATATGTGTTATGTACATAGGATGTATCCTACCTCTGATGATATCTTGTAGTTGTATGAATAGTAAGGTCAAGTCCGTATCATCAGGAATGAAGTCAGCAGTTTCAATATGTGAAACAACTCTTTCTGCATATTGAGAGTCAGTAATTAAGTTAAGAGGCTCTGTGAAATCCAACAACACCATAATGATCGCGTATAGTTCTGACTTTTGAACAGAGTTATAAGGGCTCTGAGCCACTTTAGTTAGGTTTTCAGACTTGTAGCCAGCCTTCCCTAAATTGTTTGCATCTGTATAAAATATAGGGGCTCCAGAAATTGGTTCATCTTGTACTACACGAGGAAAGATCCAATTAGTTTCCTTTATAAATTGAATTCTCTTGTTTTGGGGATATTTATTATTAATTTCTCCTAAAAAGTCACTGCAAGCCTTTTGCCAAGGTTCACTGTCTGCCCATAATCGTTCAATTTCTTCATTAGTCAGAGGCACAACAATTTCTGCAGGGTCCTTTCCAGTCAATTGGCGGAGTCTCAATTTACCTTTAAAAATCAGATCAGCAATTTTTTCGATATATGTCTTCATCTTTTTGCTTGGCCTATGTGGCAGAAATATCCATTCTAATATGATGCTTTCTCTTTGCATTAAGATTCCTGTTGGAGATTGTCTTGAGGGTAAAATAACAAGTATGCATTCCAAGTCTGGATCCACACGATCCACATGTGTTTCCTGAAGTTTTCTTTCTACCAACTCTAATTCTTTCTCAGCTTCAGCAGATAGTTTTCTTGGACTATTTAAACCCTTGTCACCTTCTAAAGTCTTGAATAAATTAACTAGTTCATAGTTTTTTATACCAATCATGGGCCGTATATGAGCAATATCTCCTAGTAGCTTTTGAAAATCGTTAAGAGTCTTCAATTTATCTCTATTTAATTTTACCTTTTGTGGTCTAATTTTTTGTAAACCTATCTTATATCCTAAATAATTGATAGAATCTCCCCTCTGTACTTTTTCTGGAGCAATTTGCAGTCCCCAATTAGGCAATACTTTCTGTAGTTCTTCAAACAATGTTTTTAATGTCTGTGGGTTTGGGTCTGCCAACAAAATATCGTCCATATAATGGTAAATGATAGATTGTGGGAAGCGCTTGCGTAGTATTTCTAGTGGTTGTTGTACAAAATATTGGCATAAAGTGGGACTATTTAACATTCCTTGGGGCAGGACTCTCCATTGGTACCTCTTAGCTGGCCCTGAATTATTAAGAGTAGGCACTGTAAAAGCAAATTTCTCTTTGTCCTGTTCCTGTAAAGGTATGGTAAAAAAGCAATCTTTCAAGTCAATAACTGTAATAGGCCATCCTTTAGGTAGTAGAGAAGGCAGGGGAATACCAGATTGTAAGGAGCCCATAGGTTGAATCACCTTATTAATTGCTCTTAAATCTGTCACCATCCTCCATTTTCCAGATTTCTTCTTGACAACAAAAACAGGAGAATTCCAGGGACTGGTTGATTCTTCAATATGCTGAGCCTGTAACTGCTCCTGTACCAACTGTTCTAACGCCTGAAGTTTTTCCTTTGTCAAAGGCCATTGTTGAACCCAAATAGGCTTTTCCGTTAACCATTTCAAAGGCAGTGCTGTGAGTGTCTTATTAAGAGGGCGATTCTTTTGTACAACTTGAATGGCTGGTGAATTTTTGTCATTTTTGGAAACATAGTTGATCCTTTGGCTGACATCATAACCAGGAGGGATTTTAATCTGGGTATTCCATTGCATTAGGAGGTCGCGACCCCACAGATTCACTGCTATATCAGCCATATATGGCTTTAACCGTCCTTTTTGACCTTCTGGTCCTATGCATTCAAGCCACCTCACACTCTGTTTCACCTGAGATATTGTTCCAATACCCAGAAATTGGATATCTACTGTCTGTAAAGGCCATCTCGGATGCCAGGACCGTGGGGTTATGATCGAAACATCAGCCCCCGTGTCGACTAAACCCTGGATATAAATATTGTCTATCAGTACACCCAATTTTGGTCTTTGTTCATTTATCGAAGTCTGACAAAATATCCGTTTCGTAATTTTCTTTGGAGTTTTTGAATCTTCTTTTGAATTTATGTTATCATCTGATATCGTATGTTTTTCAAGATCAGGTATTGGGTGTTCTATTCGTCTTGAGGATGCTGGTCTTCTACTACGACCGGATATGATCTCACCATCCTCGAATTTGGAGTCTGATTTTGGGGGGCTTCCCGGGGGAAGCCCCGAAAGGCGTTTCCCGATGGCAGAGGGTTGCCTTCTTTATCTCTGGTAGATCTACATTCATTGGTCCAATGTCGTCCCTTGCCACATCTTCTGCATAATCCAGAAGGCAATGGCCTTCTGTTCGAATTAAACCTAGATCGGGCCTCGTTTCCAAGAGTACTTTGTGTACAGTTTCGTCTTACATGGCCTTGTCTACCACAGTTGAAACAAGTGATTCCTTGGTTCCTCTTCCTTACCTTATCAATGGTTTGGTCTACCCAATTGTCTTCATTACTATGGAGAGGTTCAGCATTGATTGTATATTGAATCCATTCTTCTAGAGGTGCGGCTCTGATTTTTAAAGGCAGAAGCATTCTTCTACATTCTGGATTAGCATGATCAAAGGCCAGAGAAAGTATTATTTGCTTTCTAGCTTCTGGATCTGATATAGCTCTATTTACAGCCGTGGTAAGCCTTTGTAGAAAGTCAGTATAAGGCTCTTTTAAACCTTGTTTGACCTTAGCATAATGCTCAACTTTTTGACCTGAGTCTAAAATCTTTTCCCATGCATTAAGTGCGGCCGTACGGCATAGCAATAAAGTATGTTCGTCATAAGTAGTCTGAGTCTTCACGTCAGCAAACATTCCTTCACCAAGGATTTGGTCCTGAGAAGCAAAGAAACCCCTAATTCTTCCTTGGTGTTCTAAGGTCCTGGCTTCTTCTCTAAACCAGCTTCTCCACTGCAAATTTTGACTCTGGTCCAAGACAGCAGCCGTTAGCTGCATCCAATCGAGGGGGAGGATTCGGTTTTTTGCAGACCATGAATTCAGGAGCTGCTTTACATAAGTAGAGTGAATACCATACATGGATATTGCCTCTTTAAAATCTTTGATGTCTTTCATATGTAGTGGCTCATAACTATACTCTACATATTCTGAGGAACCCCCTGGTGCCATCTTGGTCTGAATAGTAGCTGGGAATAATAGTGGTGGTGAAGGAGGTATCCCCGTGATGTTTACAACTTTATGTAAAGTATTTCCAGTACCATAACACCCCATTGGGGGTTGACCTGAACTGTTCTGAGCATCAGATGTATCATTGCCCTTTTGTAGTGTTGCAATATGGTCCCCACATTGTTCCATTTTAGATATAATGGGTTCCCATTTTTGGATTTTGGACACTACGGATTCCCATTCTTGGAATTTGGACAGTGCAGGTACAAATTCTTGTATTTCGGATACCATCTGTCTCAAAGTTTGACTTTCTTGATGAAGTGATCCTTGTAAAGACTTCACCGAGTTAGCAATTTTGAGATCTACATCATTAGCATAATTAATGATTTTCTCGTCCACTTTGTTAATGTGGTCAACAAGTTTCTTGTTCTCATCAGTTACGTAGAGTTTATATTGTTCTAGGTCTAAAGACCTCGCCGAGTTAGCAATTTTCAGATCTACATCATTAACATAATTAATGAATTTTTCATCCAGTTTATTAATGTGGTCAATAAGTTTCTTGTTTTCATCAGTTACGTAGAGTTTATATTGTTCTAGTACAGTGTTATCATTATGTGAAAGCTTGTTGTAACCAGTTTGTAGCATATCCATCGTTTTAGACATAGCAGAGTCTAATACACATATCCTGGACAACAGCTGCTGATTGAAGGTCTGCATCTGCTTAACGTCATCTGACAGTGTAGCGTTTGATGATTCTATAATACCAAGTTTGGATGGTAATTGAAAGTTCAGATTCGTGACCTCAGTCATCACCCTTCTATTGTGGAACACAACATACAGAAACAGACCAAGAAATAGTAAAACTGGGGTACTGAATACCTCAAGATACTCATTTAAAAACTTGTCAACCATCGTGGAAAAATATATACCAAATTCCTCAAAAGAATAGTTGTCAGCCATTACCTCAATCCAGGTGCAATGACGCTGTGTGGTCAGAAGGTGTCACAATAACGTTTAGTGCCCTGCTGTATGGCCGCTGTAGAGACACTCAGCACGTTATTCACAGATCCTAGGTGTTAGAGGGTCTCAGCAGACAAAATAGAATCTTTGGGAAAAAACAAATTCTCACAAGTCAAGACAGGATGTTAATTACAAGATAGAATGGTTTTAGTTATCTTTGTTCACCTACAGGAGTAATTCACAATTGTCCCAGGTTACAGGGGTTAGGGGCGGAGCTGCTGCTTGAATCTGCAGTTTTTGGGTCAAACTCAGCCAGCCAGGTTGGGGGAAGGGCGCTCCTGCAGCCGCAGTTCAAACTCAATTAAAATGAACTGAGCAGCGGTACAGCTAGGTGCGGAAGCAAGCAGCCCGGGTCTCAGCCGTTTAGCTAGGCAGAGAGCCACAGCCGCGCGCTGGGGGAGGGGCGTGCGCAGCAGGCAGACAGCCCGGGTCTCAGCCGTTTAGCTAGGCAGAGAGCCACAGCCGCGCGCTGGGGGAGGGGCGTGCGCAGCAGGCAGACAGCCCGGGTCTCAGCCGTTTAGCTAGGCAGAGAGCCACAGCCGCGCGCTGGGGGAGGGGCAGAGATACCGACCGCGCGCGCGCGCGTGCAGCGGTTAGACAGACCGACCGCTTATAGCGGAGCCGCAGCCGCGCGACTGGTCGAGGGGCGGGGCTACAGACCGCGCGCGGCAGCTGCAACCGGCCCGGGTCTCAGCTAGCCGCGGGTCGTGTGCTGGGTGGGGGGGGGTCTACCGACCGCAGGTGGCAGCGGGGCCGAGGCCGTGCGGCTGGCTGAGATGCCTGGAGCCCCCGCTGGCGCCGGCTGAAACAGACCGGGAGCCTCGGAAACTGATGGCGTAAGCCGTTTGGAGGTCACCGCTCAAAACCAAATCTGCACGGGGCTGGATAAGCCCCGCCCACACTCAAAACCTGACCTGAGTGTGAATTAAACCCGTCCCGTGGGCCCGCCCGTGGGTCCGGGACACGTTGGGCGCCAGATGTAGGCGGAGTTTACCCACAAGAACACCAATACTAGAAAAATATTTATTAGAATATAATCTAGAACTCACGGTACAGGTAACCAAGTACAGTAGGGACCGAAGTCTGCAGACGGACGGACGAAGGGGTCCTTCCTCCAGCAGCCAGGAACCAGGAAGAGAGCCCCCCAGCGTCCCAGCAGCCCCTTATCAAAGGGGTTGGCCACACCCCCTCCAGGAGCCCGGGACCCTGGATAAGCTTCTTTGGACCTTATCAGCTGACACCTGAATCCCACAACAGACTCACACAACTTTTATTACAGACAGCTAGCAAGTTTAGCTTCCTCTTTCACTGAGTAATGTTTTTCTGCTGGATGTGGAAAATTGACTCTCATCCTTTCATCATTTCTCTTTTTCCTGAACATCATGCATGACTACCAGAAGAGGTAGAGCAGACGTATAAATTACAGTGTCTTGTTGTCACACTGTTGATTGGAAGCTCATCTCATTATTGGAAAATGACACTAGGAAAAAGAAAAGAGAACATAGGGTGACATCGTGGTATGGCTAGTTCTGCTTCAAGGTCATTGCTCAGGATCATTATTCATGGAGAGTTTTGTTCACATTCCAGTACCAATAAAAGCAGAGAAGCTTCTATTCCTACCAGCTGGAAGATGTAAGGTCACACATTTATACCACCCTATAGAAGAAATAGAATTTCTTATTCTATCAGACAGAGAATAGAGGCTATAGAAGCTACATGCATGCTAAATGCTACCAAATTCTACCATTACCCTAGCATCAGCAACTTTACTTTGTTGCAAATGGAAAGCCATTCTTTGCCAACATCAGTTAATAATATCTGGATGCTATTCCCTTATGAATATGATTAGTAATTGCTATAGATTGGTTATCAAATATCTTCTCCAATCCTCTCGTGTTAAAGTAGTTTTTAATGCTGTTTTGTTTTTTGTTTTGTTTGAGACACTGTCTCACTAAATAGCTTTGTCTGGCCTAGAATTCTCTATGTAGACCAGAATGTCCTTGAACTCAACACTTCTCAACTCTTCTTCCTAAGTGTTGGGATTAAAGACATGAACCACCATGCCTGGTTGTTTAAAGTTGAGAAATGATAGAATCTTTAACAGCTACAATGCAGGAGGTCTTCTAGACATAGAGTGTGCCATTGAAAGGGGGTAATAAGACCCAAATTTCTTTTCCTTTTATATCCTACACATGAAATGCACATCTGTATTCCACAATATGATCTCTACAATGATAAATTACTTTACTACAAGCCTCAAAGAAATGGAGCAACAAACAATGAACAATGAACAGAAACTTTCAAAACTCTAAAACCAGAATAAAACTTCCTACAAAGTATTTCAAGTATTCAGGTATAACTGTGGGAAAGTAAGCATAAAATACTGTGAACGTTCCTGGTTTGAATTTGTTTTTCAGTAGACATATGCCTTAATTCATTTCTCTATATAATGAGGGGTGAAATTAATATTATTATGCTAACATTTTTTGAAGAAGTGTCAAACTGATTTTCAGAATGGCTACACCATTTTACATTCCCACAAGCAATATGTAAGCGTTCTCATTTTCCCAGTCTTTTCAACGCTAGCATTTCATTTTGATTAGCAATCTTGGAAGGTATAAACATATCCTTTTATGCTTGTTTGCTTACATGCTTGCTTGTGACAAGCTCATAAATTATGATCCAGGTTGGTCATGTGCATGTGACTTCTCAGGCCTTACCCTCCCAAGTGCTGAGGTTGTAGGTATGAGTTAGCCCGTCTTGTTCATTATGGTTTTGAATTGAATTCCCCGATGTTAATGATGCTGGGCATCTTTTCCTCTTTCTATCCAGTTGCATAGCCTCTTGGGAAAAAGGTAGTTTAAATCTATTCTCCTTTCATCACTTGGATTTTTAAAATTATTTATGTCTAAATTATAAGTATTCTTAAAGTCTGATGGCTGCATTCAATTCCCTTATCATATATATGATCACCAAACTTTTCCCCAGTCTGTGGGTTAGTTTTCTGCTATACAAATGTTGTTATTTAAAGGATGTATCTTTAAAATATTGGTGAAGTGCAATTTGTAAGGTTAACTTATGTTTTTGAAGTGATATTCAGGAAACCATTGTTTATTTGACTCTCTTAGATTTATGTGGGTTTTAAGCTTCTGCTCTTAAAGTTACTATTTCTGCTAATTTTTATATGTAGTATAAGGCAGAGCTATAATTTCTTTTGTTTTATTTTTAATTACTTGTTTGTTTTTGCATGTGATTATTTATTTGTTATACTAGTTTATTTTAAAATTATTCTTTCCTCATTTTGCTTTTTAGGGGCAAGATTCAGTTGTCTATTACTAATTAAGATGTTAGGGTACTTCACAGAAGCCATTTTCATTTTGATGACTGTTTGAGCTTGTACTTTCATAACAAAATACTATAAATCAGGTGGCTTAAGCAGCAGAAGTTTATTTCTCACTCATCTTTCATATAACAATCTGAGATCAAGAATTTAGCACAGTTTTTTGAAACTCTCTCTCAGACTTAAAAATAGCTTTTATCAATGTATACATTGAGAAAATATGGGCCTTCTCTGCAAACACAGGTATTAATGAGTAAGGTTTCAATATATGAAATAACCAATGTATTGATGCTATAATAGCTGCAATTGTCGTCTTGATTTCACTTCTGTACTAGCTATAAAAAAAATGTGTCATTTTGTATATTCATCTCAATATACAAACTTATTTATTTTGTATTTTCAACTCTTAATATACAAACTTATTTAAGATTTTTATAAATTCTAATATATTACAGAGGAACCTTTGCTTACACACAAAATTACATCATTTATGAAAAAAAGTTTTACTTCATTTTTCCAATGGGATAGTCTTTTCTTTGCCTAATTTTTAAAACTTCATATATGAAAAAGGCTGATAGCACTAAAAAAAAATAAAACTGGACAATTAGTATCAATTCTAAGTTACTTTTTGTTTTCTACATTTTGAAAGGTATTTGTAAAAATAAATAATAATTCACCTTTAAATTTTAAATAGATACACCATTCAAGCAATCTGGGCCTAGGTTATCATATTAGAATGTTTAATTACTTATTTGATTGTATATCCAAATGACTACTGTATATGTAAGTTAATATCATAGGTAATGTGTCATGTTAGAATTCAAAATAATTGTGATTGCTGATAATGTAATAGTCTACATTTTAATCTTTTGGTAATTAAAAGATTCTATTCACTTAGAAAATACTCCAAAGTTTTGGCATCTCTCCAGCCACTTTGGGACTTCTTGTTCTTTTGGGGGAGGGGATAGGAGAATGGGGAGTGCAGAGGCTGAAGGGTGACTGGGGGGGATGAGAGGAGGGAAGGGAGGGAGAGCAAGGCCATACATCGATAAAAAGATATTTTTTTATAAAAAAATAAAGAAGAAAAGAAAATACTCCAAATTAAAGACTTCTAAAATATTCTCTTTTCAATGCTCACTATTCATAATTGATGCATTTTGTGAAATTTCAGCAAATATTAACAGGGGCTTGGAAAAAAGAAATTTTCACAAATTCCTGGTAAAAACATTTCCAGACTACTTTTAGAAAAGTGTATAAGATTTCCTACTGACTGTGAAATGTATATAAAAGCAACAATTTCTCTCCCAGAAGTATGTATACATTTGTTAAATGCACATATATGTCCATATATGTCAGTATTTAGATGTATGTTTGCATTATTTATTTCACCATCAAGTCAGAAATCAGTATATATAGCCATCAACAATAGAACAGACTGAGATATAGTCACATAATAAAATAGTATAGTCTAATCAAAATAGTATAGGTGCATTAACAATTAAGATGAATCTCAAAAATGTATTGTTAAATCAAAGCAAGCAGTCCCTGCAAATGCATACTTTCAAATTATTTTAGTAGTTCTTTGAGAAGTTCATGCGATGTGTTTTGATTATATCTATCCTTCTTAGCAATCTGCCCAAGTTTCTGTCTTAGTTTGTTGTTTATACACATAAAGTCCAATGTGTATTGACAATATATCCTTGGGTATGTGGCTTTCCATGCTGATAGTTTGTCAACTAAAGGTGGGACTTAAGACCACTTCCCCTCTACATGTTGAGATTTGGTTTAACTTGAGCTTCCATGGGTTTTGGACATGCATTCACAACCACTGTGAGCTCCTCTGTGTAGCTGCCCTGTTGTGTCCAGAAGACATTGTGTTTCCTTGTAGTCATCTACCACTTTGGTTCTTTCTGCCCCCTTTTGCACAATAAGCCTTTGGAGAAAGGGATGTATCTCTTATTCTCCCATCTTGACCAATTGTGGGTTATTGTTAATTATCATCTTACTTCAGAAGTTTTTGGATGAGTGTTGAGAAATACATTAATCTACAGGTATAACAGTAAATTGCTAATGTTTTCTTTAAACTGTGTTCATTTATTATGATAATTATAGTTTCTCCCATTGGGTTTATGATCTGTCTAGTTACAGAATCATAATCTGGCAATGGCTCTATATTTAGAATGTGCTTGGTTATTTCTGTGACATTTGTACATGCCTTGCCAGGCCAGTCCTTACCATATAGAACAAGGTTCAGAGCTGACATCTACAAATAAGAAAAAAAACATATAACATGTTTCTTTCTGGATATGGCTTACCTCACTCAATAGTGTTTCCAGTTTCATCCTGTAAATTTTGTAATTTTGCTTTTCTTAATGTTAGAGTACTATTCTATTTTTAAGTGTACCACATTTTTATTATCCATTCACCAGTTGATGGACATCTATGCTCTTTTCATTTCCTGTGTACTATGAATACAACAGGAAAAACATGGATAAGCAGAAACTCTATAGAAGGATACAGAGTCCTCTGGATATATGCCCAAGGGCTGTAGGGCTAGATCAAGCGGTAGATCTATTTTCACCTTTTTGTTTAACCTTCACACAGGTTTCATAATGGTTTCATCAGCTAAAAGTACACACTTGGGGAAAAGACAGCTCATTTAGCAAATGGTGCTGGTCAAACTCAATGTAGAAGCCTGAAACTTGATTCTTATTTCATACCCTGTATTAAACTTAGTTCCAAATGAATCAAGGACATCAACATAAATCCTGAAACTGTTATTCTGATAGAGGAAAAAGTAGGGAACATACTTGAACTCACTGTAACAACAGACTTTCTGGACTGAATCTAAAAACACAGGTAGAGCAACAACTAATAAACAGGAACTCATGAAACTAGCTTCTGTACAGTGAGGCACTGTAGTAATAAATATCTGATCCATCAGTACAAGGTCCAAATGAATCTCTCCTGCCTGCAGCCTGGCCTAGCCTGAGGTTCAGCCCTGCAGCCCCACTTGGTCCCAAATAATCACACGAAGGCTTATAATAATTATGTACAGTTCGGCCTATGGCTCAGGCTTATTGCTAGCTAGTTCTCTCACATTATCTCAACCCAATTCGATTCATCTGTCGACATGTGTCCTGTGGCTTACCTGTACTCCATTGCAAATTGTTTCTTGGACACCTGGATTACTTCTTTCCTGACTGCCCTCCTTCCCCTGTATCTATGCTTGGATTTCCCACCTGCTTCTAAGGTGTTCTGTCATAGACAAAAATAATTCCTTTATTATCCAATAGTGTTCACAGCATACACAAAGATGACCCACATATTTTTCAAGAAAATAGGCAGTCTGTGTAATGCAATAAAATCCTCAACAGTTTACAGAAGATTAGTATCTAGAATATGCAATGAACTAAAAAACCCAAAACATACTAAAATGGAACTAAACAGAGAGACCTCAAAAGATGAAAAACAAAGAGCTGAAAAACAGTTTTGAAAATTTTCAACATGTTTATCCATCAAGAAATTACAAATTACAACTAGCCTGAGAATAATTAATCTTACCCCAGCCAGAATGTTTAAGATAAGAAAAAAAAGACAAAATAACAGAAACAACAACAGCGACAAACTAAATGACTACAGATGTTGGCTCGAATGTTGAGAAACAGGAATACTTACTCCCTGTTGGTGGGATTACAAACCATCGCAGCCAATATAGAAAGCAGTGTGGAGATTCCTCAAAACGCTAGAAATAAACATTCTCTTTCTTTAGGATTTTATTTAAATTCATATGTATGTGAATGTGTGAGTGTGAGTTTAAATATGTGTGTCACTTGTGTGAGGATACACCCAAATGCCATAAGAGGGAGTCAGATTTCGTGTAGCTGGAATTACAGGTAGTTGTAAGGATCCCAATGTAGATACTGGGAACTGAACTCCTATGTTCTTAATTTCTTAGCCACTAAACTACTTCTTAGCCTCTCAAATGCATACCCTTAATTTATACAATGTTATTATTTATTTTAGAGGATATGCAGCTCATATAACAAAAAATCAGAGAACAAACTGTATATGTAACCTTTCACCAGGTGAGCTCTGGGTGATGGAACTTGGATCATCAGCCTTGGGGGCAGGCACCTGCACCTATGGAGCCATCCTGTCAGATCCATAATCTTGAGACATTATATCCAACCTAGCAATGAGAAGACCACTATTTTATAAAACCATAGAGCCATTTATAAAACCAAGAGTTAACGCTGTGAAAAGGAAAAAGGCAAAGCAATTAAATTCAAAGCATTCAATTCAAGGAAAGACAAAATATATGAATATTTAATTTTGAGAGAACAGAGAAGTAATAGCCAAGCTAGAGAAAAGTTGTAATACAATTAGCTATTTTTTTTTTACTAAATTCCTTGAAGGTTGAGAACTGATGAAAGAGGAGCATACACAACGGTATTCACACTCACACACATGGATTTTCTCCAGAGGATATGAGGAAGACTAGGTCAGTTATAGGACAATGAGAGAGAGTTGCTTTCTAAGCAGCACATGCTATAAACTTCAGAGTCTTTGAGACAGGGGCCAAAGTAACACTTGTCAGCCTCTAGGAGGAAGGGAGAAAACCATTTTCCACCTTTAAGAACTGAGTAATGACCCTGACTTCTTGGGAAATAATAAAAGCAAAGTTCATCTATTCTCAGAACGGGAGCAGAAAAATCTTTTGGGTCTGATAGTCTGCATTAGTACAAAGTGAAAGTCTGCCATCTGTGGGACAGAGGAAAAATTATACCTAAGGCCTTTCACAGAAAAAAGGTAGAGTCTGACTGTTGGGGCAGAGGGATGGAAGAGTTGAAGAGTCCATCCATCTCTAAGAACCAGATATAGGTTCTGAATGCAACTAAAGTTAGAACAAAGGAGCCAGACTGTTGCCACAAGATTAGCACTAAACAGAGAACTGGAGCAGTCTACCACCACACAGAGTATGCTTGCTGAGATTTTGGAAATCTGCAGGAAGCTCAGCAATACTGAGAAAGACTCTCAAGCAGCATGGCTTATGAACAGGTAAAGCAAGCTATGAAATGACTGAATTCGACAGAAATAACAAATCCCAAAGCAATCGTTAAAGTACTGATGAAATTGACAGCACCCCCACATTAAGAGCTTAGCCAAAGGGGAAATAAATACCAATTTCAAAAGGCTTTTTAACTTGTCTTTATGCTTCTACAAAAGCTATCTCTTATTCAATTTAAAAATGTAAAAAAAAATACAATAAGTACATAGCCAGGAAGAAAAGCAAAAAAACAAAATTCACTTAGAGAAGACCTAGATTCTATTATATTTGAAACTTTAAAGTTATGACTGATACACTGAATAGCCAAAAAGAAATATGAATTGTGTACATGATGAGATGATTAATCTTAGCTGATCGATACACAATAAAATGGAAGGAAAGTATTGAAATTTTAAAAGTCTACTATGTGAATAAAGTTCATAATAATCAGCACATAAAAACATTGGAGACAATAGAGGAAATCAGAATGAAGCAGACATAAATCAATGGAACTTACTTTAAATGAAATATTAATAAAAGTAAGATGTGCAAAGTAGAGCATCCAAACTGGAAGAGAAGGCTGGGGTGTGTGTCAGTAAAGTGCTGGCCACATAAGCCTGAGAACCTAAGATCTGGCCTCTATACTCCTGTACACAGAGCATGCACATCCACACACATGTACATGCACACACATGAACATGTACATACATACTGTGGGATAATTCTCTTGTACATTGTAAAAATTTGTCACTGATATTGGTTTAATAAAAGGCTGATTGGCCAGTATTCAGGCATGAAATACAGTCAAAAAAATAAAGTCAGACTAGGAGAATTCTGGGAAGAGGAAAGGCAGAGCGGCAGTCTCCAGCCAGATGCATAGGAAGAAAGATGAAAATGCTAGACTGGTCAAAGGTACCAAGACATGTAGGTAAACATAGATAAGAATTATGGGTTAATTTAAATGTAAGAGCTAGATTGTAATATGCTTGAGCTACTGGCCCAGTAGCTACTATAATATTAGGACTCAAAGTCCTAATATTGGGAAGCAGCAGCTGTGTATTTTAGAATTTCTGGTGGGACAGAAACTTCCAACTGTACACACATGTACCATAAACACCAAAATAAATAAAACTACTGTAAATAAAATATCCAGTTAGTTTTTTGAGGGTTCAAATTGAGATGATATAAATATATACATATTAATAATAAGAAAAACACACAATTGAGGAAATAATAGAAATAATAAAAATTGAGAAAATTAACAGAAAATAACAAAAAGAATTTTTTTTAAAAATTTAACTACTTTGATATAACAAATCACAGAACACTAAATTGAATAAACAGAAAAGAGAACCAGAAATAAGTCCACACACATATGGACATCTGATTTTTTTAATGAAAAATAAAGATATACACAGTGGGGAAAAAAGTATCTCCAACAAATGATGCTGGTCAAATTGGATAGCTGCAGGTAGAAAAATGCAAATAGATTCATACTTATCATCTTCCATAAAACAATTCAAATGGGTCAAAGACCTCAACATAAGGCTAAATACACTTAATCCAGTCTTTTCGGGTGGAAAAGAAACAAGGAAGAGTTTTTAACTCACTGGCACAGGAAAGGACTTTCTGAACAAAACACTAATAGCACAAGCAATACCAACAACAATAAATGAAGCCTCATGGAACTGAAACAGTTCTGTACATCAAAGAAAACCATAATTTAGATAAAGCATCAGCCTACAAAATGGTCAAAAGTTTTAATAACTATATATCTTATAGAGTGCTAATATTCAATATGTAAAGAATTTTTAAAATACTGAACATGAACCAAACTAATAACTCAGTTTAAAAATGGGCTACAGATCTAAAAAGAGAATTGCAAAGCAGGATACATAAATGGCTGGGAAACACAAAGAAATGATCAACAACCACAGGAGTCAGGGGAATATAAATTAAAACTACTTTTAGATTTTATTTTGTACCTGTCAGAATGGTCAAGATCAAAACCACAAGTGACAGCTCACACTGGCAAGGATGTGGAGATTTGGTGGTGCAAATGCAAACTTGTGCAGCCACTATGGAAATCTGTGTGGCATTTTCTCAGAAAAGTGAGACTCAATCGACCTCAAGATCCAGTTATACTACTCTTTCACATATACTCAAAGACACTTAATCCTAGCACGAAGACACTTTCTCAATATCCATTGCTGCTGTATTCATAATAGCTAGAAATTGTAAAAAACCCAAATGTGTACTGATAGGTAACAAAAATGAAATATATTGACACAATGGACTCAGCCATTGAAAATTAATTTTTATAAAATAAAATTTGTACGTAAATAGATGGAAATAGAAAAAATGATCATCCTTAATAACTCAGACCAAGAAACACAAATATAGTATTATTCACTTGTATGTGTACGTGACTTGTTAAGTTGTTGATAACTTCATACTACAATAAGAAGGCTACAACCCACAGAACCACAGAGGTTAAGGAGAGAGTAAAAGACTACATAGGAGGCGTGGATCTCCCAAGGATGGGAATATATAAGTATGTATTGATGTGGTGGGGCAGGGTGGTCAAAGTGGGAGGGAAAGTAGGTAGGGGAGGGAATATTGGGAGACACAACAAAAACTAAGAGTCATTTGAGGGGTCATATGGAAGTCTAATACAGTAGAAGCTTGCTAAAATATATACACATATAGCAATCTAAATAAAATCACCAAATAACAGGTAGAGAAGATTCCTGATGTGGGAATGCCTTTCTGTATGCTGTGAATCTCAATCTTTAAATAAAGGAGCTGTTTTGGGCCATGACAGGCACCATAGAAGAAGCAGGAGGAAAAATCAGAGCATAGGTAGGAGAAGCAGGGCGGAGTCAGGCAGATCGAGCAAGCCGTCCAAGGAGCAACATGTAGGAACACAGGTGAGCCACGGGCCACAATGCAGACAGATTAATAGAAATGGGTTGATTTAAGATGTAAGAGCTAGCTAGCAATGTGTCTGAGCCATAGGCCAAACAGCATAAAGTTAATATAAGTGTCTGAGTCATTTCTGGGGGCCTGAGTGGCAGCGAGTGGCTAAGCGGTCTGGCGTGGCAGGTCTGTGGGTCTGGGCCTCTGGCCGCCCGGGACCAAGAAACCCCATTTGCAACAGATTCCAGTACTGGTAATGGTTTATATCTACTTGAGTTCTTGCCGAAAGGGGTCCGATGGGAATATCCAAACAACCCAGGCTATCCATAGATACTCTCCATAAACTGATGGTGAGGCCCTCATGATGAAGACAACGCTAACACAACTCACTGAAAACAGTAAATCACGCTGTGGCCTACCTAAATTCTTCACTCTTATTAACTCTGCACACTACCAAAGAAGAAAGGAAACCACCAATCTAGCTACAAACTCTTGATCTACACTGTTATCTTGCCTCCAAGATATGCTGGTGCAATGGTAGCACAAAGTTTATGGAAATAACCAATCAATATCTGATTCGAGTTAGGCCCACTCCATGAGACAGAACTCATACCTAATGCTACTTGTGTGACCAAGAACCTGAGACTAGATAAGCCAAGGACCTAAGGGAAAGCCAGATATTCCTATTCTGCTAAAGGAATGTAGCATTCAAATGACTGCTAATGACATTCTGGAATACTAACAGATCAATGTCTTTGTCGCCTATCATCAGTGTGTTTCTCAGCCATCATCAGAATGGCTTCCTCATGCAGCCAATGGGAATAAGCACTGAGTTTCACAGTCAGACAATATTCAGAGTAAGAGGCATTAGAATACTTAGCCATAAAAGTGATGTCTCCATCAAATTCCTCTCCTTGGGGCTCAGGGAACCCTGCAGAGGAGAAAGCTGAAAGAATGTAAGAACCAGATAGGATGGAGGACACCAAGAAGTCAAGGTCTTCTAGACACAACAGGACTGGTGCACATATGAACTCACAGAGATTGTGGCAGCAGGCACAAGACCTGCACAGATCTGCAGCATATGGGGTCAAAGAAAACATGCCATCTGATCCCTAAGCCAGAAGCTATCTCCAACTGATATTCGCTTGCCAATGAAAAAATATTTTTGTTCAAAGGAGTCTCACTGGGTAAACCAACAATCCTTTTGTTGCCCATACAACCCTGACTGTCCTGTAACTCACTCGGTAGACCAAGGTGGTTTTGAACCCACTGAGCTCTAACTGTCTCTGCCTCTCAAGTGCTAGGATAAAAGGCATGGACAACCACTGCCAGGAAGAAACAAACCACTCTTAAAGGCAGACCCCATGACCAAAAGTAGATGACCAACATAAAACAAACTCAATAAAATCTTTGCAGGAACTTCGACTTATGTTAACTCAGGGAATTTTTGTTAAATTTTACATGTCCTTTGTGTATATTTATGGCTTCTGTTTGGAGACATTTATGGAATTTCTGTGTGAATATGTATGTCTCTGAATCTACATAGTTTCCTTGTGCTTTTTCTTTAGCTCTTTCTCTTGTTTGGCTGATTTGTCATATCTCAAATTGTTTTTAATCTTATATTCATTATTATTATTATCACCCTTAATATCTAATTAATTTTATAATGAGAGATGGAGTGTAGATGCAGATGGGAAGGGAGGTAGGGAGGAAATAAAAGGAGTAGAAAAAGAGGAACTGTAATTAGAATATAGTGTATGAAAAAAATCTATTTTCAATAAAAGAAAAAGAAAACATATAAAAAGACACAATGGAGTACTAACTACTCAGCTGTAAAAAAAAATGGCATCCTAAAGTTTTCTGGCAAATGGTTGGACTTGGAGAATATCCTTCTGAGGAGGTATCACAAGCCCAGAACGATAGGCATGTAATGTACTCACTCATAAGTGGATTTTAGACAAAGAATAAAGAATACCCAGACTTCAGACTACAACCCCTGAACAGTTTGGGATTAGAAGGAACTTAAGAGAGACATCCAGAGATTCTCCTAAGAAGAAAAAACAGAGAGGATCACCTTAGCAAATTGGGGTCATAAAGGGTTGCAACCAAGAAGAGTTGGGAACAAATCCTGAAAGGAGATGGTTGAGTGAGAGGAGCAAAGAGGGAAATGGAGGAATATGGATATCTCAATAGAGGAAGCCAATGTGGTGTTGGAAAGAGACTGGGTGCTAGGGAAATGTCCAGAAACTCACAGGACGTCCCTGGCCAAGTCTTCGAACAATAGTGGAGAGGTGCCTAAATGGGACTTCCCCTATAATCAAATGAGTAAACACCCTAGGTGTCATCACAGAACCTACATCCGACAGGGAATGGAGGTGGAGGCCGAGATACATGGCTGAGCTCCTGGTCCAGCTGAGAGCAGGGGAGGAGAGTCTGTATGAGAAAGGGGATAGGGATTATGAGGAAGGTTCCCATGGTGATGGTTGGCTGGAGCTCTGGGGAGCTCACTGAATCAGGAATTGCCACTAGTGATCCATCAGGAGGGGGAGCTGGGCCCTCCGGAAGTGGGCGGCTTTGAAACTGCCATGAGTGTATGGAACTATGAGGGGTGCGATCAGATTGTGTTCCTGTTCATGGCCTGGCACCTTGGAGCCCATTCCCTATAGAGGAACACCCAGTCCAGCATTGATTTGGGATGAGTAAACTGGATGTACCTGGAGTAGAAGTGCTGTACTGGGCTGGCCTACCTTGGGACTTCTTGCCCTTTTGAGGGAGGGGATGGGTGGATGGGGAAGGGTGAGGATGAGGGCTGCCTGAGAGGGATGGGAGGAGGGAAGGAAGGAAGGAGAAGCAGGGGGATACATTGATGGGGATGATATTATTTTAATGAAAATAAATATATATAATTAAAAAGATCATATATATATCATTTTACAGACTGTGAAGATTGAATTTATGTATTTAGAAATGTGTGTGTGTGTGAAAGAGAAAGAAAGAGAGAGGGGGAAATTTAAAAAAAATGGTGAATTTAAGAAACAGAGAAGGTTACGAGGGAGAAGTTAGAAGGAAAAAGGAGAAGCAGAAAATGATGTCATGATATTTTAACCTCAAAATATAAGAAATTATCATTAAAAGGAAGAAATGTTGATGGTAACAGAAAGAAAAAAATCTTACATCAAAATCAAACCAAACAACTCTCATTTAAAAAAAAAATAAAACATAAAAACCAGAAAATAAGAGATATATCTTCTAAATGTTAGTGAGAGGCAAAGAACAAGAATTCACAGGCTGAGAAAAATCTATTGCTGGCAGGCCTGCACTAAGACATTTAGCATGCAGATGGAATATGATAGCAGGTGGAAATGTGGATCTACATAAAGAAATGAAGAGTAAATAGGAAAGGCATTTTATATTTGTAAAAAGACAACTTAAAAGATGGTAGAATATCTAAAGCATGGATTGGCAAACTCTTTCTGCAAGCAAAATCGAGCCTAGGACATGTTTATGTATGCTTGTACGCTAAGATATTTTTAAAGAATTGGAAAAAATACAAGATCTACCATATGTACTGTAAAGCCTGAAATACTCTGTAGTCTTTTATGGGAAGATATTGAGTGTGCAGCAAAATTCCAAACAATGTACTAGGAAATTAATAACATATGCAGAAGTAAAATTTGTGTGACACTAATAGCTCAAAAAATAGGAAGTAGCTTATGACAGTCTCACATTAAACCTAAAATAACATATTATTCAATATAGAATATTTCTCATAAGAGTTGATACCATAAAATTAAACTACCAATATAAAATAGATATAGTATATAACTAACAACACGGCTAAGTCAGAATCATAATGATCATATTTTAACAGAAATATGGCTGGAAAACACTATACACAGATGGGCCAAACAGAAAATAACTGGAGTATAGTGTGTTTGAAGCCAACCATATCAATAATTATATTTAATATACATAGTCTAGAGTTAAAAATATGTAAGCCCAATCTACTTTGTCTCTCTCCAAACCAAAGCAATGATAAATCAAAGGAAGAAATCATGGAGCAGCTGAGGATTCTAGAAATTAAATGTGACATTCACACCTATATATTCAGCCAAATTAGCTGAGAGGTTCTAAAAGAAATGACATTTCAGGAGCATTAATTACACCCAGCATATCATTTTTCATTTCAAAGGAACCAAAGATCCTTTGTCAAATGTCTTATTTTAGAAATAGATCAAGAAACACATGATGAAGCAAGGATCATTTCCCCCTGAGATTATATTATTTTAAAAAAATAAGGATGTGCAGGTATAACTGTACATTGGGGAGCTGCCTCTGTACTTGTGGGAGTGGTCAGTCAATGCTTGGTTTAGGCCCACACCACAAGAGAGAGCCCATGCCCTACACTGCCTAGATTACCCAGAACCTGCAGACTGGATGGCCAAGAGACCTCTGATAGAACCAAACACATTTGGGACAAGAGACCAATGTAATGATTGCTAATGATATTCTTCTATAGTCATAGATTAATACTTTGTCCAGTCATCATTAGAGAGACTTCCCAAGAGACCAAGCAGATGGGAGTGGGTGTAGAGACTCACAGTCAGATATTATACATAGATAGGGTCTAAATTGGATATCTCCATCCCTCTCCTCTGAGATCAGAAGAGAAGTAAGAAAGACTCTCCTACATGAGTCAGAGGGAATGGAGGACACCAGGAGAACATGGTCCACTGAATTAACTAAAGCAAGGCTCACATGGGCTCACAGGAACTGACAGAGCAAGCATAGGGTCTGCATGGGTCTGCATCAGGCCTTTTATGTATATGCTGTGGCTGTTAGCTTGGTGTTTCTGTGGGACTCCCAACAGTGGGAGTGGGTATATTTCTAACTCTTTTTCCTGCTCTTAGCAATTTTTTCCTCATATTGGGTCATGCTGTCCAGCCTCAGTATGAGGGCTTTTGCCCTGTCTTATTGTATCTTGTTTTGTTTGGCTTGGCTGTGTTTGGCTGTCGTCTCTTGGAGGTCTGTTCTTTTCTGAAGAGGAAATGGATGTAATACTCCTCAGTATCTGCGTAAAGGGTATCCTCAACATCCTACTCCACAGAATCTTGGTCAGCCATATTCACTGTTACTCAATTTATAATATCTAGGAGATGGAAAAACCCTAAATGCCCTTCAACCAATGAGTATATAGTAGAAAATGTGGTAAATATACAGCATATAATACTATTTAGCTTTACAAAAAAATGAAACCACAAACTTTGCAGACAAATGGATAGAGCTATGACAAATATTGAGATAACCCAGTCCCAAAAGGCAAATGCCACATGTTGACTCTGAGCTGAGGTTCTGAGCTTCAAGTCTTCAGATATTACTGCATAAGCTACGGTAACTTCAGAAACCAGAAAATATAAAGGAGGATGTGGCAGGGGTGAGCAATAAAGAGGGGAATGGCAAGGTAGAAGTTTTGGAGAGTGAAATGGAAAAGAGGTTAATTAAATTAGGAAGGAAAAGGGGACAGAGGAGAACATAGCAATAAGAATGTTGGGGAAAGTTCTAAGGAATCATAACTATCTACTTAAAAATCCCCATAATACATTCATAATACAATTAACTCCCCCATGTCTCTCTCTCTCTCTCTCTCTCTCTCTCTCTCTCTCTCTCTCTCTCTCTCTCTCTCTGTGTGTGTGTGTGTGTGTGTAGTTTAAATGAAAATTTCCCATTTAGGATGATACTCCTTTCCCAAAAGATCATAGATTAACAAAAATACAAACACCAGACATGAGAAGCTCCCTTTTGAGTTTGACTTGTGGTCAGGGTTGTCCAAGAATTCCCAAAACATTAAAGAACATTACTGTTGTCTTTACTTGCCTCCCAGAAGTAAGTTCCTATGCTGAAAATACCATGCACTTGGGACAAATAATCTAGGGGATCTGAAAGTTTCCTCTGTAGTAGATTTATGATGTTACATTGTAAATAATTTTCCTGCCTTTGAGTTTAATAAAAAGCGCTGATTGGCCAAAGGCAGACAGGAAGTGTAGGCGGGGCTACCAGACTAAGAAAACTCTGAGAACAGAAAGAACAGAGCAGATGCCAGAGAGAAGCCAGAAGAAGTAGAGGACAACTATGCTGCTCTGTGAAAAGGTACCGAGCCGCATGACTGAACAGGGTAAGAGTCATGGGTAAAGAGAAAGGCCCATGCTTGGGCCTTAGGTGGATCAGCCTAAAATTATTGTAAGCATCTTGTCTCTGTGGATCTGTGGATCTGCGGGTCTAAACCTTGAGGCTAGGCCCGAAAGTCCAGGCCAGAAACCTCCTACTACTTTCCTCCCTGGAGGCTAACTTTAATAATATCAGAAGGCACCATGCTAGCTGCTTCCAAGGGAGGAAATGGATCAATATTCCTACACAACTAAGATGCCTATAAACTACAACAATTACCACCATGGCACAATATACTTAAGGATATAATTGTGTCACACATATCTTGGCAGTAATCAACAGCTTTGTAATTTGACTTAAGACATGCTAGCAAGAGGGAAATATAGACTGAGAAGATCAAATGTTTTTACATACATATACACACAGCACACACATAACAACAATTAAGAAAAATAGGCTATTAATATGAAATAGAACAAGGATACACGGGAGAGTTTGAAGAGAAGAAAGGGAAAATGATTTATTATCATCTCAAAAAATAAACATTATTAAAACATTTTCGTTCCTATTTCTTATGCTTCTAATTCATACATTTTTTAAACATTTTGTTATTCAAAAAATTCTTTTTTTCATTTACATACCACCTACAGTTCCCCCTTCCTCCTCTCCTTTTCTTACTCCTCAGCTTCCCCCTCCCTACTCCATCCTCATCTACTCCTCAGAGAGAGTAAGGCCTCCCATGGGGAGCCAAAAGAAGCCTGGCACATCAAGATGAGGCAGGACCAACTCCCCCTCAAGGCTGGTCAAGGTACTCCATTACAAGGAATGGGTTCCAAAATGCCAGTTCATGCACTAGCTCATGATCCAGCAATACCACTATTGGGCATATACTCAAAGGATGCACATTCTTACCGCACAGACATTTGCTCAGCTATGTTCATAGCAGCATTATTCATAATAGCCAGAACCTGGAAAGAACATAGACGCCCCTCCACCGAAGAATGGATTAAAAAAATGTGGTACCAGCTAAGCACTTAGCTGAACTCCCATCCAGTTGAAGAGAAGGAGGAGAGATTATATGAGCAAAAGAGTCAAGATCATGATGAGGAAACCCACAGAGCAGCTGACCTGAGCTACTTGGGAGCTCACTGACTCTGGACTCACCGCTGGGGAACCTGCATGGGACTGAACTAGACCCTCTGAATATGGATGATAGTTGTGTGGCTTAGGCAGTTTGTGGGGCCTCTGGCAGTGGGACCAGGATTTATCCCCAATTCATGCATTTACCTCATCTTTCACATTTTATTCTGTATTTCTCTAGTCCTATCTCCTACTTATTTCTCCATGTAAATATACCCTTCACTCTATAAAACTATAAACTGCATTTTTTCAAATCAATAGCACCATCTCTGAGCCTTGGGTAATGCAAAGAATGATGTCAAATCATTCACTCTATCTGTTACCGCAGTCAGCTTCCTGCATATAGTAGTAGAACATACAGTAGACAAGGCACCTAAAACCATGATAAAATAAAATATAAAAAGGCAAACGTGAAAATAAAACCTTGGGACACATATAACCCAACAGATGGACAAACTACAATAAAAAAAAATATGCCACTATTGTTACTCTTTGTCTCTGTCTAGATTAGGTGTTTCCAGATGGTGGCACTTATGTGAAGAACTCAAGTGCAGACAAATAGCACAGAATTTTTTTAATTCAGAATCAGAGCAAAAGTATAAGCCACATATGCTGTGAGCAAGTGAGGACTACTTGAGCTACAATGTTCAAAAGCCCAAGGTTACTGATTGTTACCTCCTTTCAATGGAATTCAGAAGGTGGGGTTACTTGCTAAAAGCCAAGGCACAAGGTTTCTTTCTTTGAAAGGTTTAGGTTATACAAGCTTTTGTTCACTGTGCACATCTTTTCTATGACACATCTAGCTTTAATCATATGGACACATCATCATGTGTAAATATAGGAGGGGTATTTCCCTAACAGATTTTTCTGAGGGTATAGAATGGTCTTATTACAAGTAAGTCTAAAAACCAGTTCAGAGTAATCAGTCCCCTTTGCCTTAATTTCAAGGATGTCTCGGGATGTATATAGTCTCTGAAGGCAAGCTATCCAGCGGTTTCTAGGGAGGAGTGTCCTGATAAATTGTTTGAAGTGAAATAATAGACCTACAGCTCAATGCAGGTAAGTGTCCCAGCTCACTAAGTGCTTTTTAAGGAACGGGGTGTCTGTCTCATGTCAAGCAGGGTTCCAGGCAGCTAAACAATCTCTATATTGGCTACCTCACTACAACACCTACACAATCTCACAATATCTTTATCTGAAACCAGAGATAATTAAATAGCTGAAATCTTAATGAGGAAGCCAGAGTTCTACATTTAAAAAGAAGTGATCACATGAGGGATTCAAGTAAACAGATAAATGAAGTAAGGAAATCAATTAAGAGCATAGACAACAACCAAGTGGAGGATACTGAAAGAAATTCAAAGGCATGGAAGAAAAGGTCGGCAGGAAAAGGGAGGTTGGAAAAAAAAACAAAATGCTAGGACACGGTGAATCTAACAAATTAACTTGATAGTTGGGGGTTGGAGAGATGGGTCAGCAGTTAAGACCACTGGCTTCTCTTCCATAGGATCCATCCGGCCCGATGCTTCACAAGCATCTGTAACTCCAGTTCCAGGAGATCTAATACCCTCTTCTAAATTCTAAGGACACCAAGCAAAGACCAAAGGACTATGTGTGATAACTAAGCCTGTACTAGAGAAAATACGTAAATAATATACATGAAGGACAGAGAAAGTCAGCATCGTTCAGGAAAGCAGAGGAAGGAACACATTCCATGAGGAGAATAACAAAGGAGACCCAGGCAGCCCACCAGAATCCACTAAGTAGTTCCACATCTACAGTCATGTAATCAGCCTGGGTTTACCTACGTGGCTCACAAAATAAAACAAAAGTCGGAACATCTTGAAAAGACTTGCTGGGAGCAAAGAGGTGGATAGAGTTGAGGAGGAGATAAGCATAGATGGGTAACAAGTGGCAAGATGCAGTATGAAATTATCAAAGAATTCATTTTACTAATGAAAAAAAATATATGTCAGTATCCATGAAAAGAATCACGAAAAGTTGATTTATTTGATTAAAAAAAATTAACTGATTAAAACTGGTCTAGAATCATTATGACTGATAGAATCAAGCAAAAACATTAAAACAGCTATTCTAACTGTATTCTATAAGCTCAAAACTGTGGTTATAGCACAGTGGTGGAACACTGGTCAGAGATCTGGGTTAGAGCATTAGCAACATAAAAGAAAACTGAACAGTGCAGTTTAAACATAGAGATGTAGTCTCAAAAGCTATTACAAAAAAACCCCAAGTGAGCTCTTGGAGAACTACACTGTCTGAGTTTTAAAAATCTACAGTTTTAATTTAAAACAAAAATATTAATGAGTTTTAATATACAATATAATCTTTCCATATTAAATCCTAGAGAGAAAAAAATGAAGGTACTAAATAGACTACAATACAACAACTACAATCATATATTTGGAGATTCCCCCCAAAAGAGAAAGCAAAAGGAAGAATGGAGAAAATTACTTAAAGAAATGGGTAAAGGTTGACCTGGGCTAATAGCACATGCATGTAATCTCAGCTAAGACAGAAGGGTTGCCATGAGTTCAAGGCCAGATGAAATTGGGCTAATGAATCCGAGTATTTCTCAAAAGTAAAAGATAAAAGAAAAAAAGACATATGGGAAATGTGAGGACAAGTAGAGTCCCATGGATTTAAGAAGCTTTGAAAACTCTTTAGGATTTTTGACAATTCCAAGAATAAGAAAACTCAAAATTATACCATGGTGCATATGCTTAAAATTACAGAAAAAAAAAGGATCATCCTAAAATGAAACAGCACTCCTCTTTGCATAGTAAAGACAGCAAAGAAATTCTGCCAAAACAGTGAAAACAGAAAACAATCTTTCATGTAAACTTCAAAAGAGGTCAATGTATGGAGGCGGAGATTTTTAACTTGGGGAGAGAAGTGTCTAGGACCATTAAGGGTGTGGTGTTTGTGTTAGGAGTGGTGACTTTCTGGAACTAGATACCAAATACTACACAACAATGTGAATATACTTAATTTTACATAGTGGGTGTCATTGGCATAGATGACAAAGTTCTTAAAGTTTTAAAAAGGAAGGGAAGTGAAATCGTATCTTCACTTTTATTGAAAGAGAAGAATGTTAGCTGCAAAAATTTCTGCACTCAACAAAACTCTATTTCAGAAACAAAGGTGAAATGAAGATGTGGGATATTTGTTGGTGGTGATTTTTATACATTTTTCAAATACATGGCCCTTTCAACACCAACAGATGTTAACAAGAAATAGTAATTCCTCCAAACAAAGAAGAAAGTGATAAAAGGTAGAACTATATAGTTCTACAAAAAGAATGAAAACACAGAAATTATATTTGCACAGATAGATAGATAGATAGATAGATAGATAGATAGATAGATAGATAGATAGATAGATAGATAGATAGATAGATGGATGGATGGATGGATGGATGGATGGATGGATGGATGGATGGATGGATGCTCTCCTCACTGGTGAAATATCATTAGAGATCATAAATAGGATGCAGTAAAAAGAAACAAAAATGTACCTAAAGTGACACCATATGCAGAAAAACAAAACTTATACCACTCCATTAGACATAGGCTGATAAAAGGAAAACATTAGTGTTACGTATTTGACTATCCTGAGCAGGACCAACTTGTTGTCTTCTAAGACACAGGGCTCTGTTATATTGATGACTACACACACACACACACACACACACACACACACACACACACACACACACACACACACACACACCCCACACACAGCACTCAAAACAAAACAAAACAAGCACTCATTATATAAAGAGCTTCCAAGAGAGACATTACAGTCCCTGCCCAAAGCGGGCTCACTAGATAAACAGAGCAATTATCTGGGTGTTGATGTGTGTGAGCTTTATCTTGGACAACATTGATGTTATGACAGTCTTAAAACAATCTGCACAATAGATGTGAAGCTGAAAATTTATGTATACAAACACATACACACACACACACACACACACACACACACACACACACACACACACACATACCTATATTCAAAGTTAAGAATATCAAGAAAAGAAAGCAAATGTCAATATACATATGTGTAGGGGATTCTGTTGCTCCATTGTAAATAATTATCTCTGCCTATGAGTTTAATAAAAAGCGCTGATTGGCCAAAGGCAGACAGGAACTGTGGGCAGGGCTACCAGACTAAGAAAACTCTAGGAACAGGCAAATCAGAGCAGAATGCCAGAGAGAAGCCGGAAGATGCAGAGGACAACTATGCTGCTCTGAGAAAAGGTACCAAGCTGCATGGCTGAACAGGGTAAGAGACATGGGTTAGATTATGGGTAAAGAGTTAGCAAGTTATATGCCTGGGCCTTAGGCCGATCAGCCTAAAACTATTGTAAGCATCTGTGTGTCTCTGCGGGTCTGTGGGTCTGTGGGCCTAAACCTTGAAGATAGGCCTGAAAGTCCGGGCCAGAAACCTCTTACTACACATATGTCAGGCAGTAGGTAAGAAGAAAACATGGGAAGGAGACAGATATGGATAATTTTAGGAAAGTTTTATGAAATTATGGGAGTGCATCAGCATTCCAAATTCTGAGTTAGAAGGGGGAATAAAGGAAACCAAAAGAATGCTAGCACTTTCCTTTCTCTGCTTCCTGGTCCACTGAGACAAAAGCAAATTCCTGTTGCTACAGCTATATATAAGCCTCCCTATCTGCCCAGTCCTCTGCCATGATGGATTCCACCTTATAAATCTTTTGTTTTTTTGTTTTTTGTTTTTTTTGTTTGTTTGTTTGTTTTTTTTTGTTTTGTTTTTTTTTGTTTTTTTTGTTTTTTTTGTTTTTTTTTGTTTTTTTTTTTTTGTTTGTTTTTTTTTTTTTTTTTTTTTTTTTTTTTTTTTTTTTTTTTTTTTTTTTGATGGGAAGTGTTGCTCGATACAGGGTTTCTCTGTGTAGATCTGGCTGTCCTGGAATTCATTCTGCAGACCAGGCTTGCCTTGAACTCTGATGTGCATTGCTTCCCTCTTCCCAGTTCCTTCCCAGAGCCCCCCTCCCCATCCACTCCTTGGTTTCTATTCAGAAGCTGACAGGCCTCCCAAGGATATCAAGCAAACATGGCATATCAAGTTGAAGTAAGACTAGGTCAAGGGTCCCCAAAGGAGGCAAAGGCTTCAGAAACAAGGCCCTCCACTGTCAGGAGTCCCACATGACCAAGCTATACACCGTCATAACATACATATATGCAGAGGGCCTTTGTCAGACTCCTACAGGCTCCCAAGCTGTTGATTCAGTCTCTGTGATGAGCCCCTAGATGCCCAGGTTAGTCGTTTCTGTTGGTTTTCTTGTGGTGCCCTTAACCCTTCTGGCTCCTACAATCCTTCCTCCCCATCTTCCACAGGATTCCCTGAGTTCTGCCTATCATTTTCCTGTGGATCTCTGCACTGATACCATCAGTTGCTCAATGGTGCCTCTGGTGGTTATGCTAGACTTGTCTTCAAGTATAACAGAGTATCTCCTTTGGGGGCTGAGTATATTTGGCTCTATCCTAGTTCTATTCTTGGTTTCTGGGCTGTTAGGTTATCCAGCATATGGTTCCTAGATATCAAGGGAGTGTCACGAGTCTCAAGCTGAAACAGTCATTGGTTGGCCACTACCACAATTTCTGAGCCATTTTTGCCCCAGAACATCTTGCAGACAGGACAAACTGTAGGTTGAAGGTTTTGTGGCTGAGCTGGTGACCCAGTCCCTCTGTTGAATACCTGGTTACAAGAGATGGTGGGTTCAGGATCCATGTTCCCCATTACTAGCAGTCCTTGATAGGGTCACCCTCATAGATTCCTGGGAGTTTCCACAGTGTTAGGTTTCTACCTTGCTCCTAAAATGCCCATTCCAGTTATTTCTCCCAAGTACTCTCTTTCCCCATTCTTCCCCTGCCTCCCAAATCAGTCTATCTCTATATCTCTCTCACTCACACATGCTCATAAACACATTAGAGTTCCCAAATTGTATTGAAAATACTAATTTTTTGAGACAGAGTTTCTCTGTGTAGCATTGGCTGTCCTGGGGCTCACTCTAGACCTGGCTGGCCCTGAACTGAGAGAACCACCTGTGCTTCTGCATTACCAAGGCTGAAATTAAAGGTATGTGCCACCACTGCCCAACCTAAAACTTTATACTTAAGCCTGAAAACAATGTCAGCCACCATGTGGCTAGCGTCATTTAAAAACAAAATTCTTGACTAGACATGCTAAAGCATTTGTAACCCCAGCATTCAGGATGCAGAAATAGAATGTTAGTTACATAGTGACAACCTAGGGTTAAATATGGAGACCTATAGTACGAAGTTTCTGGCCTGGACTTTCGGGCCTAACCTCAAGGTTTAGGCCTGCAGACCTGCAGACCTGCAGACTCGCAGACCCGCAGACCCACAGACTCCCAGAGACACACAGATGCTTTCATTAGTTTTTAGCTGATCGGCCTCAGGCCCAGGCATATCACTTGCTAGCTCTCTACCCTTCATCTAACCCATGTCTCTTGTTCAGCCATGTGGCTCCGTACCTTTCTTTAGAGCAGCATAGTTGTCCTCGGCTTCCTCTGGCCTCTCTCTGGTGCTCCTCTGGCATTCTGCTCTCAGAGATTTTCTTAGTCGGGTGGCCCTGCCTACACTTCCTGCCTGCCTTTGGCCAATCAGCTCTTTTTATTAAACCAGTGGGTGGGACAATTATTTACCAAGAAACAACACAATACCCCTACAGAGACCAGACTTTGAAAGCCCAAACCACATCAAATCAAACAAGGATATGCTAAGCAACCTTTCAATCACAAGAAACATTTTGGGGAAAAGACAAGAAAAAAGAATGATTAAAAACCCCAGTAATAATGAATATGACAGACAGCATGTTTTCCCATCCCAAGCCCTTTACTATTTTGACACAACCTCATTGTCATCTGGAACATTTGGGAATGAAAGACTAAAGAGCCAGTATTGTACCTCAGAGAGTCGAGTGTTTCCTAGTGTGTAGGCCCTGGGTTCAATCCCTGGCAATGCATAAGCCAGTGTGTGGGTGTTGGAAAGCAGGAAGATCAGAAACTCAAAGTCATCCATCCTCAGCTACATATAAATTTTGAGGACAGCCTGTGCTACATAAAGGCTTATCTTTAAAAAGAAAATAAATGGAATGCCAGCTGGGAGGCATGACAATAATGTAGACTGAAGATGAACCCCTGTCCAGCCCTGCCACTTACTGTATGATCACATGATCTTGGAGGTAACTCCCAAGCACTCTGAAGCTGGCTTTATGTGAAACTGTCTTCAACAATAATGTCACGTAAGACCGCTATAATATATATGCTTAGAGTAACCTGACAGTGTCTGCATATAATTGTGTATATAATGAGTGCCAGTTGAGTCTGAATATTAATTTGACCCCACACATACTCATCCGGTGGAGGAGGAATGTGCTCAACAGGAGAATCATTAACAAATCAGCCCAACACGCCACTTTCCAAATAAATCATGATACTTTCTCTCTAAAAACTAAAGTATTTTAGATGTGAGTCATTCTTCCCATGCTGAAGAAATCTGAAGAGAGTAGAATTAAAAAGAAAAATAGTGTCCTCCCCTCCCAGCTCATCCTCTAGATATACTTTCTAAAGTAATTTTATTGCCACCAGATCCTAGATCTTGGATAGATTTGGCTAAATAACAATATCTTGGCTCTGGCTCCCCCAGGTAAAAAGAAAGAATGGCAGCCTGGTGGTTTTTAGGCAGAAATTAGAAAGATTTTCACCCTATTTGCAGGAGACCCTTATGTAAATCTATTTTGCTTTGTGGGTCAGAGTGAACAGCTAAATATAGCAGAATATACCTGGCAATCTCAGCACTTTGGAATGTCAAGGCCAGCCTGGTCTAAAGAGATTCTGTCTCAAAATCCAAAACAAACAAAAATTACTTAGAATAGACAAAGGGCCAAGGCAGATCCTCCAGGAGGCCTTCCCACGGGAATTTCTCTCTGGTTTAGCTGGAATACGGAGGAAACAACTTAATTTGATCCTAGGATTTTCTCTCTCCTCAAAGACTCACTAAGAGTCAGGTGTCTGGCATTGGCTCAGGGCCTTTGCACTTAAGTGATGACAAATACATCCTCACATGTTAAACACACAAGCACGTAGGCAAAACATTCATACACATGAAAAAAATGAAACTTTACAACTTTAAAATATATCCAAGTAATGCTTGGCAAATAAATGAATTTGTGAGCACATATCTTAAGATTTATTATCATTTTTTTCTGTTTTCTTAACAAATCAATCTAGGCACACATTACAGAGTTGACTAAAAGTATTAATAGAACCCAAGGATTAACCACTGAATAGTTCCCCTGTATTTTCCCAAAATTTCAAAAGACAGGAACAGATGTTAAGTAATCAAATCTTCCATTGCAAAAATATCCAAAAAGAAAACAGATGAAACAATTATCATCATCTAGAATCAGAAACAAAGTTGCCCTATACTGTTTTGATGCATATCCAGATTAACCTTGTCCCTCCTCATACTTAAAAATTTGACTATCCTTTTTTAAATCAGTAATTAGGTTGCCCCATGTTCTTTACAACATTCATGGAGCCTTTTCTGACTCAGAAGCCTCTGTTCTTCATCTCTCAATACCTTGCTATGTAAGGATGAGAAATAAATTGGGTCTCTTCTTATAAATTTTGCCAAAAATTCTAGAACTTTCGTGTGGGTGGTTTCAGAGCAAGCTCTTGGGCCCCACAGGAAGACATAACATGAAGGATAACTCTCAGGCACCTGCCTATTTTCCAGGTAATTTTATTGCACTAAATCTCTACTGAGAAAATCCCTGGGCTCCCCATAAATGACATGTTCCTTCCCATCATATATTCCTAGCATTTTCAGGAATTCCCACACACTTTCTTCAGAGGCACAGTTCCCCTCTATGAATATCAGACCCAGAATAACTATCAGGAGGCCGTTTCTAGTCTTCAGTTGCGGTCATCATATGTGAGGTTCACCGCATTGGAAAGGACATAAGACATGTTTACAGAGTTATTTTTCTTTATAACAATGCCAAAAATCACCTCCAAACACTTAGAATCTTCCTCAAATATGACAAGAAATAGTTTCTGGCAGCCTTCTTTGACAACTCTGAGCATTTCCACTTCTTTGATGGATTCTTTCATTCTATATTTGAAGCTCATGAGATTGACCAATTTGGTTACCTTTTGCTCCTTGAGTTTTTGCCACGAGGTAGCATCATTTGCAAACTTACTCTCTTCTTCCAGGCTGCCATCTTCTTCATCCAAGTTGCTACGTGAAGTAAAGGAGTAAGAGGTCTGGTAACTATGGGAAATTCTCAGCATCAAGGAAATGGACCCTTCTCCCTCATCTAGACCACCCCAAAACAGAGGACAGGATGAGAAAGTTGAAAGTGGGAAGGAGGGCATCATGATTTTTAAAGAAGCAGATAATGTGGAAGAAACGGTGTCACTGTCAGTAGCCTCCCATTCTTCCTCCTCCTCAGCTTTCTCTTCATCCTCCTCCTCTTCCATTTCTTCCTCTTCCTTTTCTATTTCTTCCTCCTCCTCCTCCTCCTCCTCCTCCTCCTCCTCCTCCTCCTCCTCCTCCTCCTCCCCCCCTCAGCTAATCTATATATTTCCAAAGCATTCTGGAAAACTTTCTCAAGGTTGAAGTGTGGAAAGTATGGCATGATGATTCTAACTGGAGATGGTGGGCTGGAGTATAAACAGGAGACAGAATGAATGGCTTCCACATGCCTGGGGGAAGGAAAGGTGGTGTCAGTGACTTCAGCTAAAAATCTTATTCCTGTTGATTCTAACCAATGCATACTCACAAAACTTCTTTGTAGGTGATGTCCCAGAGCTCTGTTAGTCTGCTGATTTCTTTGTTGCTTGTGCTACAGGAACCTGAAGAAAGATATGAGAAAGGTCTTCAGCATTTAAGAAGCTGGCAGATCCTGAGACTCCAGGGACCACAGTGAAGTATGTGTCTTGGTAATTTGAGGATTCCTCCTGGTTCTGGGATTTGAGTAGTGTCTTTAGAGTATATTCAAGGTGTGCTTCTTACCTTGACTACCTGACTCCCCAGGACTTCTCTATTGTGTCATTTGGGAGGATCTGACATCAAGATCCTCAGCCCACTTTTTGATAGCTCTGGAAGATGAGCTAAGAGTACCTCCCACACTGAAGACTGAAAGAACCCTAGATTGTTCCACCCATCTCTAGGTTAGACTTTAATCTGAAATCACTAATTCCAAGTCGATGGTCCCCTTTGAGTTTGTTTATCTTTACTCTAGAAAGTCTAAGATCCTACTCACTTGCTAGACTGAGACAATCCCTAGGATAACACCTCATACTCCTAAGACAAAGAGGAAAAAAGGACACCTCATCCCCAAGCACATCTGCCAAGGTTCTATCACCAAGTACCAGTTAAGAACTGACCAAATTCTGCTTTCATCTCCTTAGTGAGGTATGTACTAATTTCTCAATCTGAGCTGTCAGAGCCTGGGGATATACTCTCTGCTGGGATTGGCTTGCTCCTCTGAGCAATGCTTTAAGATCACAAAGATAGAAAAAATGATGTATCACATACAACCACATCCCTCAGGGCATATACTATGTTTACAGCAAGGGAAAGTTAGCACCAGATGTACTTTCAGTCCTAGTAAGGGGGTGTTATACCCTCAGTTTTCACTCAGAATTCTTATCTGAACGCCTAGTAGTCCTGGACTCTTCACTTTGCTAGCCTGATGTACCTCCTTACCATATGATTGCCTCTTCAGACAAAGTTCCTGAATCCCCTGAGAACACAAGTCAAGGCAGAAGACATACCAGAATCTCTTACTCTGCTCCTGTCACAGACTTACTAAAAGGCTTATCTTCACCTCCCTGGAGCACTCCATACAAAACTAAAATGGTATCAAATACAATGGCACCTGCCCATGATCTGTTGAGGGAAACAGTCCTTCTTGTGCGACTCTGAAACACTACAGTCCCTTGGCTTTTTGGAGAGCTTGTGTCAGAAGTCAGAATCCATTCCACTAGAACACAACAAGCTGCACCTTCCTTCTCTGGGCTGGAAAAAGTTTAGAGTTAAATTCAATAGGATTCCTTTCTTCTGGGAAGTAGTAAAGAAGGGGAGAAGGCAGTAAAGGCAGGAAAAAGTGAAACTTCTTCCTTCCTCACCAGGGACTTGTCTCTACACTAACTAGCCCTCATAGAATATTCTCTCCTCAGATCAATGGCCCCTCACACATCACCCAGAAAAACAAATGAAGCAATACATTTGACATACTTTGCCTGCACTATCCTAAGGTTTATAACAGGAGCCTGATGAGTGTGGGGCCACCTCACTCTGAGATTAATATTATCACCATGTTCTTTGTTTTCCTAAATTGATAGCAAGAGTGCTCCTTTTTCCATAAATTGGCCCTGATAAGATCTGAGAACTCCTTGCAAAGGTGCCCTGATCACCTTCGACAACTGTATTTCTCTGAGAACCTAGTCAAATGTGTGAAGCCTTGCCATACCTTGCACTCAGGATTAGGGTTTGGGTGTTGACAGCTGACAGACTCCATGATTTTAATGCCCTCCGTTCTCCCTCAGGCTATTTATGTTGTTCCTAGAGGTCAAGGCCTCACTTCCAGGAGACAAACTTCCTCAATCTTCTATAGAAGTGACAACACACATCTAGCCACTACTGTGCACATCTTGAATGGGGTTTTTGTGTGGTCTCTTCTGTCACGATAGTAAGAACTGTGTCATCTTCAAGGGATTCCTATTTACTCCTTGCAAGTCATACACAGCCTCTATTCTGTTTACATGAGGGTGCCTGTGCCTTCTTTAGCTCACCTCATTTCTTTCATGTACCAGAAAAAAAAGAAAAAAGAAATAAGAACTCTGTGCTTGAGCCAGGAACTTCTCGGGACCAACATTACAAGCTGCTTTCTTTGAGGCTCTCACTTATCTGTTATGTGTAGTCTCCTAATTCTTGTCTCACAGTACTCTCCAGCTTGAAGCCTAACCCACCTTCGGAAATGAGCCTTGCCTCCTCAGGAAACACCACCGATTCCTCCCTAGATTGAAGTCAAAATATCATACCTCAAAAGGCACCTTCAAGCTAACAGAAAATAAAGAACCTTATTGATACTCCTCTGCCAAGTTCATTTTAATGCCTGGCAGCAGCACTAGCCCACCTCCCTCTGGTGAATGGAATGCTGAGTGGAGCTAAGGTCCACGGGACAGGAAGTGAAAGAGGCTCCTCGAAATCCAGTAACACTTTACCCCGAAATTCTCAGAACTAACAGCTGGGACCCTTCAACACCTGTGGAAGAAGTTCTATCCTCCTTCCGCCAGGGTATGACCTGATAATGCACGATCTGAACCCTCCCTTTACTGAGGTCAGTAAAGCCCCTTCAGGAAGCCACCCTTCCCTTAGCCTTCCATGGTGAACCCCCGGAAATGATATGAGCCACAAGCCCTGCCCCCCTCTAAAGCATCCTAGGGACAAAGCATGAACAGACAATACCAGTATCAATAGGGGAGAGGAAGGCTCTCAGTTCTCCCTCCGCATTTTCCCATCAAGTCCTGGCTTTCTTCCCTACTCATTTGAGTCTAGCCATTTAAAAAATGCCTCTTTACTAGGAAATTGGAAATGATAATAAACCATGACCCTACCTATAGACCCTAACCATAAGTGGGATTAAACCTCTTACATCTCCCCTTCAGAATGATACCAATTTACAGAGCCTGGAACTTCATGTGGACATCTACCTGAGATATCTCTGGGCAGATGCTTTTAAATAAGACCCAGACTCCTTCTCTGCTAACCTCTGTACAGCCTCCATCCAAATGCCTCATCTTGCTTAGGACTCACAGACGCGGAACTTGGGAATGTCTATGATGTGGCAATACCTGGAACTCCTGAGGCAAAGGGAATGAGCCATCATAAAATTATCTGGGGAGAAAAGAGTTCCCTTTCTTCCTTAGAGCTCTCCTTATCCCCTATCCTGTGACATTTCTCAAGGTTGGGACCCTCCCATGCTGACCTGAGTCCAGTCTCTGACCAAACAGCCTCCTCCCCCTCCTGAACAGCCCAGCCCTCATGAAAATCTGGAAACAAACAATACATACCCAGCCAGGCTGGAGCCTCCCACCAACTGTCTGTACAAATAGAATTAAAGTCCCGTTTCTCTCAGAGAGGACAGTCCCACTCTTCCCTAGGAGCCTTCTCACACAAGAATGGGAACCTATCCCTGCTGATAGAGTCTAAAGCCCTCTTGTAAAGCTTTGCCTCTCTAGACTCCCAACATAGGGATTGGGGGGGGGGGGGGATGAGAAGAACCAAACCAAAGAGCTTTTTCCCATCAGGAAATCTTCCCAGGAAAAGCAACTGGCACAGATACTAGCACACGCGCTCACATGCACTCGCACGCAGAGGGAAGGAAATAGTTCCAACCTAGGACTCTTTGCCTGGTGAGCAGAGACCAGAGCTCACACCAAAACCTCACCTCCCTCTGACAAGCAACGGATTCCCCAGGAGCCGCAGACCTTCCCTTGAAGTGAAGAAACTATTGAAACTACCCACGGTGGGAGGGACCTCCACTCCAATTTCCTGTTTTCCCTTAACTGATTGGCTAGGCATAGCCCCTCCCTCTGTTGCTGTGAAACTGTGAGTCCCAGAAGTCACAGAGAGAATTCTGAAAACAGTATTTCCGGGCACCAGGGACCCGGAACTGGGCGCCTATAGGTATTAGGAAGGGGAAGCGTGGCTGCCGCACCCAGGTAGGGTTAATGTAATATAAGAACTTGATAACATAGGAAGTTTCCAAGACACCATACTCTGCTAGCTAATCTAAATAGCTAATTACATGAAACTATTCCTTATTCATTCAAACTTCCAACATGGAAGTCACAATTTGCAGCACATAAGTATGATTACTGTGGGAGAGCATAGCTGGAGAGTGTACACCGTGGGTAGAGCAGAGAAAGCATTCTGGCTTGAGTCCTGGTTTTGCCATATCCCTAGCACAGGAGTTTAAGCAAAGAGTTCCATTCTGGAAAGTGAGCTGGAGGCAAGTGAGAAAACAATAAACTTTTAAGCCCCAAGGCTTCCCAGAGTTTACAATTAGATAGGGTGGGGCTGAGGCCAGTGTTTAGCTTGAGATAGTAGGAATGCTTATTGCCCGCCCAGATTATTTATATTTAATCCCAACAAGGCATAAATTCCATTCTTTTTATTGACTGAATGATCTGTCTTTCAGGCCAGGGTCCTTTTTTTCCACTGAAGATTTCCAGGTAGGAAAATAAAAGAGCAAGTACTTTTCAGGATTGTTTGGCCTAAACCTCAAGAAGACAACAAGCCCTGGGGCCTCTCAGAGCTCAAACCCAGAAAAGGGCAGACTTTGGGCTGATTGTTATGCAATGAGAAGTCTCAAAAGATCCTCAAGTGTACATTTTAACAGCTGTCAAAGCCTGCTCAGCTTTCTCTGCTAAAATAGCCTTGTTGTCTCTAAACTTCAGCCTTCAGTTCTTTAGAATGCCCTTCCCTACAAACTGGAAATGAAGAGGCCCACTCATCCTGAACAGCCCTCCAAAGTTTCCTAGAAATGACTTTACCAACAGAGTTGCATTCTGTGGGATGTCCTCTTCTCAGAGTGAACTGGTTGATCTCTTAGCCTTCACTCTTGAAGGTCCTCTTTGTGCATCTTTCCCTGCCCTCTCTGAGCATTTACCTAACTAAAACTTAAGGAGAATGGTTTTGAGTTCTGGGCCAGTTCCTAGAAGGGGGAGAAGCACGCGTGCACAAGCACACACACACACACACACACACACACACACACACACACACAGAGAGAGAGAGAGAGAGAGAGAGAGAGAGAGAGAGGGAGGGAGGGAGGGAGGGAGGGAGGGAAGGAGGAAGAAAGGGAGGGAGGGAGAGATTGAAGGAGGGAGGAAGGAGTAGCCTTAGACTTTAGAAACATTTTCATCTAAAACATTTCTATAAAAGTAATTGAGAATAATTCAGTTTAGAGTTTTTAGAGATACTTAGGTATTTTAGGTATTAATAATTAAATAATGGGAGAAAGGAATAAGAAACATGGAAACAAGGGAATAAAGTATGAATGAGAGGGAAAGTGTACAGGCTCACATGTGAGAAATAATAGAGAAAATAAAATAGGCACAGAAAAAGAAAACAAAGCCATAAGAGTCTATTAAGATGAAACAAGAACTAAGGTAAAACACCCAGATAATTAAAGCACAAGAGTGTCCACATAAAAAATTAATGTAATGAAATAGAAAGCATAACATCAATCAGCGTTTCTTCCTCAGTTTCTTGGAAAGTAGCTTTTCCTGTCCCCTTCTGTCTAAGAGTAGGCAGGTAGGAGGGCTGATACACTTCATAATTCCAGTAAGTTAAGTACGTCATCCTGCTAAAAATGTTTTCTGTGATGTCCTCTGCTTTCTGTAGCAATTCCCCAGTCTCAGATTCCATCCTACCCCACTGCCTGCTTGCCAATTACAACCCAACAACATCTCTGGTGTGCTGCAGAATCTTAGTTTTACCTGGGGCATTCTGTGATCTCTGAGAGGGTGTAAAAGGCCTATCCACATTTGTGCTCACCCACCTTTGTTCCTGAAGGCTTTTTTCTACACAAATTTTTTCTTCTCCTTCCTATTCCACAGTTCTTGCCTGAGGTTTTTTGACAATCACTGGTGTAAACTGTACTCAATTCAGCACACTTCTCATGTCCCTGTGTTGCCATATATTGAACTGGTGGTAGGAGCAGGACCTTCTCAGCCTGCTCATTCTTCCAAATTCTGCTTTGTGGTCCCATACAACATTTCTGTGTCAATCCATACAGCCAGTGGTGCTCTGACCTACACTCCAGCCATGGTATATACACAGCCTTGTAGTAGGAGGTTTCTAGCCTGGACTTTCTGGCATAACCTCAAGGACCCACAGACCCACAGGCCTGCAGTTCCACAGTCCCACACTCCCACAGAGACACACAGATGCTTTTAATAGTTTTGGGCTGATTGGCCTCAGGCTCAGGCATATAAATTGCTAACTCTGTATCCTTCATCTAACCCATGATTCTTCACGTTCAGCCATGCGGCTCAGTACCTTTCTTTAGAGCAGCATACTTGTCCTCTGCTTCTTCTAGCTTCTCTCTGGCCTTCTGCCCTGTGCTTCCTGTTCTCAGAGTTCTCTTAGTCTTGTAGCTCCACCCACACTTCCTGTCTGCCTTTGGCCAATCAGCGCTTTTTGTTAAACCAGTGGGTGGGACAATTATTTAGCATGAAACAACATAATCCCCTACACAGCCTGTTACATCTCCACAACCAGGCCAGTCTTTCTCCAACTTACCATCCATATAATACCTCTGTCTAAGGAGTAGACCCCACCTCCATGGCAGCATCCACTGACTCAGACCCAGGACAATTGACCAAAGAAATTCAGATAGAAAATTGTAGATCTCAGTTTCAATTGTTTCTTTTTTCTTCAGCTCTTTCTCATGAGATTATAATCTTGTTTATGGTTGTTTGCTTGTTTATCCTTTTCACCTCATTCACTGCCATGGAGGCAGCTTATAACCCACTCTCTTACTTAGAACTATTTTTGGATATTTTATGAAACATAAAAAACAAGTACTATTATTTCTCTTCAAACTATAGAATTACCCTGTAACAGTTGGCAATATGTCTAATATATACCTCAAGAAAACAAATCAAAATTTAGTTTTGGGAATGGGTTACCTCTTTGAGAGTGGTTAGCTAATGCTGTAGGTTACCCTCTAAAACCTGTTGCTGAAAACATCATATACTTGAACGATAGAAAAGTTAGTACTAATTTGGAAACTACATTCCTACTGGTTGGCTTTTATAGTTTTTAGAGATGCTGTGCATGTTAATGAAAATTATCAATCTTATCCAGCTGTGAACCATGAGAGCTACACTAATAAATGGCCTGGAAAGACATGCCCTCTGGTGCTATAGTGACACAATACTATGGGCGCAACCAAGCACTTTCTGATTTGATTTAAGTTCTACTCCACAAGACTAACCCATAGCTGGTACCATTATTAGTGAAGTAGCTGTGGTTAGAGAGACCACAGACCCTAGAGGATTAACCTACTACTATTTCTCTTCAAAATAAGTCATGATATTAACTCCTAATGGCTTATGTTATACCCACAGATTAGTGCATCAGTAAACCTTCATCAGAAAAGGGTTTTTTTTGTTTTTTTTTTTTGCAACAAATGGTAATGGTAATTAACACAAAAAAATAAATTAGACAAGATTCAGAGAAAAAGAAATTAAGGATTACTAAAACCCTAATGGGGGCATTTGTACAACAACCCCTCCTCCAAAGACTCAGGGCACATTGCAGGAGAGTAGGTAGGAAGAACGTAAGAGTCAGATACAGCAGAGAATCTAATGAAGTAGTGTTTTCTGGGCACAGGAAAGCTATACATCAGAACTCACAGCATGTAAAAGCTCAAGCCAGATCAAATCCCAGCATGCGGAGTAAAGCTGAACACAAAGTCCCACACCTAAGCGAGAAGCTATTGGCAATCAGTGGCTACCAGGAAAGGAAAAGTTCCACTTTCTTTAAAAGTACAATCATGTTCCACTGGGAGACTATGCATGAGAAGCACACATTGGACTTAAATTGCTTCAATAAAAGAGAGAACACAAAGTTGGGTAGGTAAGGAAGATGGCTGGATTTTGGAGAAATTGGAAAGGGTGCATAATCTCAAAACACATTGTAATACAGTCTCAAAGGACTAATAAGAATAAAAATAAACAAGTTAATATTTAAATAAGAAAGTACTAGGACTTCAAAGATTAAACCATGCACAAATATTTTAATGTTTTAAAAATGGAAACCAATATTTTCCTAACACCAAAAATGGACAGAAGTACAACCACTACCAGAAACAAAACAAAAATAAAACTATAAGTCAATGATTCCAATGAACATATATGCAAAAAATCTGTAAAATACTAGTAGGTTGAATCCAAAAGTATGTGAATAAGGTCTTTCACCATGATCAGGAATACAGGAATTTCCCACATATAGAAATCAATAATCATATAGGCATAATGAGGAATCATCATATAATCATATTGATACATGCAGAAAAACATTCAGTAGAATTAAATTTAAAAATCAATAAAAAACTTTAAATATTTTCATTATTAAAAGGCCACACTGCAATATAATGAAGCATATATATGATAAATTTACATTCAACATACTAAATGTGGAAAACCTGCAATCATTTTCTCTAAAATTTGAATAAGACAAAGATGTCTTATTGCTCAACTCTTACAATGCTGTAGAGTACTGCAAGTGTAAGCCATAGCAATTCAATTCAAGAGATAAATAAAATGCATAGAATGGAAGGAAAGAAGGTCGAACTATCCCCATTTGGTGTAAGTGATATAATTCTACACACGTAGAAACCTAGATTCCACCAAAGGACATTAGACATGATAAACAAATTCAGCGATGTTGTAAAACACAGACAATGCTCAGTAGCATTCTTTTTACAGGAATAGTGAATTTGATGAAAAGAAATTATGAGTTTTATTATATTCACAAAAGCTAGAAATAATAAAAGCCTAGAAATAAGTTAGCCAAGGAAGTGAATGAATAAATAAATTTGCATAACATTAACGAAAGAAATTGAAAATATACACATACAACGTGTGGTTATTTCTAAAATTTCATATTATCCATGTTTAATAGAGATGTTTAACGAATATTTTCTTCTAATATTACTTTTGAATATTATATTTTTTTCTTGTTGTATCCCCTTTAAATAGTTGACTAAACAACTAACCTCTTGTGTCTCAGAGTTTGACTCTAATTAGTGACCGGCTTTTAAAGATCCATGCAAGATACAATGAGCTCACATGAATGAGTCCTAATCTAATACAACTGTTACAGGAACAGACTAGGATACAGAAACACAAAGACTGACTGTGTGAGTACAAGGGGAGAAAGCAACTACCTAAAACCAGGGAAAGAGACCTGACACAAAATCAACTCCCCTACCACTACAAGGAAATAAATGTATATTGTTTAATTTACTCAGCCTGTGGTATTTTGTTATGACACTCTAGTAAACTAATTTAATAACGTAAGTGATTATAAAGAAATGGCTTTTCTAAATTTAAATCAGTCCTCAGACATGTTTTACTCATTGTTTTTGTTTCATTTTGAGTTTTGTCTAAAATCTTTCTAGATAGTCCAGGTTGCTTGAATATACGGTATGGGTATAGTCAATTAGGTCTTAAGTGCACGTTCCTTCTGCTTCAGCCCCAAATCTTTATGAGCCACTCCTATTTCCCTTAGAATGACTCACACAGGGTTTCAAGTGGCGTGGCATGTACAAGCTTTCTTTTAATATTTTAGAAATTCAGAAACATACACTTCATTAAGGAGAAAATAAGTAGTCAAATACACGTGCCATTCAGCACTGATAATCATCAATATATATGGCTAATCTGCCTCTTAGCCAAGCCCATTTCCTGCTGCTAGAATAATATGAAGCAAACTGAAACAAAATGTTACTTCATCTCTTAGTATTGCAATGTGCATTTTCAATGGCTAGTCTCATAAAATATCAACCTTAAAAGAATGATATTCATCATTGATTGGAAATGCCATGTTTTCATAGTTACATAATGGATTTCTGTTTTTAAAAATATTCTCTTTAAATTGCTATCCAAGTAAATTCTATACACTATAAGTATAGAATAAGCTTAAGCATATTAAACCGCTAGTAATAAACATGCTTATTCCATAAACACAAAAGAATATATTGCTAGAAATGAATCAATATGATTAACTACTTGGAAAAGTCAAATATTGTCTAAAAATATATAAACTGTGGTAAATATTTGATTGACATGATAAAATTTAGTGAAGGAAATTAACCATGTGAGTGATGGAGAAGCCTAATGAGGAGACTTGGGAGACTCGATACTTCTCACTATGAGGAACTCCCACCTCTATACGAGAAACAAACACAAAAAGAATCTTGTACAGGAGCCTAGGTGTTACATTGCACAGGATGAGAAGCCACAAAGTATATTAGTTACTTTTCTCCTGTAACAACAAAATACCTAACAACATCAGCTTTAGTTGATTTTGACTTACAGGTCCATCGTGGCAGAGAAGACATGGCAGCAGACTTACATAACAGTTGGTCATACTGTATCCAAAGTCACAAAGAAAGAGTAATGAATGCTTATGCATCCTTCTTCGTGCTTCCACACACCTCCTGTACTCTCTTTCTCAACATACTGTACATTTCTGAGCTGAGATTTTGTATCCAAAGTCACAAAGAGTAATGAGTGCTTATGCATCCTTCTTCATGCTTGCACACACCTCCTGTGCTCTCTTTCTCAACATACTGTACATTTCTGAGCTGAGATTTAGACTACTACTTCATCTACTCCATTTAACTATGAACCCTGCAGATGCAAAGACCATGCTGTATCTCCCATGGTAGCCACAGTGTCTTCAAAGTACTTGCACCATAGCATGCACTGTCAATATTTTTGTTGCTTTTGAATTGTTAAATTAATTATGTAATTATTTTAAACTATATTTTTGAAGTTGGAAATCACACAAAAGATATAATTTCAGTGATGTAAACACGCAAACTGTTTATACCAATTGCTTCTATGTAGTTAGACAATATTTTTACTAAAAGTAATTCGCATTAAGCATTATATGGCCCACGAATCTCATTACTTGCCATGTTTACATTGCAGTATTTGGGGAGAAAGTGCCCTAGAAATCAATTAAAATTCCAAAGGGCAGGACTTATGGCAAGAATATATTGATAGTCTGAGAAAAAGAATCTTGAAAGGTTAGTTTGGAGATTTCTTATAAATTATTTTAGTACTAGGATCTCAAAACTTGTGAGTAGAAAATAGAACTATTTGTCACAAAAACTAACAGAATACATTTCTTCCATGATTTAATAGAAACATAGACACAACCACCTAGCCTAGGTGCCCAGTCAACTTCAATATTGTACAGCTGTCTATTTGAAAACAAATTCTCTTGATAGTTTACCATTCCTAAAATCAGATTATACAACCAGAGGTCTGCAGTACAAACAATGACTTGGAGAGGCATCTCTTCTGATCGCCTGCCCCACCTTTAGACATGCTACATGTTAGATAATTCTTTATATAAACTAAACAAATGCCCTATGTAACTATTTATTCATTAGCTGTTTCTTTATATAAACTAAACAAATGCCCTATGTAACTATTTATTCATTAGCTGTATTTCTACATTGTGGAACCACAATGACTTTAATGAAGCAACCATGTGACAGCCTTTGACATCTGGAAATAATCGGTGTGTCTTCCTCAATCCCTTTGTTCACCTTCACTAAAATTTACAGCAACATTAACTTTGAATAAATACAACACTATGCCAATAAAACTGTCAATAGAAAACTCCACACTTTTAGCTGTGGAGATGGTCTAGTGAGTAAGAGTAGTTGTTGCCCAAGCAAGAGAAACTAAGTTCCACAAACATGACCCATGTAAAAAGCCAGACACAAGCACACACATGTCTATAACCTCAGAACTGGGAGGAGAGGGTAGGAGTCAATTCAGAAACCTGACTGTGGCTTGCTACCTGCTCTACAGTTTCTCTCCAGTTTCAGTGAGAGGCTCTTATCACTTGAGATAGTCCCAAAGAGTGATGGACCATAATACCCAATTTCTTTCACGGGCCACTATGCATCATGCACACACACACTAATACATTTCCTATATGCAAATATACAAGTTTTTTTTCAATAGAATACACTCAGAAAACCCACATATATTTTTGTTTGTGGGACATTTCACTAGACAATCAATGCTGGATTTGAATTAATGATTCTTCGGTCTCCCAAATGCTAGGATTACAGATGCATATCAATGTGCCCTGCTTTCTTCATATACTATATTATTTTTACTGAACACACAGGATCCAAGTAAATGAGAGAAACTATATTTTAATATAATACATAATATAATAATCTAGAGATCTGTTTTTGCCTTTACAGTTATTTATGTATCAGAGAATCTTCTCTTCTAGACTATATGCTCCAGAATTAAATGCACAGCTTGACAAGGTCAGTACTCAAGGGTAGAAATGAATAAAGATGAGGGTGCCCAAAGTTCTTTCAGTAGCAGAAGACTGCATGTTCCTCCTTAGCGCATAGATCACTGTGTGAGGGGATTGTATGCTAGTGACTGAAAGAGACTGACTGGAATGAGAGGAGTTAGGACGAGACTACTGGGCAACAACCACATTCTAATTTCCCTTGGACACTAACTAATATTTTTTGAGAAACAGGTATATTATTACAAGTTGCAATGTTGATTGCTCCAGTTTTTAAACACTTTTTTCCATCTATACTAAGTGTGGCAATTCATATTTCCCTTGAAGCATGTTATGTTTTTTTGTTTTTTCAAAAAATCTCTTTTCTCACCCAAGCTCCACTTCTGCAATACATTTAAATAATTATACTCAGTACATTGCACTTGAATGTTCTTTCTTCTCTTCTTATTTATTTCTGATATTTTATGGAAAATTGCTTAAGTGATGAAACACTATTGCCAACCATATCTTCAGGCAAAAGAGGAAAGGGTGGATTTACAGTGTGTAAACACAACATTATGAATCTCTCCCAAGAACTGATGTTCATAACAAGCCGGCAATTTTTGCCATACTCAAAAGGAGTCATAAAATTCTCTATAATCTATAACATGTCACATGGACAACAGAATGGAACTCCAGGCACCTATTTCCTCGTGGCAAAGGGACAAAACTACAAACCCAAACCATTCTGGAATATGAAAGTATTTACAGCCGAGCAGGATACTAATTTCAGATATATTTTCAAAGTTCTGTCAGAAGAGTAGAAAAATTCTTGAGGTAAAGAATTACCCTATAGTCCAAACTACTTTTACTCTCCAATGTTATATCAAATGTTGCTAAATAATCTTTTAAAATGTGTTTGTTATAGAAAACATAAAAATATGTAAATAAAACTGCAATGAACCACTGGTGGGAGATACAGGAAAAAACAGAGCTAAAGTGGTTTTTCCAACACTCACATGTTCCCTGGGCACATTAGTCTGTTTGTCAGAATGGGGGGGCTATCTCCCTACCAGCTCCACTTTTTCAGATGACACCAGCTAAGTATCTTCTACTTTGATTCAGTCTTAATACTATTAAATTGGAGAGATCCTCAGATCTCACGGGGTGAAGGCTCTACTCCCACAAGACATCTGGCTGCTTCAGATGCCAATCACCACCCCCAGCTATGGTCAGTGCTTCTAAACAACAAGTTATAAACTGGATTCCAGTAAAATCTCATCTTGTTTTGTTTGACCTGTGTAGAGAATAGCACATAGATAATGAAACCAAAGAGCAACGTTCACAGGAATGGGTGGGAATGGGTAAAGAAAAGATGTTCAATACCTCTTGCGTGCTTCATCCTATAGAAACACCCAAGTATTCTATTATGATATACATAAGCCAGTTTACACCCAGTCCTTTTGTGTCTAAAAAAAATCATTATGCAGAATAACTGATTATATTTTAAGCCTGTTGGTGATTGGTTAAACCTTCAGCAACTTCTCTCTTAATCATGCATGAATCTTTCTGATAATCACCCCTATTTAAAGCTGTTTAGAGCTCCACCTCAACCAGCTATCCCATGGGTACACATAAGTCATAAGACCAATACAAAGTCAAGCCAATAAACACTCTAGCATGGAAGAGAGTAAGGTTCACACGTTCCCAGCGCTAATCTCCTCTAGGGGAGGAAGGGTCAGTTTTCTGTAATAATGTGCCCTTGATGGGTGGACCAAACTCCTTTGGATGATCCCACACTCATGAAGAAACAGGCAGCACAAATTATGTTACTAAGAAAAAAATGATAAAATATTGAGTGTATGGAAAAACAGAGAGTGGATCTTGGAGAAGTTAGGAGGAGGAGTGAGGAGTCACTATTACCAGATTCCCAGAATACATTGCATGAAATTTTATTTTCAAGGAATATTGGTGTGTGTGTGTGTGTGTGTGTGTGTGTGTGTGTGTGTGTGTGTGTGTGTGTGTGTGTATGGTGCTATATAATAGTCTGGTTACAAAGATATTAAGAGTTTTGTTTTTGTTTGGCCAGGAAGTGGAGTGAGGATCAAATATAGGTTTCACACATTACCACAGCCCGTGGACAAGATTCTTTAGAGTACCAGTGTATTTCCTTTTAACCCCTTTTCCTATTGTTGATGTAAAACTCGCAGCTCTCATATTACAGGGAATAAAAGGAAGCTTATTCTGGAACCATTTTAAGTGACCATGGCCCAGGAACACAGAATTAGGTTACTCTGAATTCCATGTTTCCACATGGAAGCAGTTTTATAAAGTTTTTCTAGTTATACAGAAGAGAAAAGGCCATAAATCAAGATAAGTTTAAAAATATTGATGGGTACATCAGAGAGGCAGGCACAGTGAGACGGGAGTGGGGAGCTAGTCTATAAGCTCAAGATGCTACGATGACATTCTTAGCTTTTGGATTGCTAACAGCTAGTTGCCTGCTAAATTAATATACTCTAAAAGTTTTTTTTATCTATTGCACAATATGTTAGTGACATATGAGGGACAAGGAATAGTTATGGGCCAGAACTTAGCCCGAGACAAAATCACCTCTGGACCTGCAACATTCCAATCTCTCCAAGGCACTGAAATTCTAACCAGCTAGTCAGTCTCTGCAGACACAGCTTCCTTTCAGGAGTTTTTATTCATAGCCAGATGCTGCTTCCTTTCAGAGATTCACATGATGCAAATATAGCATATTGCTTACTTACTAATCAGTGCAAGTCAGGCATATTCAAATGTCTTTAATCTCAATACTCAGGAGCAGAGGCAGGCATCTCTCTGTAAATTCAAGGCTAGTGTGGACTACATAGTAAGTTCCAGGGCAGCCAGGCATCCAGGAGCGTTTAAAGAGATCCTGTTGGGTAAAAAAAGTGCAAAAAGTCAACTAAGATGGGGATCAAAAGTTAAGGAATTTATTATTTCTAGAGCAAAATGTGTGGACATTTCTCCATATCAGCAACTACTAAATGTCTTGCAAATAATTCAGCTCTAACAATGTCAGTGTGGAGATAGCCATATACTGATTCTTCTATACCTAAGTAGCCTCTGCCTTTATTGGCTACACAGATGAGAAGAACCACAAAATCAAAAGACATACCCAAAACTATGTGAGAAAGTATTCAAAATCCTGAGTTAGAACCACTTTGAGGGTCTGGAGAGATAGATGGCTCAGTAGTCAAAAACATTAGCTAGCAGTCACATGGCACCTCACAACAGTATGCAACTCCAGTTCCAAGGGATCTAACACCCTCATACAGGCATGGATGCAGATAAAACACCAATGCACATAAAATAAGAAAAGCTGCTTTGAGATTCCATCTCACTCCAGTCAGAGTAGCAAACAAAGGACAGAAAATGAAGGAAAAAGAAATCTCTTTTCATGATGCTGTGACTACAAAAACATGTCCTACCACTATGGAAATCAGTGTGGAGGTTTCTCAAAGGAAAATCAAAATAGAATTATACTATATAGCCCGGGTATACCTCTCCTGAGTATACACTTAGTGGAAGTCAAGTCAATATACTACATTTTCTTTTGTTGCACCATTCACAAAAGCAATGAAGACCAGCCTAGATGATGATCTAAAGATGAATGAATAAAGTGTGCAACATTTACAAACTGAATTTTATTCAGCCATGAAGAATTAAATCATAAAACTTAAAGTTTCAAATGGATGGATCTGAAAAGTATAACATTAGGCAAGATGATACAAACTCAGAAAGTCAAATACAGCATACTTCTTTCATATGTAAATTCTATACTTAAATATCTACATATTCAAAAATATATGCTATAAAATAGAAAGGAAATTATGAAACTGGAGGAAGGGATATTAAGGGATGTGAGAGTAATGGAATCTATGCGACATGAAGACAGAAAGGTGGAGCTATTTGGGGGAGAGCAGGAACTAGCAAGAGAGGGTAGAGGGAATAGGAACATGAGGAAGAAAGGTAGATGAATAAGAACAAAGAATATTGACATATACATACACATACATATATATACATATATATGCAATATTGAAATCCATTGGTTTATAAACAAGTATAAACAATTGAAAAAAATATTTAAAGAATCCGTAGTGCGCTGAGGAGATAGCTTAGCAGGTAAAAGTACTTGGGCAACTTGCTGTAATTCCAGAGCTCAGAAAACAGAAGAAGAGAACTCCAGGCTCAAGCTAGCTCTGTTCAAGTGAGAGAACCTGTCTCAGTGTACAAAGTGGAGTGTGACTGAGCAAGATAGCCAAGGTAAATCTCTGACCTCAACACATATGTATACATATGCATCAATACACATGCAAATATGTATACAGATTGCATGGATACCACACACATACCAAAAATATTTATTTAATGAGTTCTTTGCATACTTGGTATACAAAATTCTTCATTAGGTAAATATGTTACCAGTATTTTCTTAGTATGTGGCTTGCCTTTTTATTTTTTGATATTTCTCATAAAGCAAAATATCTTTCCATTTTAATGAATCTTAGCTACTTTCTCAGATTTTCCAAGAATCACGCCTTTGGTGTCATAGCCAAAAGAACAATTCTCAAATTCAAAATCCTCTAGATTTTATCTTCTTGGACCCTTAAAGTTTTGAATTTTGCACACAAGTCTGTGATCTGTTTCAAGTCATATAGATGCCCTTTCTGTCCCGTACCAGTTTTTGAAACAGCAAACTATTTCCATCACATTGTCCTTACTCCAGTAAACAGAAGTTCACTGTATTTGTGTGAGCCTTGTACTGGGCTTTCTATTATTTCCCCCCTAGTTTCATAGCATTATATTGGACAGCATTATTCCTTCAAACATGGTTTCCTTCAATACTGTACTAGATATATCCTATGACTTCTAATATTGCCTATAGGAGAAAGTTGTCAGTACCCACAAAGTGACATGCGAAGATTTTGATTATGATGTCATTAAATCTATAAGAAAATTAGGAAAAGCGAAACTTCAACAGTCATGAACCTTCCTATCCATCCATGTGTATGGATATATCTGTTCATTTAAGTCTACCTTTGATATTTTCTTCTAACTTTTGAAGTGTGTATCAAAGGGTTCATTCATTTACTCTTTGATATAAATCTATAATTTTTTCTTCCAGACATGTCCAGTAATGAGAGCTCTGCTGATTTTTCTTATGAAATACACTAGCGTAAAATAAATATAATTTCAAGTAACATCTTATCTGAATTACGACAACATTAAAAACTAAAAATTCTTTTAATTTTCATAATTGCTTTTCTATCCCTTCATTTTCTGTTTCACATGTAATTAATAGTACTTTTTAGTCGTTTGCCTTTATTGTGTCCTTTCAATGCCTTTAATTCTTTGTATTAATTACTTTTCCATTTATTTATTTATTTGTGGGGACAAGGCACTGACACAATGCAGAGCTCAGAGTCCAACTTATATGGTGAATTGTCTTCCTCTATCATGTGGGTCTTGTGATTGAATTCAGGGCATCAGGTCAGTAAGTAGCAAACACCTTTTTACACACTGGGTATCTTGCCAACTCAGATTGTTTCTTTCTATAATTATATCTCTCTGATTCCATATTTAATTAAATAAACTTGTTATCAAATTTAAGTAGAATTTTAGAGGACGTGTAGATACCAGTGATTCTCTGCTAGCATTCATCTCAATTACAGGGGCAACTTGCACAGGCAGTCATTCATACATACTAAACTGTTTAATATAGGTAGTGCCCTACAAAATTCCATGTGCCAAAGAGCTGGTCCTTATGGTGCTACTCAGTCTATTTAAAGGTTCACAGCACCTTGTGGAATTGGATCCTTGTGTGATATCCTCAGATCTTTGGTGACATGCTCTAAGTGATTTAGAGATTCTGGATCTCCTCTAATTTTATGCTTCATGGTTCATAATGTAAGTGTTGGGTTATTTTTCCCACTGCCATGAGTCTCCACCATAATGTGCCCCACAATACATACCAGTCAAATTTTAAACATGAGGTTCAAAATTATGAATCAGTTACCTCAGGTATTTGGTTGTGGTTATCAAAACATTAGTGATACACTACTAGCCCTGAGCCTTACATACTCTGCAAGCATTGCATGTTTCACAGGACATCAAAAGTCATTCCAATGCCAACTATCAAAATTGTTACTGAACATTGTAATTTTAAAATTGACTGAATTCAGTTTGTTTTAGTAAGCAATGCCATGAATGACATTTTAAATAGAAAGAGTAAGAATACACTCAATGTTGACTCTTGTGTTATTTTGTTGTTGTGGTTGTGAGTCTCTGTAGCCTAAGTGGTCTTGGAACGTATGGCTTCCTGGGTGCTGAGTTTCTAGGTGTGACTTGACTCTTACTGAATGCAGAACAATCACAAAACTACAGAGAACAAAATCAGTTTTAATCACCATACAACTGTCATTACAGTAAAGTTTCTTTAATATCATTTTAAAGGTTTGTGGGGAAGGGGAAACAAAGTGTAGCTTTGCATTTAATATCTAGTCATTAAGTATACTATGCATGCATAAAGACTTTTAAAATTGCTTTTGTACCCATAACCTTTCATTTGAACTAACTGTAAATGTAAATGAAAGCTGCTATTTATCAATATCCATTGACCTCCCAATAAGAAACAACAGTGATATACATAAGACAGAGGTGACATACTTAGCAGAGGATTATTCCAGGACAGTCTGTTAAAGAAAGGGTTATTTACAAAGATAAATATATTAAAAACTACAATAAAAATGCAAACAGTGCTAAGAAATAACTAAGATGCTAACTGATAGACCCAAAGGTGTAGGAAAGAGAACTTCTTACAGGCCCTTTTCTCATACATTATCGTTTCTGATGGTGTGTTTGTTTGTGTAAGATTCATGTGTATTAGATTCTCTGTGTGTCTGCATCTATACATGTTTCATGTGCTTTTTACATTGCCTTTTTCTTTCGTATGTTTTTTTTTTCTTGTTCTGGTTTGTCTTTATTTTATCTCATTGTTTTTATATGTCTGTATATGTTCTAATGAAAATAGGTGTTGTGTTGACATATTGTATATTTAATAAACAATATTCTGGAATATCAGAGGACCAGAGCCAAGGTCAGGGAGTGATGATGACTCATACCTTTAACCCCATCCTCTGGATCTGGGTGAGTTCAAGGCTTAACAGTCTGGTGGTAGTGGTGGCACACATCTTTAATCCTAGCTCTAGGAGAGTTGAACCAGGAAGTGAGCTAGCTGGGAGGAGACAGAGGAGGGAGGAGTGCAGCTTCCCCTGGCACTTCCCTTTTCCGCTGAGGATGGAGAGGTTTGGAATCAGAAGATTCCTAGAGACAGGCCTGAGGAGTTGGCTAGGTAAGAACAGGCTGGGGTTTGTTTCTTTATCTTTCTGATATTTCAGCTTGCCTCTAATATTTGGCTCTGGGTTTTTATTATAATACCAAATAGAATTTGTCCAATAGGGTGTGGATTTGATTGGTAGGAAAATTAGGAGAAACCAGTATGAGTTGAAGGGAGAAGCAGGAATCAGAATATAAAAATTTAGTTTCAATTTAAAAAAAGAAAAGAGAAACAACTGAAATCCACAGAAGAACTACTGAGAACTGGTTTAAGATAACTTCATAAAAGGAACCAAGAGACTACTCCTCTTTTTTTCATTCCCTCTATCCATCTTTCTAACCTCATTCTCTCTTTGTAATGTTCTTAGTGGTTCCCTGTTATCCGAGCCCGGGCTGGTACTGAAGAGTACAGGATAGAATATATAAGATGCCAACCTCCCAACCAGAGTAGAGAGTGGAGCAGGGTAAGGAGTAAATTGAAGTGGAAAAGTGAAATTACACAGTAAAATTAAACTCCTCAGTCCTTTCTTATGTTTAATTCATGTGCATGAAAAATTTGCCTACATGTATGTCTCTGTGCCATGTGCTTGAATTCTTGTAGAGGTCACGTGGGATCCTCTGGAACTGGAGAGTTATAGAGGGTGGCAAGCTGCTATTTAGGTACCAGAAGCTGAAACAGCATCTCTGCAAGACCAATGAGAACTCATAACCTCTGAGTCCTTTCTCTAGGCCCTCCTTAGTCTCCTTCAAGTTTAGAGTGACTGTATGACTTACTTTGAAAAATTAAAATATGAGTTTATAGGGTGTAAATGCAGTGAAGAAATCAATGAAACATAGAATAAGATAAAGAATTTTATCACCTAGAGACATTGAATTACCCAGAGAAGCTTCCAGATAATCTGTGCTGTACCTATAATAGAACTAAAGTCACTGAAATTTATGAGGCTTTGTTAAGATATTATAACCTAGTTTATCTGATACATTCTGCATGTTTTAAAGTTTTGAATAAATATTATTCTATTTGTCATTCAGCAATGCTTTACTAAGCAGTTGAGAGATTTTCGCAACACTTATTGATTTATATGTAATTCATTTCATATATGAATATGCCTAATTTATTTATCTATTGTCTCATTGATAGAACAGTCAAGATACTTTATAGCTTTTTGCTGTTATTAATTTGATAAAATGAACATTCTGGTACATGTCTTCTATGCCAATGTACAAAAAATTTTTTTTAGGGAATACACTCGGGAGGAATAATGAAGGAGATTATTAGCTTTTTCAAAGAAAATAGCATATCAGGAGGAGACTTTGATCATTGTGAACCATAGTTTTCACCAAAAAGGTTTTCAGAACTATTTGCCCCTCAGGAGTGTTAATTCTCCTCTCAGAACACTAAGACATAATATTAGAAAAATTTATTTTAAAATTGGTCTGACCTTGAGACGAAAAGCATCCTTAAAAGTTAAAGAAACGCACCTTAGACAGCAATGGTTATACAAAAATAATACCAACTACCTTGTTAAAATTATCACTCATGGGGCCTTAGAGATAGCTTGGGGCTTAAAAGCACTTGTTGCTCTTTCAAAGGTCCTGGGTTCAATTCCCAATACATAGTGGTTTACAGCCACCCATAACTCCAGTTCCAAGAGATTCGATGTTTTCTTCTGAACTCCAAGGGAACAAGATAAGCATGTGGTGTTTACACATACACCAATGCAGGCAAAACACTTATTGTGGTGGCCATTCTTGGTTGTTAATTTGACTATATCCGGAATGAACTATAATCCAGAAATGGAGGGCACCTTTCTGATTGAGTCCCTAAGGCAAGAAGACAACATGCCTTTGATCTGGACCTTAAGGCTAGATGACACACAGCTTTGATTTGGATCTTGAGGCTGGAAGGCACACCTTAAATCTGGGCCACACTTTCCACTAGAAGGGCAATGGAAGAAGGAAGGGCTGCTCATTCTTTCTTCTCCTGCTTTCCCTTGGCCTGTCCGTACATCCATTCCTTCATTCATATTGGAGCCCATTTTGTTGGGATTTCAGAATACACAGATGATCAACTGAGACACCCAGCCTCCCTCATGGATTGTTCAACTGGATTCTTAGAGTTTTTATTCACAGCTAGCCACTTTTGGACTGCAGTCTATAAGCCATTCCTGTCTATATGTGAGAGATTCATTCTAAAAATTATATGACTCTGAAGAACCCTAATACACATATATGAGGTCATATTTTGATGATGCCACATACTTTGAACACGGGACTTGCAGAAATCCAGCTGAAACTGACCTAAAATCCTCCTCCCTGGAGACTAGCTCTCCTACTACTAGAAGGAGCCATGCAAACTCTCTAAGGAGAAAAGCAATTAATAATGCTACCTAGCTACAATGCCTATAAACCTCAACAATAGCCAGAATAGCAAGATAACCCATAAGGTGCAATAGTGGCACTTATATTTTGGAGATATCCAGCAGTCATTTAATCAGAATTAAGGGCCACTCAATATGTAGGAATTCATTCCTGCTCCTCTAAGCCTAGACAAATATTCATGGCTGGAGAGGTTATAGATCCTAGAAGAGAACCTATTATCATTTTCCTAAGTCAATATAATTTCTAACTCTATTCTAAATATGTGTAAGTATTGATTTGAGAGAGGCTAGGGATGGGGACACAACACAGGAGGAGCTGGAGGGAAGGAGTAACCACTGAGATATCTTTCCAGTTCCCTTACTTTTGATTTTATTTTTGTTTTGAGACAGTGTAGCCCAAGCTGGCCTGGAAATAATTGCGTAAGTCAGGCTAGGTTTCCTTCAAACTTAGAAACTCTCCTGCTTTGGCCTAATGAATGTCAAAAATGAAGGTGTGGACCACCACATCCACCTTTCATTGTATCTGTCACAAGCAAAGCCTGCAATTTAAAGATGAAGTTTCCAAACATGCAAATTATACCCTCCAAGGTTCCATGGCAGGGAATTTAAAAGCAGATTCCAGGCCCCTATAAGACTTCTATGGGGCATGGAGTGATGGCTCAGTGGTTAAGAGAACTGGCTGCTCTTCTTGAGGACCTGAGTTCAATTTCCCGCAATCACATGGCAGTTCACAACTGTACACCCTCACACTGACATACATATAGGCAAATCACAAATGCACATAAAATAAAACAAATAAATTTTTAAAAAGACTTCTATAAATTGTTAAAAAAACAAACAAACAAACAAACAAAAAAACACCAGGCTCTGGAATAGAATGCAAACAGGTTCAAATCCTACCTGAGACTAATCAACATTGGGTTGAAAGTAGATGAGACAATATAAGTAAATTCTTTAGTGTACAATCCATGCCACATGTTATGCCTGAAATAAGTACAAGCTACCATTGCTTCTTTACACCAGCTTCCTCTAGACTCTTATTTTAAGTTTCTCTTTTCTGAAGCAAGCTTACATTTTTAAGTTTTCTGGTAACTCTGACCATATAAAATATCACTCATTAACCTTAAGTGCCCTATGCAGGGCTTGTCACTTTCCAGTTGACACATGGACATTTGCTCTTCCATCAGCCGTGATGTATCTATTAGAGTTGTACTCTTTCATTTGGAGCCACTTGAGTACATTATGACACCCTGTAATTTTTAAAGTCAAATAAATAATTGCTCAATTTCCTCTCAAGCTCTGAGGAAATGTCAAAATCATTACAGAAAATGATGAGAACTGTGGGAGGGCCTTGTTAGTGGCCAACTGCATCACTATTACCCTCATTCCTAATTAAGCCTTGGCTGATTTAAAGAGCATATCCTGACCACGATTCAGATTTTAATCATAATAGTTAGAGCACATTGTTTTTCACTACTTGTTTACTTTTGTTTGGAGTTAATTTAAATCAACCAGTCAGCACTAATTAGGGTCACAGTAGTACGGAAAGAAAAAATACCTATAATTAAGGAAAAAAACTGTTTTATACAACCTCACTGTTTTCTCTGAAACATGTTTGCAGGATAACTAAAAATATTACATTTTAGAATTAAAACCAGTCAACACTTTCACCTTTGATTAAGCTTCTACCTTATGAGCTTGGAGTATAGGCCAATGGGAGAATGCATGCTTGGTTTGTGCAAGGCTATGGGTTCAATTCCTGTCATGCAAAACAGCAACAACATCAACAACAAAAATACCTGGCTTCCAGTCCCCGGTGATGTATGTAAAAAGTTAGTGACATTAAAAAGAAATGAACAATCCAAAAAATATTGGCTGTATTAATGTAATTCCCAAGCCATGCATCAGTCTGGGTATGTGCCATGTACTAAGTACTTTTGCTGTTATAATAAAAGAGAAAATACAGTTTTCAAAGGCACAGGTGCAAGCAGCTGTAGAAAATCAATAATGGCACTTCCAGAGGAATTATGTGGTTTTATAATGTCATATTACTTTTGCAATGAGAATTGGATGAACTGCACAGAACACACACATCTCTGGGAGTGCTCCACTTTTTAAAAAAAAAAAAAAAATCAAGCCATAGTGAAAAGAGTCTTGAGAGGAAGGAAGACTCTTGAGGTAAATCCAACTCCACTGACCAAGTCACCTTCAGAAAATCACCTTGCTGCTGTGGGATTATAAACTCTTGTACATTGTAAATATTTGTCCCTCCTACTGGTTTAATAAAACACTGATTGACCATAAGGCAATTAGGAAGAAGGAGCAGGGCTACCAAACTAAGAAAACTCTTAGAAGAGGAAGTGCAGACCAGAGACATCAAGCAGATGCAGAGGAAAGAAGACAAAAATGGCGCTCTGAGAAAATGTGCTAAGCTACTTGGATAATAATGAGTTAGTTTAAGAGTAAGAGTTAGGAAATAATATGCCTGAGCCATAGACCGAACAGCTTGCAATTAATGTAAGACTTTGTGTGATTATTTGGGACTGATGGTTCAGATCTCAAAGCTAGACTGTGCCAGAAACTTAATAGACTATGCCTTTCAAAATCTCAGTCATCTGGCATGCAAAAATGGACATAACATGAATGCAAGTGTTCTTTTTGAAAACTATGAACTACAACACAAAAGTAAATGATAATGTAAAATAAGAGATATACATATTATATATACACTGCTTTAGAAAGGTGATGAAAAGGTCCTAAAGTTGATCTGTGCCCCTAAAGTAGAGCGACAATACTGTGAGTGGTTGCAGACTTAAAAATTAAAACAAAACAATCACAGAGTCTTAATGGAGGAGAAAATCCTGAAACCTCAGATTTCAGTGTTATAATATGGTTTCTTAACCCTGTCCAGCCAGAGGTTCCAGACCCACAGACCTGCAGCCCCAGACTGCTTAGCTGCCTGCTGCTGCTTTTCCTCCCCAAAATTACTCAGATACTTATATTAAGTTCATGCTGTTTGGCCTGTGGCTCAGGCACATTACTAGTTAGCTATTTCATCTCAACTCAACCCATTGTCATTAATCTGTCTGCCACGTGGCTCACCTGTGTTCCTTACATATTGCTCCTTTTGGCCCCTGGATCAGTCTGTCTGACTCCGCCCTTTCTTTCCTATCTATTCTAACCCCCACCCCCGCCGCTGCCTACTTTTTCTATGGTGCCTGTCATGAAGCAAAGCAGCTCCTTTATTTAAAGATTGATATTCACAGCATACAGAAAGACATTCCCACGTCATTTCAGTAGGTCAAAATGCTATGAAAGAAAAAAAAAAAAAAGATTCTTTCTAAATACCTAAGAGAGGGCTTTTCTTCAAGCACACACAGGAGACCCACTTGACTTTAATGTCACCCCATTCCCATTCTGATTTGTTTCTAGCCATCCTCAGAATCATTGCACTTATTAAGATTCCCCCTTAACAAGGGAGGCATTTCTTTCTTGTGTATATCAAAGCATAAAAACATCAAAGCACCTAATCATAGCCCAGCTCTATATGTCTGTCTCCATCATACATTCACCCTTACCCACCAAATATGTTTAACTCCATTTTTCCTGTAAGTCTGGACCTATGAAACTTTATAGCAGTAAAAACAGCATTATTTCATTGCCAAAATATGAATATAAAACCAAATGAGTACTCATGATAGTTTTCTGAGAAATTATGCACTATTAAGTTAATGAAGCCAAATGACTTACTTTTTTCAAATAGCCTTCAATTCTGAAAAGTTTGCAATATCTCTTTGCAGATAAATCATAAGCTGACTGGAAACTAAAGGGATATTAGCATCACTGCAATAATACCAATAATCTCACATTTCCCAACTAAATCATTACACATAGAGTGGTTCCCTTTCCAGTACAACACCATAGGCTGTCCCTTTGCTTGTAAGGGCTATTCCAGGGGTATTTGGCTAAAGAAATTATGCATGCATCTCTTGGATACTGCAGGGAAATTCTCACAGTGCATCATTCCTAAACTTTACTACACCACAATCACCAGCTCTACTACCACCCACCTAAGTTTGAAGAGGTTTATGATAAAGTGCCATGTACACATTGATTTCAGAGATCTGAAGAACCCTTGGGCCCTTCTCAGGGCACAGTTGTTAGGGGTGCATTTAGTTTTAGAAAAGCATTTTAAACCATATTAAACTACAGTTTTTTTTTTAAAAAAAAAATGCTCACTCAAATATGTCATGTTTAAGTACAGCAGAAGCCACAGCTCTGTTTTTATATCTCCCCCGTTATTGGGAAAAAGAAGATATGAGATCAAACCTTAAAATAAAACTGCTCATGCAGATCTTGAGTGGTTTGAGTTTCTTGAACATAGGACCTTTATTGAAGAAATTCCAATCTTTTGTTTTCATTTTTCTTTCAGGACTGTGTGGATACATTCATATGACATTGTGCAAGTGAAAAGATCGCAGAATGAATTGCTCAGTGCACTAAGATATAAGGCAGGCCACAGCTGTATTATTACATCTTCCTTCCAATTCTGCATGGAGTCGGTTGTGCAAGTGCAAAGCTGTGTGCAACACACTCTACTGTGAGAGCACCGACATAACAGAGCATACTTTTGCCATCTCAGGAATTAACAGATGATGTTAGAGATTCAAACTGAAAATATGTGTGCCGCCCTAATCTTCTCAAACGCTTCAATGCCAGTGGTTAATGATTTGCAGATTGCAGGTAATCTATTTAAAACAGGTTACTATTGGAAACTACTTCACTCTTTAGAAGCCACCTGGATTTTTATAAGAACTAGGCGTCAAAAATAAAGTCAATTAACAAATTGGACATTGAGAAGTTGGAGAAATGACTCAGTGGTGAAGAGCCTTGACTGCTGCTCCAGGAAACCTGAAGACTCCAGATCCATTGGGTGGTACACAATGGTCTGTAACTTGAGTTCCGTGGGGCCTGATGCCCTCTTCTGGCTTCAGTGAGCACTGCATTTATATGGTGCATAGACTTGCAGTCAAAGCACTCACACATAAAATAAACATAAAACTTAAAAATTTTCAAAAATTGAATAGTGAGTCTGTGGATAGCTTCCATTTATATCCAGACAACTATTCTGGAGTTTCTGTGTCCACCAAATACTTTCACTTTTCTCACTGCTTGGCATTGTACTAGATCCCTTAACACTGCAGATCCAAACTTTATATTACGTTTACACAGAATACTCCACAGATTTACATGTTATCTTTGTTCAGATGCCATGTTATCTTCTCTGTGTCAATCCAATCTTAACATATATGCTGTCAAAGTTAGCGCTATTCATTATATTGAATGTTTTCTATATCTAGGTGAATAAATTTTGCTTCAAAATAAAGAATTCTCTTATAGAAAGAACAGAAGCAAGGAAGGGAGGAGACATAGAAGGGAGAATGGAGTGGGGAGGACATCGAAAACAAGTGAAGGGTGGAAGCACCAAGATTTTAAATATCTTTTCAAATTGCCAAAGTATAGCACTGCAGGAGTGACCTGGCAAACAAAGGGTATGACTTCTTTTGATTATATCATGAACATGCTGTGGGCCCTTGAACATTATAATGCTTTTCCCTCAAAGCATTGAATATCTAGTCCATAAAACTCATGATTTTAGCAAAGGTCCTGATGTGGGAATGCCTTTCTGTATGCTGTGAATCTCAATCTTTAAATAAAGGAGCTGTTTTGGGCCATGACAGGCACCATAGAAGAAGTAGGAGGAGAAATCAGAGCATAGGTAGGAAAGGAAGGGTGGAGTCAGAGGCAGATCGAGCTGAAGCCAAAGGAGCAACATATAAGGAACACAGGTGAGCCACGGGCCACGTGGCAGACAGATTAATAGAATTGGATTGATTTACGATGTAAGAGCTAGCTAGCAAAGTGCCTGAGCCATAGGCCAAACAGCATGAAGTTAATATAAGCATCTGAATCATTTCTGGGGACCTGAGCGGTGAGCGGGGGGTGGGGTGGGGGCTGCTAAGCGGTCTTGGGCGGCAGGTTTGTGGGTCTCTGGCCACCCGGGACCGAGAACCCCCACTACTACAAGGTCCACTATATATTCATCTGAACTCCGAGCTGAGTTGACAGAGATAGATATATGGGGGAATAGAAAGGGAAAGGGAGAGGAGAAGAGGGGAGAAGAGAGATATTGAGAGTGACTATAATAACCAGGTTAAATTACCCTGTTGCTAAGCCCACCTCTCCCTCCAGACTATTGTGGGAATAAAGAATAAAATAAGGTGGTAATTACAGCTACACACGCTCCTATGTTAAAGTCATAGTACCACCAGTATCAGTCTTGCCTCCTCATTATGATTGGAAGGTAGAGACTAAGTTTTATTTCTGTTGCTATGATAAAATAGTCTGACAGAAAGAAACATAGAGAAAAAAAGAGCTTACTTTAGCTCACAGTTTAAGGTTACAGTCCATCATGTCAAGGTCACAGTGGCAGAAACTTGAAGTAGATAGTCACATCACAGGCACAATGGCAGGTAGAGAAATTAGTGCTCACATAGCCTTATCTACTCTAATATAGCATGAAACCCCAAACAAGAGGATGCTGCTGCTTACTTTCAGGCTGAGTCTTTGCTCATCAGTTAAGCCAGTCAAGACAATGGCCTACAGGCATATCCACAACCCATGTAGACAATCCCTCATTGAGACTCTTTTCCCAAGTTATTTGAGGGATGTGGGAAGTTGGCAGAACTGACCAATCAGAAGCAAGTTTGATAAGTTCCACAACTCAGGCTTTTCTTCATCTCTCTGCAGTAGTGACCTGCAATAAACACCTACATTGTTTTACTACAAATCGGTTCTTTCCATAACGCATATATTCTACAGTTCTCCTGCTCTCATTTTCTGGGGAATACAGGGCCCCTTCTACTTTTGAGTCTCTGGTCAGAGTGTTACAAATGCTGGGTTTCTGTACTTTTCTCTGACATGCTATCTAGACTTCGGGCTCCTTCTCAACCTTTACATTTCTTTATAAATGTTACCTTCTAATTAAGGCCTTCCCTCCCCTCCAATGTAAGCACAAAGTCTCTCTCTCTCTCTCTCTCTCTCTCTCTCTCTCTCTCTCTCTCTCTCTCTCTCTCTCTCTCTCTCTCTCTACAATTTTTTAGACACATTTAATTTATTTTCTTCCTTTCTTTGACCTTTAGCTGGGTTGCCTTGAGTTTTCTCCGTACCTGTTTGATTGAATCATCATACAGAAATACTGTGGCTAGAATTACCCCAGGCTGGGGACTCTACATTTATATAACTTTGAACCAGAAATTTAAAATTTCATGCTACATTCAAATGCTTCTCCCAGACTAAAACCTAGAAATAAAAATCTCGATTTATGCCATAATTTCTTCTGACAGCGCTACATATTTTCTGCACTCTAGATTTTGTTCATTTTTTTTCAGTTATTTGTGACAAAATATGGGATCCAATAGGAACCACTGAGCCCTGCTACATACATACTCCTGGGACAGTTGCTCATGATACACTTCTCCCAAGAGCTTGAAAGGGTTCACCAAATGAGCCTTTAAGAAAAGCCAAGTAACTGTAGCTCTCTGTCTTATACTTCTGCTTCATCTTCTATTGGCACATACATAATCATTCGCATTGGTTTGGTTGTTCCTTCATGTTGCCAGGCATATTCTCTTGTGGATTTTTTTTCCTGTACATAGCAAATATCCTAATGTTCAGATGTCCTGCTCTCTCGCCACTTAAATTCTATCCTCAAATGTCACCTATTTTGTGGATGCATGCTTGTGTATATTCATATATGCGTCTCTGTGTGCCTGTGCATGTAGAGACTACAGGACAGCCTTGGGCATCAGTTCATCAGTTCTCAGGCACTGATTTGGTTTTGTTTGTTGTTGTTTTCTGTTTTTCTCTCCTTTTTGCACTAGATAGTGCCTCTCAGTAGACTGGAACTTGCAGCCTATGCTAACATGCCTCACCAGGCTGTCTCCATTTTTGTAGCACTGGAAATACAAGTGTCTACCACCGTCGCCACACCCAGCTCTTTTTTTTTTTATTGTTTTTGTTGTTTAGAGAAAGCCTCATTATGTTGCTCTGGCTGCCTGGAGTAGACTGTGCTGGCCCTGAACTCATCGAGGTCTGTCTGCCTCCCAAGTGTGGGATTAAAGGTATGTGCGACTATGCCCAGCTCTCCAGATTTTTTTTAAACACAAAACTTGATCTCAGATTCTTGTACTACAAGACAAATGCTTTACTGACTGAGCTCTGTTTCCCAAGCCTAAATGATGCCTTTCATTTCTATTTTTCCATATCAATTCCTAAATCTGTGACCCTCCACCCCCTAATTTGCCTTTGTTCTATTTCTACTACTTTTTACCTTCCCACTTTCTATATATTATTTATTTAGTCTATTTATTAACTCTCTTTCCTCACTGGGTATATGGTCCATAGAGGCAGAAAGCTATCTGTGTTTGTTTACTTTCCTGGATCCCTATCATCCACATTATCAGCAGAAACAGAGGAGATGCTTGGTCTGTATTTGACAAGTGAATAAGTGGACAAAGAAGCAAAAATGTAAATGTAATTGCTCATTTCCTACATTAAAAAGTTCGTCATACTGTTCAAGGAAGTAGTCATTGCATCATTTTAGGAGGCCCTCATAAGGCTGCCCTCCGATGATCGGAAGAATACTTGGTCCTCTGACAATTTCAACTGTTCTCACTTCATAGGTGAGTTTTTCTTTAAGAAAATATCAAAATCTCGTGGGACTTCTAACAGCAGGAACATGAGCTATTGCTAACAGTTTTGTGTGCTTTTGGGATCCTGTTCCTCATACTGGTCTGCCTTAATATGAGGGGATGTAACTAGTCTTATTGAAGCTTGATATGCCATGTTTGGTTGATATCCCTGGGAAGCCTTCCTTTCCCTATGGGAAACAGAGGAGGAATGGATCTGGGAGAGAGAAAGGGGGAGGGGAAGGACCTGGAAAGGGAAAAGAAAAGAAAAACTGCAGTAGACATGTAATATATGAGAGAGAAAAACAAATAAAAATTTAGAACGAAGTACCCAAAGTCTTCCAAAAGAATAGACCAAACATAAGTTGTATATTATAATATTAGATTTTAAAGATAAAATATAAAATAAAATTTAATTCTTTGGCTCATCAGCACATGAATAAGCATCATCTTAAGAGTTCCAAAAACATTGCATGTGTCTGCTCTGTAGTTTGAAGGTGAATGTTTTTCTAATGGACTCACTTTCAAGTGAAAGGTTCTGCTTTTATTATTTTAAGGTTCTATTCTAGAAGCACCATCATTTTATATTCATCCTCTGTAACACTTCTGAAAGAGAAGTCTCCACTGAATTTAGATAAGCCAGGAAAATTCTGCTCTTGATTCTTACCAGATGTGTGCAGTATAGATTTTGCTTCAGTGTGCCTTTAGAATGTAGAAAGCTATTGACTCTAGTGGTGCTGGAAAAAGAAACGAGGTCTGAAAATTTTTGCTCTAATTAACAATGCTAGTAAATGGGAGGCTTGCCATATAGTTCAGTAACAGGAAACAAAGCTTACCTGGCTTCAAGGAATCACTGGATTTGTCTGTTTGGGTATGTATTGTTCTAAATACTGTTCGTCCTTGTTGAGTTTTGTGTTGCATTATGATATCACCAAAGTACTTTTTAGGCATAGAGAAGTATGGATTGCTTTTTGTCTACATTGTCTCTTGGTGATATTTGCCATACAACTGCATTTTTATTTATTTATTGGTCACTCTTATCAAATGGATATCTTTTGTGTACTGACATAATAGATGAAAATGTCTACCCTTCCCTATTTGCTGGCAGTCTATTAATAAATGGGCAATCGAGTAACAATATATTTGGTTGCAATCATTTTTTCTCATTATATAGAGTCAAACAAGCTTGAAGTTCTACCCTAAACAATCATGAATAGTTATGTGGAGCAGTGTTCTGAGAAATATGTAGCCAGATCAAGGGCAATGGGGAAGTATGTTAAGATTTATTAGCATGTAATAAGAGATTACATGCTAACCTTTGATAGGGAATAGGCATTAAGGAGGAAGAAAAAATTATATTTCTTTAACTTAAGTGTTCTTTACCATGAACGTTTAGATAACTACATTCTTTCCCAAAAGCACAACATGATTCTCAGCACAGGGACAGAAGCCAGGGGACAAAAAGAAGACTGGGATTGGAGTTTATAGTCACTGTAGATGGAACTTCTTCTACTTAGAATCCAAATTGTGTATACTTCTTGGGAAAAAGGAACCATAACCAAGGCAAAATGCTTGGAGTGTTACTATTTAAATACATTATATTTAATATGACTTACATTAGTATACATAAACACATTACTTATGAGACTATATAAACAACATTTTATTACTTATCAGTACTATTGGTATGCATCAATAACTGAACAGGAATTTTCATTCCTGGGAGCTCTGAGCTCTTAATTGTCCTACCTATTCAAGGTTCTTCAGCATCCTGCCATGATCAACCATAGCCTATTTTGGGTCTCATTTTTTCTGCTTCCCTAGTGAGTGAGTACTGGGTGTCTAACTTCACTTACAGCCACGGAAGACTTCAGTCAGTTGCATGAGCAGAATAGTAATTGTCTTGATTTTCTCCTATCCTTATATCATAAATCATGGTTTCCCTTAATTTTGCACTTAAAACCTCAGAAAATTCTTTATGGCTACCTGACTAAAAAGAACATTTTAAAAATAATGTAATATTTTAATAATTCTTTAAGAATTTCATAAAACCTATCTTGATCATATTCAGACCCCACATTCTACCCCAAGTCCTCCTGGATCCACCCTCTCCTTCTTATCCCCTCACCAATTTAGAAGAAACTATCTCACAGCAGACTACCCTGGCTCTTACAATAGAAACTATCTCACAGCAGACTACCCTGGCTCTTATAATCTTTGTCCCCCTTTTCTTGATCTTACCCAAGCCTTAAGTGTGAAATTTTGAAGCTTAGTTATTGATACCAGACATAAGGGTCTGCTACAGTGTCCCAAATTCATGTGGATCCTTCCCACCCTGGCACCATTATGATGTTATTTGCATGCCATAGCTCGCCTCTTCTGAACTTTAGCTTCTGGACTGTTGTTCTCAGGGGTTACTCGATTCATTTTTTTGTGCCTCTGCTTCTCATCCTTTCAGATTTTATTCTTTGCATATCATCAAACTCTTATTGTCCCTGACCTGCTCTAATCAACTAACATCAAAAGTAAAAGACTCCTTAGCCCAGGTTGGTTCCCCATACCAGACTGACTAGATGGATACTTCAATCACACTATGGTTTACCTCTCACTTTTGCCCACCACATATCATTTCAGATGAAGTTTCAGGTTACCACACACAGAATACCTAGAGTGATCTACTGTCACTGAGCAGTTTACCCCCAAAATGAACTATGGAAGCTCAAAGGCACTTACATATTAAAACTTTAAATGTACTTTTGTCCTTCTCAAATATAAAAGTAAACATTCTTGATATTATGGATATACATTCTAGTGAATCAGTCATAATTGTTTCATATGGTATAGAAATGTCAGTAATGTATACCCTAGAAAAAGTAGGAGTGGAAGTGTATAAATAATAATTATACTCTCATTTTCTGTAATCAGAAATATAGTTTGAATGGAACAGATGAATGGTTTTCCACAGCTGAATAAAAATCAAAATAATTAGCATAGTATAATAAAATTTCCTTTAGAGAAAAACTATTTTTAGGACTCTATCCTTGAAAATATCCTGAGGGATTCTAGACAAAATAAAAAAAAAATAAAAGATGAAAGAAAGCTGCCATAAACAATTCTAAGTGCTTTTTCTGAATAACAATGAAAGATATTTGAACTTGGAAAAACAAAGTAAGAAATATATTAAAATGTCAATCAAGCAATAATCTAAACACACACACACACACACACACACACACACACGTACACACGTACACACCACTTAGAAAATCCCATAAACTAACTACCAAGGTCATGACTTGAAGATCAGAGACTCCCAAAGGTAGGAACATCATTAGGAAGTTCTGACAGATTGATAATGATGCAGGGATTTCTTTATAACAACTTGAGAAAAAAAGTAAAATCTCCTGTCACAGGAAGGATAGATTTCATTAATTTTCCATCTCCTAAAGGCAGAAATCAATTGGCCAGAAATAGGACACCTATGTTTAAGGATATATTATGTACCTATTGCTTCTAAATAGCTTAACATCATTAAGAGTAACAAGTCACAAAATTCAGAGCTAAATTAGTCATGTAAACAGTATTTTCTAGATATTGGCTCAAATAAATATGTCACTCCCCAAATGAGGGCAAAACTCTAAAGCAATTAATGAAGTGGAATTAAAAAAATATCAGCAACCAATAAGAAATCAGAATGACTAATATGAAAAGAGCAACTGTAGTGCTGGAAATTACTTTGAACTCATTGCATAGTCCAAATTTCTTATGGTAAATGCACCCATGAGCACCAAAAGAGCTTTGTAAATAAAAATTATGATACTTTAGTTGTGGGAAGTTCTGGATTACGTAGACACAGCTGAAATCAAGAAGTTCATATCCTAGAGCTTTATAAATCAAATAATAGAATTTTAAGTTGAATGTAAAGATTTAAAGAAAAATTAAAAAGACTCAAATGATGTCTCTGTGTATAACATGCTTGCTACACAAACACAATGACCTGAGATTATCCCTAACACTCTGTCAAAATATATGGACAGAAACACATGTCTGTAACCTTGGTGATGGAGAAGGAGGTCAGAGACAGGAAGATTTATGACAAATACCAGGTGGATAGCAGGCCAGTCAGTCTAGGTGAAAAGGTAAGCCCCAGGTTCAGTGACAAATCCTGTCTCAAATAACTTTTTTTTAAGTTTAAGAGCAAGAGAGGAAGACATCTCTGGAGTATGCATAGGCACAGAAAAGATACAGATAGAGAGATAGGTAGATAGATAGATAGATAGATAGATAGATAGATAGATAGATAGATAGATAGATAGATAGATAGATGCACACACACGGGTGCGCACACACATACAGAGAGAGAGAGAGAGAGAGAGAGAGAGAGAGAGAGAGAGAGAGAGACAGACAGACAGACAGACAGACAGACAGACAGACAGACAGAGAAAAATATCAAATTGGGTTTTAATTTGTAAATTTAGTGTGGTTGTAAAGCTGAAGCTATATAGTTAAGTTGCTAGAATACTTACCTAGCATACTCAAAGTCCTGAGTTCTACTCTGCACTTTATAAACCATTGTGTTAATACAAACCTCTAATCTCATTACTCAGGAGGTAGAACCAAGAGAACCAGAAGTTCTTATCTTCAGTTGCACAGTGGGTTTGAGGCAAGTCTGGAATATATTAGACACTGACTGAAAAATGAACAAATTAAAGGTTTAAGACCTTTGATGCTAAAGACCTCAAACACTCCGTATATGTGCATGAGACACAGAAATCAAGCTGAGACTGAGCTAAAAGTTTGCTTCCTGCAGTTTAGCTTTCATGTTACTGGAAGGTACTGTACAAGATGCTCAGAAAGAAATGGCATCAAGGTCTTACTCAGCTGTGATCCTTGTGAACTATAACACCAATCTGTCAGGCAAGATGTATTCACTGGTGCAATAGTGACATGCCTGTTAGTGAGTAACCAACTACTTTCTGATTGAATTTGAGGTCTGTTCCATAGGAATAACTACAAGCCCATTCAAAGACCTATTGCGGGGGGAGTCACAAGCCCATTTGAGGAACTTACTACTGATGTTTTGGTAAAACTGCTTCCTAAATATTTAGGTTGGTACCCATAAACTAGTGCTTTTTTTCAGCCATAGTCGAAGAAGCTTCTCTATGCTCCTGGCAAACAATCTATTCAGAGGCTCATAACCAACCAAAGTTCTGACAGTAAGTGACTGTTGTATGCTCAACTCTAACTGGGATACTTACATCAATCCCCTCAATGTTCGAGAACATCTTGGAAGAAGGGGTAGAAAGACCGAAAGAGCCAGTGTATAAGGAGAATGCTGTGGCATGTTGTCTTAGGAACATAACATAGTCATTGGAGTCATGAACACATAGCAGTTGTGGTTACCGGCACAAGACCTGCGCACACACAAAAATACATAAAAATAAAGGTGACTAGTTGAGAAGAAGGGAGTCAGCAGTAGAACAGATATAATAAGGATAGTAGTGGTGAATATATTCATAACATACATGCATGAAATAGTCAAAAATAAAAAAGTAAAAAGTAAATGTTGCAAACATCTACACAAAGCTATATTCTGACTCAACACATTTTCATTCTCAACTGACCTTCTTTCAGGCCCCATTAGATTGTTTCTACCACCCAGGTTTTTGTAGCAAGTTTTTCTTTTTGGCTTTGAAACTATTTATGCTCCTCTTTGTCCCACAATACCATTAAATTATTTTCTTCTTTTTAAAGCTACATCTTTAGAACTTCCTAACTGGGTCAAAACTCTAAGCATATAGTCCTAAAATATAGGAACAAGAAGGTACTGGTTAGTGCTATTATTATTGCTACTACTGATCATAGGCTGGGAAATCTTCAAATCTTGTTCTGCTTCCACTTTCATTAGCAAATATTTAGTCAATTTTTTCTTGCATTTTTAGAAGCAGTTAAAGAAGCCAAACTGCACCTTCAGCACTTTTCTAGAAAACAGCTTTAGCCAACTATACAATTTTATTGTCTGCAAGTTTAATCTTCCATAAAACAGCAGAACATAAACATGATCAGTTAAATCCTTTATCTGCCATAAATGATAATATTCTTTCATCAAGTTCTCAATAATATTTCTTACTTCTGCTATCTCATCGGAATTAATTTATTCATATTTTCATAAAGATACTAGTCATTGGATAGCTTCCTCTCTGTTGGCTAACTTTCACAGTGCCAGAAGATTTTACTTAGGCTACTCAGGAGAAAAATTCAACAGTCCTACACAGCTGTAGAAACTACAGTGTCAACCTGTAAAGAAAGATGTACCTACTGGTGCAATAGTGTCATAGCAATTTTGGGTGACCAACTATTTTCTGATTGGATTTGATGCAACTCCATAGGAGGTAATATATGTCTGATAGTATAAACCCATCCAAAAGCACTATGGCTGCAAAAATTAAAAACCAATTAGGATGGAGTAAATCCACTATTGTTTTCTTACTGAATAGGTGTAAACCTGAATATTTATCTTTTTACTCATAGACTAGTGCTTTTCTCAGCCATGAGGAGGAAAAAGCTTATTTTTAATTTCCTTTATTTATTGGGGGGGCTGTATGTGAGGCACAGCACACATATGGGTATCAGAGAACAACTTGTAGGAGTCATTATGTCCTGGGAAGAGAACCCAGGCCCTTAGGCTTGGTTACACAACCCTTTACCCACTGAACTGTGTCAAAAGCCCCATAAGATATTCCCTTCACAGTGGTCAGTTGTCAATGCAGAGATTTATAACTCAAAGTACTGTGAATATGTGGTTAACAGTGCTAACTGCTCTTGCAGAAGATGTGGGTTCAGTTCCCAGCACTCACATGGAGGGTCATAACCATCGTAACTGTAACTCCAGTTCCAGATGATCCAATGCCCTCTTCTGGCCTCCACTGCAATGAGTAATACATGCATGGTATAGAAATGCATGCAGTCAAAATGCTCATACACAGAAAATATAAATAAATACATCTAAAATACAAAAAAGAGTTGACACTAAGTGGCTGCTGAATGTTCAATCCTCAACCTGGTATCTATATCATGACCTACAATGTGTAGGGAACAAAATAAAAGAAGTTACAGAAATAAAGAGCCAGTGGAAGAGGAGTAGTATTAAACACATATTCTGAATAGTGTGTGACTATTGCAATCATGAACTCACAGGAGCAGTGGTTACCTGCACAAGATTGTTCCCTTCAACTCAAGATAGAAGCTTATGAGTCCCTAGAAATTCATGAGGAGCTTTTGACAGTTAATGGTTTCAGGAAGAGAGAATCCGTTTTTATCAGGGTTGTAGTCACTGGTTAAGTTTCCTGGAATCCAGTGGAAAAGAAAGAGGAAGAGGAAGAGGAGGAGGAAGAAGAATTTGATACATTAAAATAAAATTAAACTCAGTCAGTTTCAAAGAAAATTATGTGAAAATTATTAAGGGAGGTGGGCCAGAGTTTGAGAAGTATAGGGCATGAATTTAGTGACAATATATTGTATTCATGAATAAAATTTTCAAAAAATAAAAAATACGTATTTGTTCATCTTTACCTGTGTATTTTCTAAGTACATCAAGGCTTTTCTACAGACTGTTTATTTTCTTTTTGAGCCCTCATCAAAACTGCTCTTCTAAATTCTTTTAGCTTCTACCCATTTTAAAGTCACCTTCATCTCATCAAATATACATACAGCAGTCTAATTCATTCCTTATTATCCATACCAAATCATACTTCTTTATATAGAATTCTCTATATTCTGGTAGTCACATCTTTCATTTAATACCTTCCCAGCCTTCCTATGCTCAGTTGCCTCTATAACTCCACTCTAAATGCAGATCTTTGTACATTACCTGCTACTCTCTCCTGATCAGTGTATTTCTAGGAGCAGTATCAAATATTGTAGCAATTCAGGCTCTATTGTGGAATTAGAAGTTCTATAGATGAGTACTGTAAATCTGCAGTTTTTACATTTTTAGAGCTCATTATTTGGTTTAATAACATCCCAGAATATTTTCCCTAGACTGAAACAGCCTCCACAAGACCAATACCTCATTCTTCTGTGAATTGTTTCCCTTTCTCCATTCCTGTTTCTTTGGCTGCAATAAACACTCAATAAAAGTGTTAAATTTTAATTTAATGTGGCCACAGGGGGATTGTAGAACAGAAGACATAGCTGCAAATCCCAGGAAATTTATAACACTTTCTGCAACTTAGTTTTCAGTTGGTTTTATTATAAAGGGATGGAAATTTACTCAGTGGTCTTAAATATGCCAAAATGTGACATTCTTTCTTCTCTCACACTTATGATCCACCACTGAGACTTCAAAATATACATAGTAAAATGTATAGCTTCCATTGACATCTATTGAACTAGAAAAAGTCTCTAGCAGTTTTTAATCACCATGAGAATAATGCTCTTGCTCTTCATCCCTGCAGCTTTTAATATCTGTACACTGTACTTAATCATCTACACCCTCTAATTTACTGACATTTAAATGATCTCAAATTATGTTTCCTGGAGAATTGTTACAAATAAGGAACTTTTAAAAGATAGCACAGGGTCTTATTAGTTACAAATTATGTTGTTGGCTGCTATGTACAGCTTATACACTTTCCTGAAAAAGAATTATTCTATTTAAAGAATTTTATATTATTTTAAGTGTCTGAAAAATTATGTAACCATCTGAGATTTTATATTTTTTCAATAAGGTTTAATATAACAAAGAAGCTCCTTTTTCATTCCAGTGCTGATCACATTTAATACTGTAAACATCATAGATTTTTTTTTAAACATTTTCACTGTATTTCTATCACATGTGTCACTATGCTTTATCCTGAGCACATCCCAGTAAGACTAACAGAGCTACAATTATTCAAAATATTCTCAGGGAGACTAATAGAGCTACTATTGTACAGTCTTAAAGACTCAAAGAACTTGCAAGTCTAAGTCATGTTATTTAGTGGTGCACTTTGGCCCATATAGTATCATTCTACTGTATCAAAGGTTTGCCAAAGGTGTAGTTGGCTACAGTTCTGACACACATTCTATGATCTAACTACCCACATGTCCACCACCAACATGTGGTATTACTAATCATATGCTTACTGACCTTGGTAATTTCAATGTAAATGGCCTCTATAAGCTTGTAAGGAGTGGCACTATTAAGAGGTATAGCTTTGTTGGAGAAAGTATGTCACTGTGGGGCTGAGCTTTGAGGTCTGAATATATGCTCAAGCCACACCCAATGTCTCAGACCACTTCCTGCTGCCTGCAAGTTGATGTAGGACTCTCAGCATCTTCTTCTTCAGCACACTGTCTACGTGCATGCCACCATGTTGCACCATGATGCTAATGGACTAAACCTCTAAAACTGTAAGCTAACACAATTAAGAGTTGCCATGGTCATGGTGTCTCTTAATAGTAACAGAAGCCCTGAGATATTGATCATATACTTTTCTCAGACAGTGAACTACCATTGACCATATAGCACCTATTCTACACACATACAAAGGCAGGCCAATCTAATCTTCTTACTGGAAAGGGGCAGTAGGGTACAATGTATTTTTTTCTGTCAACCAAATACAAAGTCTACTGTTTATCCATATTTCTACAAAGGCAGTATATACAAGCTGTGACCTACATAGAAGAGTGCCTCTAAATGGATACTGACTGGTTAATTAAAGATATCTAGGTGGGGAAACAACATGAAAGCAAAGAGGGACTGTTTGGCATGTGGACGAGAAAGTGAGAGAAACAATTGGAATAAAAAAAGTAATAGATGGAGTGCATATGATCAAAGAAAAATATATTCATGCATAGAAATATCATAATGAACGATTATTTTATATAATTATCATAAGCTAATAAAATTTTACTTCGCATTAGATGGTCCTTCAAAGCTTAGGGATTTGAGAGTTCATTAAGATTCTATATATTGCTTATGAAAAACCCTTGTATTATACTCTTTATTATTCTGTGTATTACTGATTCATATCAGAGAGATGGTGTCAAAGCTCAGTTGTGGCTTTATGAAAACTATTTGTAGTTATATATATATATATATATATATATATATATATATATATAAAATATATACATACATATATATAACTTGACTTCTATGAAGGTTAGATAACAGAATCAAAAAGGAATAGTAACCCTGTACTGATAATGTAAGGTACTACTTAAGTCTCTCCATTCATTACATAGGAAGGATTCCAGAAATACCAGAAGTATCATTAATAAGTGTAAGAGAAGGAAATCAAGAGCTGATAAGAATACAGAGAAGAAAGAACAAAGAATCTGCCCCCTTGTTGGACTTCTTGATTTGTTGTCCTATTCTTCATTCAGGAATATAATATCTATTCCCACATCCTCTAAGTGTTCTTAGTTGACAAACTTGAGGTCCCATTTACTACTAGTTATCTTCCATACTGAATTACCTATAACAATTAGCTTATAAACAAAGGTGTGATTTGGTTTCTGGTTCTAAAGATTCTAGTTTATAATTGGGTGCCCCATTTGTACGGACTTGTAATGAAATAGCACAACTTGTCAGGAATGGGAGGTGGAGCAAGACTACTAATTGCATAAACAGAGAAGAATAGGAAGAGGTTATGTTTCCACGATTCCCTTCAAGGACATTATTGGCTTCCCAAAAGGCTCCTTCTCCTACCCATTGCAAAACTCCCAATAGCCCAATTTTGGGGATCAAGTCTTTAATACATGGACCTTAGAGAGACAAGCAAGATCCAAACTGTAGGACAATCCCTTATGGGATAATATCCAATAGTCTCCATAGATGAAAAAAGCCACCCAGCCCAACATCATATGCCCTTTTAAGCTTTTATCCAATGGCTCACAAATGCATAATATAAAGTCCTGGTTTCTAATTCAGCTGTGAATCTCTCCAAAGAGCTATCACCAATTCAGAGATCTCCAAGTATTGGTCAAACTTGCAACTCACTTTTCCCAGAATAATTCTGCTTTTTCTTTTCTTGCATATAAATCACATGTTTGCTAATTCTCATCTTAATTCTGCTTCTTTCAGTTGTAATATACAATATTTTCACCTTCTTTGCTAGATTACCTCTATATGGGAGATTAGCTCAATAGCAGAAAGTGGGTATAAAAGTTTTATGTTAAAATAAACCTAAATCTTGAGATTTGTGCAGTGTGTGTGAATGCAACAGTTGGGAGCTGAGCAAAGAGCATGGCTAGCTGGGAAACCAGGACAAGGCTTTTCACCTACTGTTTTGAAAATTATATTTTAGGAGGCCCCAAAGCCTCCCTCCCAGTACACAATTGACTAAGAGAACCCAAAGCCTCCTAGTCCACAGCTGACTAAAAGTCGACTAAGAGGAAACTGGGACCCAACTAAGAACAACCCCTGTGATAACTGGAGACACACAGCTCCTTGGCCTATTGCCAACTAAGAGCCAAATAAGAGCAGCACCTGCAATTACAGAAGACACTCAGCTCCTGGGCTCACAGCTGACTAAGAGACAACCAAGAAATGACTAGGAGTGAGCCCAGGAAGAAATGGGCAAATGCCAGTGCAAGAATACATGTAACAATAAAAAGAACAATAAGAAACAACCAGAAAAAGCTGGTGGTTATACAACAACCACACCTTAGCATAACAACGAAGAAGAAATAGAAGGAAATGGCATTAAAAACAACCTTATAAAGATAAATAGAAGATTTAAAAGAGGATATTAAAAAACTCCCTTAAGGAAACGAAGAAAATACAAAACAAAAAATTGGAAAAGATGAACAAATCCCTGAAAAAAAAAATAAGAAAACCAAGAAAAAGAAAACAAAATAGAAGCAATAAAGAAGGCATAAGCTGAGGCGAAGCTGGAAATAGAAAACCTGAAAAAACTAACCAGAACTACAGGTGCAAGCAAGGATATCTTGATAGAGGAAGCCAATGCGGGGTTGGAAAGAGACCAGGTGCTAGGGAAATGTCCAGGAACTCACAGGATGTCCCTGGCTAGGTCTCCAACCAATAGTGGAGGGGGTGCCTAAACAGGACTTCCCCTATAATCAAATGAATAACCACCCTAAATGTCATCACAGAACCTACATCCAACAATGAATAGAGGTGGAGGCAGAGATCCATGGCTGAGCACTGGGCAGAGCTCCTGGACCAGCTGAGAACACGGGAGGAGAGTCTGTATGCACAAGGGGATAGGGATTATGAGGAAAAGTCACACAGAGATGGCTATCTAGAGCTGTGGGGAGCTCACTGAATCAAGAACAGCCAGTAGGGAACAATCAGGCAAAGGAGCTAGGCCCTCCAAGGGCAGGCAACTGTTGATTGTCACGGGCAGTGTGTGGAGCCAGGAGAGTTGGGATCAGACTGTGTTCCTGTGCATGGGCTGGCACCTTGCAGCCCATTCCCTGCAGAGGAACACCTAACCCAGTCTTGACTTGGTGCTGAGGAAGTCAGACTTGCCTGGAGTGGATGTGCCATGCTGAGATGACACACCTTTTGGACTTCTTGCCCTTTGTGGGGAGGGATCGGGGATGAGGAGAGGGGAGGTTGAAGGCTGTCTGGAAGGGACTGGGAGGAGGGAAGGTAGGAGGTGCAGGGGTATACATGGATAAAAAAGTCATTTTTGTAAAAATAATAATGATAAAATGAACATACAAAAAATAAACCTAAATATTGATTCTTATATGACTAAGAGTTTTAATACAGTAGTCACAGACTGTTCATCTAATACTGTAAGAAACTGACAAAGCTAAGGAGTCTGCTTGATATTCTGTCCATGAGCTGAAAGGGAGCTCTTATGGAATGAGCTGGAAAGTCACTATTGTGTTTTTCTGATCTCACCTCACTGTGTCCAGACTGGTCAATAAACTAGTTACACAGGTCACACTACAGTTTTCTTGGCATCTGAAGTTCATTCTCCTCTGACATTCAATTTTTAAGATGACTGCCGTTGCCTTCAGTTCATCTCTGTAGGAAGCCATGCAGTGAGGGGTGGGATGCTGCCAGAGCTGGAGACATGTTTGCCACTTGTTTGGCTCAACCTTCAGAGTGGATCCTTCACTGGTTAATTTGTTTCTTCTCAGTGGCGGCAGCAATTTTTCATTTCTGAAATATTTCAAAGTGACTCAGCTGTATCTGCTGAATTGCCTAATGAGTCTTAGTCAAATATGAATCTGGAAGTAAATAATAATAATGTGTTCTGTTCAACATGCATTTTAAGGTGAAGTGTAAGAAAAATATCCTCATGTGGCTAGATAACTGTCTCTATAAGTAAGTAGGATTTAGAACATATTTTAGTAATGGCAGGGTACTTACGAAAAGATGGATATTCTCATTTGAATATCCAAGTTGCATGCATTTGAAAATAAATATTAATGTTTCCTAAGCACTATTTATCTTGAATTGTAAATTGCACTAGTATTCAATAGATAACTCAGGGAAGCTATCAAAATAAAAGGTTATCCCTGGTGCAGCATACTGACAATTATACCAGAGAAGAACTGCAAAGACATTTTAGCAGAAAAAGAGCATCATGCTGGCTCTATATCTGTCAGCCTCTGTTCATTATCAAATTTCCAAAAATAGACAGTTTTACATTTGTCTATTTGTGCTATTGGGACCCACAAAATTTTACCCTTGTCTCCACATCCAGTAGGTGTTCCTATATTGCAAAACACAGAAAAATCTTTGCAAGGTATGATGGATGTTTGTTTCAGAATGCCACAAATGAAATTTGGCTCTAAAAATATTTTTACATATGTAACCAAATATAGAACTCAAGCCCCACCTCCCCAACCAATCACACACACCAAACCAGAAAGAAGCCTTGGGAATTGTGAACCAGAGGAGTTTGGAAAACAGGATAACTTGACTGCTTTCATTCTTATCTCCCAGGAAGGACATGGAATATCTAAGCACCATCTCTTACTACTGCTCTTCAACATCAGCACAATACACTAAGAAGTAGACAGATAAGAGTATATACATGCATCTATCCCCTGGGTACAGACAGTTTTAAATAGGATAGAATTGATCATCTTCTTCCATGATAAAAATGCCTTTGACAAAATCCAACACTCCTTCATAATAAAAGTCCTGGAGAGATTAGGAATACAGTGAAAATTCTTAAATATAATAAAGTTGATATACAGCAAGCTGGTAGCTATCATCAAACTAAATGGAGAAACACTCAAAGCAATCCCACTAAAATCAGGAACAAGACAAAGACATCCTCTCTCTCTTTATCTATTCAATATATTTCTCAAAGTTTTAGCTAAAGCAATAAGAGAACAAAGGGACATTAACGGGATACAAATTGGAAAGGAAGAAATCAAACTATTTCTATTTGCAGATGATGTGATTGTGTACATAAATGACCCCCAAAATTCTACCAGGGAACTCCTTCAGCTGATAAACACCTTCAGCAATGTAGCAGGGTACAAGATTAATAAAAAAAAAAAATCAATAGCCCTCCTATACACTAAGGATGAAAGGGCTGAAAAAGAAATCAGGGAAACATCACCCTTTATAATACCTGCAAATAGTATTAAATATCTTGGCATAACTCTAACCAAAGAAGTAGAAGGCTTGTTTAACAAAAACTTTTGGTCACTGAAGAAAGAAATTGAAGAGGATATCAGAAAATGGAAAGATTTCCCATGATCTTGGATAGTTAGGATCAACATAGTAAAAAAAAAAAATGGCAATTTTATCAAAAGCAATCTACAGATTCAATGCAATCCACATCAGAATCTCAATACAACCTTTTACAGACCTTGAAAGAACAATGCTCAACTTCATATGGAATAACAGGAAACCCATGATTGCCAAAACAGTCCTGCTCCATAAAGGAACTTCAGGAGGAATCACTATCCCTGACTTCAAGCTATACTATAGAGCTACAGTAATAAAAACAGCCTGGTACTGATATAAAAACAGACTTGTGGATCAATGGAATTGACTTGAAGCACCTATGAACACCCGATTTTCTGACAAAGAGGCCAAAAATACTCAATGGAAAAAAGATTGTATCTTCAACAAATGGTGTTGGCATAACTTTATGGTAGTATGTAGAAGAATGCAAATAGATCCAAACCTATCACCCTGCACAAAACTCAAATCCAAGTGGATCAAAAACATAAACCCAGATACACTGAGAAAATGGGAAATACTCTCCAACGTATTGGCACAGGTGACCACTTCCTAAATATAACACCAGTAGCACAGACACCGAGAACAACAATCAGTAAGTGGGACCTCCTGAAACTGAGAAGCTTCTGTAAGACAAACAACACAGTCAATAAGACAAAATGACAGCCTACAGAATGGGAAAAGATCTTCACCAACCCTACATTGGATAGAGGACTGATCTCTAAAATATGTAGAGAACTCAAGAAACTAGATCCCCCAAACCTAAATAACTCAATTTAAAAAATGAAGTTCAGAGCTAAAAAGGTAATTCTCAACAGAAGTACAAATAGCTTAAAGGCACTTAAAATTACTCAACATCTTTAGCCATCAGAGGAATGGAAATCAAAACAATTTTGAGATACTACCTTACACCCATCAGAATGGTTAAGCTCAAAAACACAGAAGAAAGCCTATGCTGGAGAGGATGTGGAACAAGGGGAGCACTCCTCCATTGTTGGTAGGAGTGTAAACTCGTACAGCCACTCTGGAATACAGTATGGCTATTCCTCAGAAAAGTAGAAATCAATCTCCCTAAAGATGCAGCAATACCACTATTGGCATATATCCATAGGATGCGCATTCATACCTCAAAGGCATTAGCTCAACTATGTTCTTAGCTGCAAAGCACAACCTCTGAAAAGCTTGGAATTAGAAGGAATTTAAGAGACACATCCAAAGATTCCCCTATGAAAAGAAATTAGAGAAGATCACACTAGCAAATTGAAGTCATAAAGGGTTGCAACCTAGAAGAGTTGGGAACAAATCTTGAGAGAAGGAGATGGTTGAGAGGAGCAAAGAGAGAGAAAGAGTTGGATAACTCAATAGAGGAAGCCTATGTGGGGTTGGAAAGAGACTAGGTGCTAGGGAAACCTCCAAGAACTCACAGGATATCCCTGGCCAAGTCTCCAGACAACAGTAGAGGGGGTGCCTGATCAGGACTTCGCCTATGGTCATGTGCGTGACCACCCTGGGTGTCATCACCGAACCTACATCCATGGCTGAGTGCTGGGCAGAGCTCCTGTCCAGCTGGGAGCAGGGGAGGAGTGTCTTGTGTGAGCAAGGGGGTGGGGATTGTAAGGAGAGTTCCCAAAGTGAGGCTATCTGGAGCTCTGGGGACTCGCTGAATCCGGAGTGGCTACTGGAGATCCACAGGGAAAGGGAGCTGGGCCCTCTAAGGGTGAGCGACTTTCGACTGATATGAGCAGTGTGTGGAGCCTTGAGGGTTGGGATCAGACTGTATTCTTGTGCGTGGCCTGGCACCTTGGAGCCCATTCCCTGGAGAGGAATATGTAACCCAGCCTTAAGTGGATCAGACTTGCCTGGAGTGGATGTGCTAGGCTGAGCTGACCCACCTTGGGACTTCTTGCCCTTTTAGGGGAGGAGGTGGGTGGATGGGAGGGGTGAGGCTGAAGGCTGACTGGGAGGGATTGAGAGGAGGGAAGGGAGGGGGAGTAAGGGGATGCATAGAATAAAATGACATTTTTAATACCCATACCTAGCAGGGAAACACCTTTTTCTGCCTTGATACTTGGGTGAGGGACTCAGCCCTACCTCAACTGGATGTGCCAGACCAATTTAGCTCACCTTGGGATTCCTTGCATTCTCTAAAGAGTGAACGGGAAGTGGGGAGGTGAAGGGAAAAGTGAGACAAGTGGGAGAAGGGGCAAAATAGGGAGCAGTGTGGGGTATGAGAAATTTAAGTAAAAACTAAATAAAATTTTTAAAAAATAATTGATAGCTGAAGTAAGTCGCCACCAGAAAATATAAGCGTGGGGGAAAAGTTAAATTCTTCAACCTTAATATATATCTTGGGATTTAACAAATCTAACATTTAAATCTGAAGGTTCTATGCAAGACGGCAAGAGAGAAAATCAATCAATAATCCTATTCAGCTATAAACCCTACAAATCACAGTAATGACCAGCACAGCAAAATATCTCCTTTGGTGAAATATTGATATTTCTATCTTGGGGGCAATGAACAACCATCTAATTGGACTCAAAACTTGCTCAATAGGAGGTAATTTATGTCTGATACTATAAATCTAGTCAATTACCTGTGGGTAGGGAGGTCATAGACCCTAAAAGAGAACCTACTACTGCTACTCTCTTAAACTAGCATAATTTCTGTAGTATGAGGTTTCTGGCCTGGACTTTTGGGCCTAACCTCAAGGTCTAGGCCCACAGACCCACAGACCCGCAGTCCCGCAGTCCCACAGAGACACACAGAAGCTTCCAACTGCCTTCTAAATAATTATCCTTCTAACTACATAGTAGTGTAATTTTAACCTTTCTTAAAAGAAGCTTCTCTTCTGCAGCAGATGAAGTGCATTAAATAAAAACACAACTTGTCAAAATGGTTAAGAAAAACTTATCATTTTGTACCTAGTCCAGTTGATACACTTATAGCACAATGCCTACATTTAAGGCTCAGGGGACATTGCAAAAGATTATAAGCGTCAGAGTGACAGAATATCTGCCAAAAGACTGTGTCTTTTACTTAAAACATTGAAACTACCTACACTTATGAAATCTCAAAAACAATGTATTTACCAAGTGACATGTCGATGCATATGGGAATAATTTCACAATGTTTTATCCATAGATGAAGAGCTATAGGTAATTAATGACTGTGAAAGAGGGAAAATCAAGATGTCCTAAGGTATGAGCCCCCTGGCTAGCTATCCAATACCATGGTCAGTCTTAAGCACACATACATAAGCAGCATTAAATAGACTCAAATAGGAGAAAATGGGGGGGGGTGCATTGAAGGAGTTGGAGGGAGGGGAGATGATGTAAACACAATATTCAAGTAGGAAATTCTCAAAAAATAAATTAATGTTTTAAATTTAATTACATTGATCTTTACCTAGAAAACAACAAGGGTTTTAAAGTAACTGGGCCCAGCACTGAGTTTGGCATCCCAAGAAATAAAGAAATTAATGAGACATGGACTGTTTTAGTTAGTGTTCTACTGCTGTGAAGAGATTCCATGACCATGCAACTCATAAAAAGAAAAACTTTCAATTGGGGCTGGCTTACAGTTCAGAGGTAATTTCATCATGGTGGGAAGCATGACAGCACACAGGAAGCCATGGTGCTAGAGAAGTAGCTGAGAGTTTTACATCTGGATCTACAGACAGCAGGAAGAGAGAGCCATTGGGCCTACCTTGAGCTTTAGAAACCTCAATACCAACACTCATTGACACACTTCTTCCAACAAGGCAACACCTACTTCAACAAAGCCACACCTTGTAATCTTTCTCAAATACTGTCATTCTCTGATGACAAAGCATCCAACTATATGAGCCTATACAGGCTAATATTACTCAGAATACCACACGGACCATGCCTTCAAAATATGTACACTTTACAGAGGAAAGAAGACATCAGTACAAAACACTGTAGCATATGCTCTAACTCCCATGTAATAGTAGTATTCACAAGCATAATTACTAAAGAATTAGTATGGCAATTATGGAAATACAGCATTGGCATCATCACTTAATAGCCACAAATACTTTATCTGATATCTAACAATTCTTATTCTACAACACTCCTATAGAGGTGCCACTCCTGGCTTCCCTAAATGTTTCTGCTTCATCAGACTATTATTTTCCAAAGCAAAGTATGATGTGTTTTAAATCTCCATTCTGTGTGTAAAAATACCTCAGATATTATCTCATATAAACTAGATATAGAAACATGAAAAAGAAACCAAAATGGAAACAAATAGTTTTGAAAAAGCAAATAACAGGAGAGACATATTTGTTTCTAAGAAAAGTGTGACACTTTACTTCAACCCAACAAGTCTCCTTGGGATTCTAAAAAGCAGGCAAGGTGTCAGAATGCACTATTACCTCTTACTATTTCTGTCTCAAATAAATGAATTCAGTATTTCAATGATATTCTTCGCTGTAGGGCAGCATGGCTGATATATTATTTATTTAAAAGGAATTAAAATTAAAATGCTTTAAATTTTCTTAATTGTGTCTTATTTCATTTTATTTTAAGTTGCAGAAAGTGAAGCAGATGAAGTGCCATCCACTTACCTTTTCAGAATTAACTTTTGAACAAGATGAGTTTGGGTTGTGAGCCTAGTCTTTAACGGCTGAGCCCTCTTGAGACTGGGTGCTAAGGAAACCTCCAAGAACTCACAGGATTCCCCTGGCCAAGTCTCCAACCAATATTGGAGGGTGTGCTTGTTCAGGACTTCCCCAATAATCAAATGAACAAGCACCCTAAGTGTCATAACAGAACCTACATTACAGAAAAAGGACAGAGGTGGAGGCAGAGATCCATGGCTGAGCACTGAGCAGAGCTCCTGGTCCAGATGAGAGCAGGGGAGGAGAATCTTTCTGAGCAAGGGGATCGGAATTATGAGGAAAATTCCCACAGTGATGGCTGACTGGAGCCCTAGGGGGCTCACTGAATCAAGAACAGCCACTGGAGATCTATTCTGAAAAGGAGCTAGTCTCTCCAAGGGTAGGCAACTGTCGATTGGCATGAGCAGTATGTGGAGCCTGGAAGGGTGGTATTATACTGTATTCCTGTGCATGGGCTGGCATCTTGGAGCCCATTCCCTGCAGAGGAAGACCTAACCCAGTCTTGACTTTGGGATGAGTGGATTGGACTTGCCTGGAGTGAAGCTGAGCTGACCCACCTTGGGACTGCTTGCCCTTTTTGGGGAGGGGATGGGTGGATGGGGAGGAGCAAGGCTGAAGGCTGACTGGGGGAGGTTGGGAGGAGGAAAGGGAAGGGGAGCAGGGGGATATATATATATATATAAATGACATTTTTATAAAAATAATAATAAAAAGATGAACTTTTGGAGGATGCTCTAAATAATAATTTCACTTCATTGCACCATTCTGAAAGAAATATACACTTTTAATCACAGAGTCATTTTGACATTCTAAATAGTAATTTTGACTGGATATTGCAATGAAAAATATGGGAGGATATGCCAAACAACTTTATACGTAGCATTACACTAAACCTGAGTGAATGATTTTGTGTGTGTGTGCCATGTATGTGTGTGTGCTGTGTGTGTATGTGTGTGTGTGTGTGTGTGTGTGTGTGAGAGAGAGAGAGAGAGAGAGAGAGAGAGAGAGAGAGAGAGAGAGAGAGAGAGAGAGAGAGAAAGAGGGGGGGGAACATTTATACTCTCATCTAAAGATGCCTGTAGCTTTCCTGGGTGCTGGCCTATAGAGCCTATGACATTTTAGTGCTTGACTCTGAAAGGGAAGAAAGAGCAAGCTAACATGGAGAAGAGGGCCCTTTTGCTGCCTTTAGCGTCTGTCTACCTGTGGTTTGAAGTATGCACCTGCACTTAACTCTTGTTTATTCCTTTAGGCAACAAGACAGAAGGTAAAGAGACTTGATTACTGTCTGCCCAGCGACCACTGCTCAGCTTCCTGGACACACACATTTTAAGCTGACTCCAAAACGCTATGTCTTTAGTCTTGGTTCTAACAATAGAGTCATTGCTAAGGAAGTGAATTGTTACTTTCCATTCTGAAACAAGGTTAGCTGATGTGGGTGGGGAACTGGATGGACTATGAGTGAGTTGATTTAACACTGTAAAGTGTAAGTGAAGGGTACTCCTTGCAAACCGAACTTAATGAATATTTTATGTGATATGGAATCACTACACAAGTTACAAACTTTATTTTTTGAGCTTCTGCATGGGTAGAATTATAAAGAACTTTCTCATATAATTCTAGGACCCAGCCTTGGGAAGATGCCAACTTAGAAGCCTCCTAGGCAGCAAATCTGGCTAACTGCTTCCAACACTGTCAGGAAAGCTACTTTGAAGCTTATTTCTAAGCAATATTACATTTAAGCAATTCATATTCTACCCAACTCTCAGAAGTTTGGCTTAACCAGAAATGATAAAGAAGTGTCTTTCCTTCCATGATTTCATAGACCATCTGTTGAACATAGCTGCTATTTAGGTGTGGACAGCTCCTTCATGAAATGATTTCACCTCAGTATCGGGCCATCCTCATCCTACTCATAATATCAGGACATACTAACATTAATTCAGTCTCTCTCTAGCCTTGTATTGGCAATCTATCTTTTTATTCTAATTAAGTTGCAACATCACAGCTTTGGCCATTATGATTTATTATAATACATAAATTATAATATAAAGGTTGATAGTATTTTGGAAATAATTACATATTTCTCCCTTCCTTTCCTTCCATGTAAACTCTCACATTTTGGCTCTCTTAACTGTACTATACCTAGAATTGAGATGCTCAGAATAATAAACTCTGTCTTGGTAGCAAACATTACATGTAGAGATTCTGCTACTAGCAACAGAAAGGATGAGCAAGAAAGGTAACTCAATAGTACTCAATAGTAATGTAACAAGCTTTGTTATCAATGAAGTAACTTATATAATTAATGAACACAAAATGAAAAAGCTCAGATCTGACCTCCTCCTGGATTCCAGTTTCTCTCTGCTCTTATTCTGTAGGGAAGCTCTGCTGGCCCAGTGTTGATGTGGCTGCCTGGGTAAATATGGTTTCCTTAAGGATTCTGTATTATTAAAGCCCAGTTCATGAAACAAAACCAAGACCACACACATCTTCCAAAGCAGTCTCATAAGGTAACAAGACAATTTTTTTTTTACTTAATATGCCATATACTTGTTCTGTCAATTTTTCTTGAAATAAATATGGAAGAAGAATGTCTCTTTACCAATCTTAGTAAACAGCTTTGTAGATGGTCACAAAAGACCAAGGATTTTGCTGGGCTTCACTGTTTTATGTGCCCAGTCAATTAACAGATTTATTGGCCATTGAAATGTGAGGGAAGGCTACTGAGAAATTTCTGTAAAGGATTCTTCTTCCTCAAGGACAGAACATTCTCAAGCGTTTCATGGTGCCTTTCAAAACTACTATTCTTACAGCCAAGATGAGGGAATAACATGAGCCCAAAGATGGCCAAATGGATCAATGGAAAGTAATGAAACATTGGTGTTACTAAAACACTATCATAACCAATTCCTTAGCCACTAATTTTCTGAATTTTTGCAATATGTGGGAATAAATGTCCTTAAGTTTTAAGGAAATTTCATTTGGGTCTTCTATTAATTCAACTGTAAATTTCCCAAAAGCACTGCCTACAGAGTTATTATTTATACTTCCATGAGGAAAAATGATAATAAACATGCATACACATAGATTAAAAATTTTTAGGCATCAACACATGCATACTCTGAAGAGTGCAAAAAAAGAGATGAAAAGGTTGCTTTAGCTCCATTCATTGGGGAAGGATTCAATGAGGAACAAGTACTGTTGACTTGAAACCCATATAATAAAGAACCATCCATGTGAGAAAAGAAAGAGCAAATTATCTACATAGGGATAACAACAGGTAGAAATGCCCAATGGGAAAATCATATCCACATGTTCAAAAAGAGAAACAAATGTGGCTAGAGCAGAGTGAAGGTTGGAGAGCAGAACATACTATCAACAAAGTAGGTAGAGAACAGATCACAGAAAGTCTTATAAGACTAAAGAAAAAAACAAGGGATGTTCCTCTTCCTTATAATGGGAACAGTTCCAAATGCTTTAAGCCTTAGAGTGATGTGTCTGATTGAAAATAATCTAAAGTACTGTGATGGCAAATGTTCTATGCATCGATGATCCAGCAAAAGGCTGCTCAAATATCTACTGACAGGTTAGCTGTGGGTGTCTCTTTCAGGGTAGTTCCTAAAGAGAATGTAGTTTGAATTGAAGACTGAGCAAATAGTATGGAGGGTCATCATTCAATTCTTTGAAAGCCAGAATATAACCAAAAAGGCGAAGAAACTGGAAGATTTGTCCTCCTTTGTCTTTGGACATTAGAGCTCTCATTTCTCAAATCTGTGGGCTTGAATTCAAAGTTACTGTGATCTCATCAGCTTGCTTCTTTCTGGGAGCATTTTACCTACTGGCTCTCCCAGCTCTCTGATTTGACAGCTCATGGGATTTGTTCACCTCTATAAATCATGTAAGTCAGTTTTAATAATAAATCTCTGAATTGATTGATTGTGTATATGCCCTACGAGTTAGTTCTGTTTCTCTGGAGAACCCCATGAATGGATACTCTACTATAAGACTTGTCATAGCTATAGTCAGGACTACTATGAAAAGCTCTTGATTTAGTACACAGGTTATATCTTCACTGAAGCCATTCTCAAGTTCCTCATCTGCAGCAACTATTCAGTCCTCTGAAATCCTCTATAAGTCATCTATCACCATTTGGACACCTGATATTTATGTTTCTCAATTTATAAACATTTCCTATATCTAAAAGGATTATATGTTCTTAATATTTAATATTTAAATACCTATATCACATACCTCATATATGCCTACCTATATGAGGGAAATAATCTGTATTTATTATTATGATTCTGTCAATGAACATACTATAAGTAAAATAATGCATGTCTATTTGTTAATGATAATACCAGTAACCTAATTTCTTTTGGTATACTTCATAGTCAAGCAATTACCACATTTTTCTATATTTAAAAACATATGCATGATACCACAATTAACACATAAGCTAATTCACATATAAATGAATATACTAGAGACAAAACAACAGAATGTGGATTCTGTGTATGAACTGTAAAAATGTTTTATTAAAGAAAACTGTACAAGTTGTCATGGAAATTGTTCTAATTCAAGACTTGCTGGCACATCAATATTTTATTTCTGAACTTATCATATCTCCTGAAATCCAAGACATGCAGCCTTATAGAAACTACCAATTTTGTTACAAATGTACTAGATTTGGTCTGGATCTTCCTAGTAATTAGAAAATTAGAAATCATAAAGAGTACTATATCCTAATTTCTTTACAGTTAGAATATAAATGTATAAATAGATCTATTGTGTCCAAGAAATAAAAATGTATTTTATGGTAAAAAAAATAACTTGCATCTTCTGTGCACTTCTATTGTGCATGGCATTCTTTAAATTGTGTATAAGTAAGTGGAGGAATATATTAAAGCTCACAGGATAAAGAAGAAACTCCACCGCTTTATCTTCCCATGTAGTGAATGAGAAGGAAAATTCTAAGTACCCAAAAGAAGAAAATAAAAGTGTTTATGTGAACTTTTATAGCTAAGAATGAGGTTATTGTGAGCAATAGACCTCTTTCTTACTGTTGTGGAGTCTAAATTACAGAGACATGAAAGTTGAGAAAGAAAAGCACATTGTTGTTGGCATACTCATCAAGGCACAAAAAACCTAGTTAAAAATAAAAACACAAGAAATTAGTCATGCTAAACTATGATTTAATCCAAGCAACTTTCAAAATTAAAAGCTGTGAAAATCCCCTTCCTGCAAACTAGATGCTGACTGCATGTGAATATTCAAGTAAACCTTAGCAATGTATCAAATTTCTTTATAAATGTCAAATTTCAGAAGCCTTTAATCACCATCTTAGTAAGTAAACAATGTAGAGTAATGGTTAGAGCAAGGACTCTGGGGCCAGACTCCTGATATTGAATCCAAATTCTTTCACTTACTAGTTATGTGTCCTAAGCAAATTACCTGGTATTCCTGCTACTAAGTGTTTAATCTTTAAAATAGGGGTGTCGACGAATTGGTGGACAAATCACTTAGCCCAAAATTGTGATGACTAGTTCCTCAAACTCATGTAAAAATCCAACATGCACAGTAGCTGCCTACAAGAGACAGAGATAGAGTATCTCTTGAACAGGCTGACTAGACAGGCCTGGTTCAGTGAAGAGGCCTTCCCCTCAATAAATAAAGTAGACAAGTATTGAGGAAGAGATCTGATGCCAATTTGAGACACACACACACACACACACACACACACACACACACACACACACACACACACACAAAACTGGGGGCATGAAAATTATAATTCAATGAGCTAGAGTGTGGTTCAATAGTATAGGGCTTGACTTATATACACAAAGCCTGAGTTTCAATATGCAACACTGAGAAAAACACATTTATATATACTGAGATGTAGCTCATTCGTAATTATATTCCTTATACACACACTCACAAATACACTCACATACATAGTAGTTCACACACATGCTCCAAACTAGGGGCATTAAAAATATAATCTGATGGGTTAAAGTGTGGTTCAATAATACAGTGCTTGCCTTATATATGCAAAGTCTGAGTTTCAATACCCAAAACTGTGAAATACAAAATTTATATATACTAGGCTACAGCTCATGAGAAGTGTTCTTGCTTTGTAAATGCCACACACACACACAGATATGCACATATTTGTAGGCATATGAATATAGAGAGATATACAAATATAAAACTAATGTGTTTATCATTTTGTATCAGTGTGACAAAATATCTGAACCTTTAGGAGGACATTTTATACTCAAATCACAACAATCATTTGCATACAAGCTCTTTTTCGAACTCTGTGTGTGTGTGGTATTTATGTGTGGTATTTATAAATTTTTTAGAGTATTGCTGAGTATATAGCATTCTACATGACTACTAAGAAAAATATGGGCTTTCCTAGGTGTATAAAAAAATGTCAGTCTCTGACTCAGACTTGTAAATTCTTTATGACCCATCAGGTAAACGTTACTCAGCAGTAGACCTGGTGACAAACCCTGAAATGCCTATGGTCGAATCTACAAATGTTACAAATGAGGAGACTGAGGATCATGGTGAATAGGGTCTCTCTCTCTCTCTCTCTCTCTCTCTCTCTCTCTCTCTCTCTCTCTCTCTCTCTCTCTCTCTCTCTCTCTCTCTCTCTCTCTCTCTCTCATTCACTTGTTCACTCTCATTAAGTCACAAGATTAATATCCATTCTACATTGAAATGTCCTGTCTTTAGTACTTAAATAAGCTACAAGTATTGAAAGAACAACCCTAAGGCAATTTGATTTCTTGCAGGAACACTTTAAAGGATCTTTCTCTAGTGACTGGTTCAAATTATAATTTAATTGTAATTGTGATTTCCCATATCAGAAAGTCTGCCCCCTTTTAGTTTTATACCTTAAATATTAAATTATTATGAATTTACCCAGCACATGAATTAACATGAAAACCGGCTTTGAGGCAATGAAGTGTAAAACTAGAAATTGCTTCTTAATTCATTTGTCAATTAAAGAAAAATAAAAATAAGTGAAGACCATGGCACTGCCACTTTTAAATATATTTCTGAAAATAAGAGTTATAGACCAATAAGGAATTTTCCATACACTCAGTGAGTCCTTAGAGAATTCATCATCTACTTAAATGAAAGGCATAAATAGTATGTATTTCTTTAAAAACTACTAATTTTCCAGTTCACATTTAACATTTATATTTGTATTATATTATATGAGAAAAATTCAGTTAACATTTTAAAGAGAAAATATTCAAGAGCAAATTCATCAATTCAATCCTATTTTGAAATTCTGTCTAATAATATGACTATCTGCTTGCAATAAAGCAACATTTCGGTGCTTTCCAGAAAACCACAATTGAGCAAGTAATACATTTCCTCTTATAACTTTAGTTAATCTCAATACTCAACACTAGAGTGATGAATAATTGTAATTCAACAGATAGGAATGAGACAGTATTAATAAGTATTAGCATTCTGAAGAATTAACCAAAATTTTAGTTAACACATTACAACACATTGTGTGAATTATAAGTTCAGTATATCAGAACAAAAATACCCTTAGGCTGTGGAGTCAAAGACCCATAGCTCAAAAGCAAAGAAATAGTAGCTTAGAATTCTGGGTTAAGTCTTAGAAATGAGTCTTCTGGATCCCTGGCAGCTGCTTGTTTACATTTGAGCTTCATTAAAAATATTCCCACAAAAATTGATTAATTCCAAAGTTTTCTCTGAAGAAAATCATAATCTAGAGTAGGTTTCACTGATAAAATGCTTCATCCATGAATATTAATATTTGTGCTTATTGATTCATACTATTTGGCCAAGTAGAGATACAATCTGGGAGAACTTCCATATTATAGGATTTTTTTAACTATTTATAAACACAGTTTTTTATATATCCTATTAAATTTGTCTTGAACTATATCTTTATAGTTATTCCCATGGTCTTCTAAATTATACCAACTAAATTATTCTGGAAAAACTAAGGCACTAGTTAGGCAAATCAAGAAAATGTCTTTTCAAATGTAACTGCATAGCAATGAAAAGGACATTGATCTTTTCAGTGACTCCAGAGTAGGCAATACAATCCTATCATAACCATTCAAACAGTTATTATTCTGATGGATTTTGCAGCAATTCCAGCACAATAATTTCCTTGAAGGCCACCTCAGCCCCTTGTAATTCTTCGTTATGATGTTGCATGGTTCTCTGTAAACTGAGACCAAGCACTTCACCTACATCATCAGGGCCTATCTAGTAAACCTGCAACTTACTTGCTCTTTCTCCTGCTTCACTTGCCAATTTCCTCATATAGGCTGACCCATTTATTCGTTCAGTAGGCTGAATCTAGATGAATGGTTTAGAAAACTCTTCTATGTTTGTTCCATTAGGGAAAACTGTAAAGCTCTTAGCCATGATAAGTTGACTTCTTAACAATACAGGGCCCCACTACTCACATGGTCTGTTATCTTGCCATGACTGTTGAGTATCCTGAAGAATAAGCAAGCTGGAGAAACCATACTATATTGATCTTCCTTTGGCTACTCATACAATATATTGCCATGGAAATGCATTATGATAAGAATATACCTTACATTTAAAGAGACTGAAACTTTTGCTGGACTTCACAGCCATCCAGAGTTAATAATACACTCTTGGGTTACTTAAAACTTAGGAATATTATCCTACTTTGTACTCAGCCTGTTTGTTTAATCTGTCTTTAAGACAACAATGAAACAACCAAACTTACTTGCTTTGAATTTCCAATGTACTGATTGATCATAAGCTAATATATAGTTGCAATCTTCCACCACTCCCAAAACAAGAGTAATGTATGTGTGACCGCATGTATGTTATGACAATTATTTGCTAGAAACATAAAATAGTCTGAAAGCAGATTTATGGAATGAATATCCACCATAAGTGCTAGAGGTGGCATTCAGAGGCTACTTGATAGTATGTGTTTGCTATCTGGGTCGGCTGGCATCAGATGGAGTCAGTGTCATACCTTTTATAAAATTTTGTTAAGGAGTTTATAAAGTACCTCCCATTACCTCCCAATATGATGCTTTTAAAGGAGAGGGCACAGAGACACAGAGCATGACAAGTTCACAAGACGGCATTCAGGCAGGCACAAATTCTGACTCATACAACAGACAGACAGGAACAATGAAAGAGTAAAGTAGATAATTCAAATCCGGGCTGGGTCTTGGTAAATTGACACCAAGGGAGAATGCTTGGTTTCCTTATTGCAACGTTGATGCATTATTGTTGACTCAGAATTTGTAATCAATGCATTGAAACTGACAATTATTGTATGAATCTCTCTAGGGTAATTAAGTTTTGGTTTCTTTGTTTTAATTTTTACCAAAAAAAAAAAAATACGTCAGGGTACTTGTGATTTTAAAAAACAATAGTGATGAGTATGTGAGGTTCCAGAATCAAACAACCTGAGTCTATACCCCATATGCCATGGTTTAAAACTTTTCCCTCCGAAGCACATATTCAGTCAGAGTCAACTGCACCATATCCACAATGAAGGGTGATGAAAACACAAGGGCTGTTTCCAAAGGGACAGATCCAGATCCTGTTTTGCCCTTTTGCCCTTCTCTTACTAGTGAACTGACTGAGATCCTTTGTCTCTATCAAGACAGAAATCACTTGTAGACAAGGACCACTTCAGATGCCTGTCATGGGTAGCTTTGAGATCACAGCTTTAGGCTATGTGAGCAGAGAAAGCAGGAAATCTGGGGGCAGCAGCAGGTGGGACTCTGTAGTGTTATGCAACAGTAGAGATCCCCTAGACCTACACTTATTTCAGCTATAGTTCTCTAGGTGTAGACCAGCTATTGTTATCTAGGCAGAGCTCTTAGCAGTAATCCATGTCACAAATCTTAGGTGTATGTTTTCTGAGACCCTTATCCCTAAAGAATTGACAGTCCCCTGCAGCTATTCAAGAAACCAAGACTTGCTGCTTTTCTTCTCTAGTTCTTTAAATCTTCTATCTTTCTAGGCTGGTAGACCACCAGAAGGGTTCTCCTAGGTACCAGCTGGAAGTGAATACAGAGTTATCTACAATTCACTGGGATCTGTGATAAGAACGTATCAGTATAAACTGTAACCCTTGTAGCTGAGGTTTCTGCTTCAGGAGCTGAAGCAAACATTGTTGCAATGGGGTTTCTGACTGCATCTGGCCAGAGGTCCAGACCTACAAACCTGCGGTCCCAGATCTCTTAGCTGCCCACCGCTGCTTAAGCTCCCCCCCCAAAAGGAATCAGACACTCATATTAACTTCATGCTGTTTGGTCTATGGCTTAGGCATATTATTAGCTAGCTCCTTCATCCTAACGCAACCCATTCCCATTAATCTGTCCTGCAGTATGGCCCATGGCTCACCTGTGTTTCTTACTTGTTTTTTCTTTGGGCATCTGGGTTGATCTGTGTCTGACTCCACCCTCTTTCTCATACCTATATGTTCCTGCCTCTAGCTACGGTATTACCCAAGGGTCAAAGCAGTTCCTTTACTTAAAGATTGATATTCACAACATACAAAAAGACATTCCCACATAAAACAGTGCTCATTGTGTAGTTTCTCAAAGAATCTGTGGAGTCTTCAAAATAGGTAGTAATGTCATCGGGGTAGTTGTACTGGCCACCTGGCTGGCAGCCTTTTTACTTAACTAGGGCAGCAAAGGAGAATCTAACAGCTGCCAATTATAAAGTCAAATAGCTCCATCCCTCAATGGTTTTGCTTATTTGCAAGAAGTGAATGTCAGAAGGAATATTTAAAATGAGATCTTAAAGAACTTATCATTTGCATTAACATCAAATATTAGAGAGTCTTTAATAATGCTTAAATACCTGCCCCTTGCCCCCAGTACAGGTGTGATCCCTTCATCTATTTCACTTTCACTTTACACTTCATGATGATCCAGCAAGAAGGCCATTGCCTGGTGCCAGCACCTTGATCTGGGGCATCGTGGTTTTCAGAACTATGAGATAATAAGTTTCTATTGACAATAAACCACTTTTCAAGTGTCAAGATATTCCATTGTATCACACAAAACAAACTAAGACACTCTCTAACTTACAAGCTGTGTAATTTGGGGCAAGGTACATACAAACTTTCTAGATATTAATTTCTTCATAGCATTCAGTATTGACTAAACCTCTATGATGAACAATACAGAAAGCTTGCTGGATCAAATAGCAGTCCAATCAATGTCATGAGATTAACTACACATATTTATTGACTATTTTACATTAGAAACTACATATAATACAGAACTTTTAAAACACAAAATCTTTCTCCATCAAACTACCTATCTGAAAGTACTGGAGTGAAGGACATGTCTTCAAAGAATCATATGCTTTTCAATGATTAATTTTATCTATAGTTAGAATGTGAATACAACTTATGTGTCTTCTCTATTAATCTGCAATATTGCAGCAGAACAATAGCTGTTTTACCTGTCTCAGAAACACATCTAGCATCCCATATTTAAAAGGAATGGACTAACTCTCCTCTATTTAAAGGGAAAAACCAACAATGTTAGATACCAATACTATCATGCTAATTATAAATTACAAAACATAGTTTGTAAGTCTTGTGTTTTCTGCTTAGGAAATATGAAGTCATTAAAAGGTAATACATATTATCTCAAAGATTTTCAAAAACTATTCAGCTTAGTTTCTGTTGCTGTGATAAAATACCATGAACAAAAGAAACTTGTGGAACAAAGGGTTTATTTGGCTGACATGTTTCAATCTTATCAACGAGGGAAACCAAGGCAAGGACTGAAGGCTGGAACCTAGAGGCAGACACTTGAAGCAGAGGCCATAAAAGGAGCACTGCTTACTGGACTCTTCCGATGGCTTTCTCAGTTTGCTTTTTAATACATCATAGGACCTTGTTCTCAGGGGTAGCACTACTCACAGTGGGCTGAGCCCTCATATTAATCATTAATCAAGAGAATGCCCCCACAGACTTGCCTACAAATAGTCTAAGGAAGACAATTCTTCAGTTGATCCTTTTCTTCCAAGACAACTCTAATTTACATCAAGCTAATTTTCAAAAAAAGAAATCAAAATTTGAAAAAAAACTACAAAAACTAAGTATATAACCAACACTACCATTAAGATTTGGTACTTTGTTCTAGAACTCATGAAACAGAGGCAGGTGGTATAATATGTGATTTATATCCTATATAATTTTCCATAATAATTGTAAAATTGAGCTTTAAATTATTTTAGATCATAAATAATTCTGTGTTAATATTAATTAATATAAGATGAAAATAGCAATATACAGTTTTCATCAAACTTGTGAAGCATGTTTGAATAGCTGATCTCAAAATGTAGGTGCCATCAAGTACATGAGCTTTGCCTTATGGTTCAGATAAGAAACTAAGAAACACTTGGAAAACTACATTCCAAAACAATTGCAGCTGAGATTAAATAGAACATCTCTACAGCTGCTAATCAAGAAAGTATCATCGTCACCATTAATAAGACATGAAGAAAAACAATGACAAAAATACAAGCAGTACTTACACAGGAGCCCCCTTTTCAAAATCACAGCGTCAGACTCTACAAATTGTGAAAGTGCTGCCTTTATATTTGATTTCTTTCTGCAATAGATAGCTTGGTGTTGTGTAATAACAATATGAATAATATTTATGTTTAGGTCATTGGACATTGACTTCAACAAAGCAGAATGAGAACCCTAAAATATAATTGCCAGTCACCTAAAGGCAATGAGCAAGATAAAAAGTAACACAAAACTGAACAGAGGAACTAACCTCCAGGGATAAATGCAGAATACAGTTAGCCACTTGTAGAATGAGGCTTGTGGCCTGGACTTTCGGGCCTAGCCTCAAGGTTTAGACCCGCATAACCACAGACCCACAGAGACACACAGACACTTACAATAGTTTTAGGCTGATTGGCCTAAGGCCCAGGCATATAACTTGCTAACTCTTTAACCTTAATCTAACCCATGATTCTTATCCTGTTCAGCCATGGGGCTCGGTACCTTTTCTCAGAGCAGCATAGTTGTCCTCTGCTTCTTCTGGCTTGTATGGCAACTCTGGAGTCTCTGTGGCATTTCTGCTCTGTTCTTCCTGTTCCCAGTTTACTTAGTCTGGTAGCCCTGCCCACACTTCTTGTCTGCCTTTGGCCAATCAGTGTTTTTTATTAAACTCATAGGCGGGACAATTATTTACAATGTAACATCATAAATCCACTACAGCCACTTTAAAAAAACAAATCCTCAGTAAGACTCATGAGAATACTGTTTTCATAAAAGAATACAATTGGTTACTTTGAGAAAAGATATAATTGCTAAAGACACAGTTTATAGATACCATAATATATAATATATAATAATATATAAATGTAGGTGCCATGCTACAAAATAAGTTTCCTCTAAATAATATCTAACTAGCAAAAGAAACACAGCTGGAAATCAAAAGAAAAGTTCAGAGGATCACATTGAAACATAACTTTAGGATGTTTTGCAAGAAATGAGTGAAAAATTTCTAATAAAATATTGGAAGTATAGTGAATTATGAGCAGTCAATATCTGTTTAATACAAACTCTATATGATGAAAATAAGGAGGGCTAAAAAATGTAATTAAAGAGGTAACTTAAAATTTATGTCCCTGCTTAAAGACTATTACTTTGTGCTGCTTACAATTATTCCCCTACATTAACCAGCTCATAGGAAGGTTCAATTTTACTATCATGTGGTACAAGTAAAATGGTGCTAGTTCCAAGATATATCTCAAGAGATTTTATACACTTCTATGGTTACTTAAAATCCTACATCTTACTTAAACAAGCCTCGGTTTGTCCAGTGGGTTCAAAGTTATAGAGAGCAAGAGAAACCATTGTATTTGAGCCCTTTCTAGCACTGAGCAGATCTACCAGGCATTATCAACACATTAATTTCCCCAGGGTAAACAAATATACTCATCTAGATGAACTCACAGATTTGAGGACACCATAGGAACTATCTACAATTGAAAGGAGTGTTTTATGAAGAAGTATCAGCAAGTGTAAACTTCTTGAGGTAAGAACCTTCAGATTCTGAGGGAAAAAAGTAAGTTTGAAAAAAGAGAGAATTAGGGGATGAAATGTGAAAGAATACTGTAGTGGGTGCTACTCATTTTTCCTTCTTTTTCATATTTAATTTGTAATAGTATTAGAGAGTTCCCATTAAGTGTGCTTTAGTTCTGCACCTGGGTTCCTTACATGAATTGTTTTGGCCAAATGATAATAGAAAATGTGTTGCATTATCTGGGTGTGATGCTGTACAAAGGCAAGCAGATCTCTATGAGTTGTGGGCTAGCCTAGTCTACAAAGAAAATTTTTAAGTAAGGTAGGGCTATTATATATTAAAACTGTCTCTAATAGCCTGTCAATTAATAACCAAGCTATTACCAAAGAAGCCTAAAGGGGTGATTTAAAATAGTAAGAGTCTGAATAAATTTATTTCTCTGTAAGAAAATTCTTTTGGAGAATTTTATCTATGAGAACTGTATTTATATCATTTCCTCTCATCCATAAACTCCATGCTTACTCAAATGAATGTATGTATGTACATGTGTTTAGAAAAAACCACTTGTAATTAGATGGTTAGTCAGGCAGCTCATCCTTGGAGAAGAATGATTCTCTCTCACCAACCATTAATATCTTCCAGTTCTTTTTCTAGAATCAGGCCTTGGTAGATTTTTCCCATATACACTGGAATGTTGACTGGTGTTTATATTAAGTCCTGTGTATGACACTATATCATTAAGATTTCATGGGTACAACCTCTTTGTCCTATTTATAAGACAGCATCTTGAAGCATATACCTTGATCCTTTGGTTAATAATATGTATCTCAAGGGGAAAAAAATGAGAAAAATATACTAAAATGAGTTATAAATCTTTCAGTTCTTTCATTAAAGTCTAAAACCAGACCTTTCATGTCTTTAGAGATTACTAAAAAAAAATGAGCTGTTTATTTTTCTCAATTGGTAAATTAAACAGTGTATTCATAGTTTAATGGAATCATAAGAAGTGGTGATAACATAAGTTATAGTCTACTTGAAAGAAACAGGTTACACCAGAATTCTGTATATTCTTCCCAAGCCTTTTCTCTATTTTGTCTACTTCCTCTTGGCCACTGCTCCTCTTCCTCCTTTTTCTGTTCCTTTCCCCATCTTCTATAATCTATCTTTATCATGTCTTTAACTCTGTATCTATCTAGTTCTTCCATCCTAGAAAGGTATGGCAGAAACAGGCTTCCTATACTGTGGAGTAAGTAGAAATAGAATTAAGTGTTGAATAAGGCGTGGATTATAAAAACTAAAAATGTCTCAAAAAATGAGCTGCAGGAAGATGAATCTTGAAAAACACTGGCAAATCAAAATTTACTCTTGTAGTAAGAGGTTTCTGGCCCGGACTTTCAGGCCTAGCCTCAAGGTTTAGGCCCATAGACTCACAGAGACACACAAATGCTTACAAGTTTTAGGCTGAATCGGCCAAAGGCCCGGGCATATCACTTGCTAGCTCTCTATCCTTCATCTAACCCATGATTCTTCCTGTTCAGCCATGCGGCTCGGTACCTTTCTTTAGAGCAGCATAGTTGTCCTCTGCTTCTTCGGGCTTCTCTCCAGCATTCTGTTCTGTGCTTCCTGTTCTCAAGAGTTTTCTTAATCTGGTAGCCCCACCCACACTTCCTGCCTGCCTTTGGCCAATCAGCACTTTTTATTAAACCAGTGGGTGGGATAATTATTTACAATGAAACAACACAATCTCCCACATACTCTCTTGATTATTTATCATGAACATGCTATCAGAAATATAGACAAGTGTGTATCTTTCCACAATGTAAGAATTTATTGAATAACAACAAGTTCACCAGGTTTAGCAGTTTTAATGACAGTACTTTGTCATAACTTCTACCACCTTGGTATCCTAAGACAAATAAAAACATTTATTGTAATCTTAATTATTAATGTCAACTCTCATATCAAACAACACACAGCAAATATATCTATATCTCTATATATTATTAGTTACTTTTCTGTAGTAGAAGGTTTCTGGCCCAGACTTTCAGGCCTAGCCTCAAGGTTTAGACCTGCAGACCCACAGAATCACACAGATGCTTTCAATAGTTGTAGGCTGAATTGGCCAAAGGCTCAGGCATATCACTTGCTATCTCTCTACCCTTCACCTAACCCATGCCTTTTGTTCAGCCATGCAGCTGGGTACCTTTTCTCAGAGCAGCATAGTTGTCCTCTGCTTCTCCTGGCTTCTCTCTGGCATTCTCTCTGGCATTATGTCTGGCATTCTGCTCTGGACTTCCTGTTCTCAGAGTTTTTAGTCTGGTAGCCCTGCCCACACTTCCTGCCTGCCTTTGGCCAATCAGCGCTTTTTATTAAACCAGTGGGTGGGACAATTATTTACCATGAAACAACACAATACCCCTAGACTTTTCTATTGCTATGATGAGACATCACGACTAAGATAACTTACAGATTCAATAATATAGAGGGAAGAGTATTACACTAACTCTAGTTAACATATAATAAAAAACTGGATTAAAAGTGTGAGCTACTACTGCTTGGTAGTTAGGCTTCAAACTCAGAGAAAAACAGAAAGATCTCTGTCTCCTGAGTGATGGGATTACATGGCTTGACTGCGAGTGATTATGTTCTCAGATATTCTAGACTGATTTTATTAAATATACAATATATCACCACAAAAGAGTTTATTTTGAGTTTACTGCCCCAGATGGATAGGAGTCCATGATCATCATGGTGAAGATCATGGTAGGCATGATGCTGGAGCAATTGAGAGCTCACATCCTAATCCACAAACAGGAAACAGAGTAAGCATTAGGGATGGCAGAGGCTTATGATTCCATAAAGCCCACCCCCATGACACATTCTCTCCAATAAGGCCAAATTCCCTAATTCTTCCCAAACAGTTCTATCAACTGGGGAACCAAGTACTTAAACTTATGTGCCTAGGGTTGTCATTATCATATATTGCATGAATGTATTATGTATGTATGTATGTATGCACACATGTACGTATGCATGTATATCTCCAAAACAAGACAATAAATAATCCAGCAAGCAACAAATCCTGTAGCAACATGTCAAGTGTCAAAGGACTTAAAAGGCTCTGCCCCTTCAGCTTTGCATTCTGAAACACACATCTCTCTTCTGAGTTGGTTTCACTCCCTGTATACATCTCTTCATGGCAAGTGTCTCACTGCTTCATCACCTCCAACATCTTGTAGTCTCCACTGTAACCAACACCTCACCTTCACAGCTTTACATAATGGTCTCTCAACAGCCTCTTGTCCTCCTAGATTTGTCTTTCAGGGACTCCTCTGCCACATGCTACCTGTCCTCAGCAGCTCTCTGAAACCACAGAGGAAGAACCCACAACCCTTTTATTCATGTATCCTTCATTCCCCCAAAGCCAGCACCACAAGGATTTTACTGCTAGCTTGTAATAGACTTTCATCTCGTTGGTGCACATTAGCAGCAGCTTTTGTTTGCAGTTACCTAGGAACAGAAAACCCCTGACATCTTTTGTTTTCTCCACAAGTTGTGTACCTAGCTGTCATGCGAGAATATAGACCATCACCAGCATTTCAGAGATCCTGCTTGAAAATATTCTTTTAAATCCACTTATGAGTTAGTACACACCATGTTTGTCTTTCTGGGTCTGTGTTACCTCACTCAGGATGATATTCTCCAAATCCATCAATTTGCCTGAAAATTTCATTTTTTTTACTATTGAGTAATACTCCATTTTTTAAGTTTACTACAATTTGTTAATGCATTATTCAGTAGATTTAATTCAAAGGATAACCAGGTTTCAATCCACGCCACCACCATTAGTTAAGTAACAGTAAACTAAAGAAAGACATCCATTGATCCCCCTGGAAAGGGGAAATAGAAAAATTCTCCTGAGAAAATTGTGATCATTCTGGAGAGGGGGGCTGAAGGGGAAGTGAGAAGAGAACATGAGAGAATGGGATGGGGGAACAACAGAGAGGGAGAGCAAAGAAGTGGATATCCTGATAAAGGAAACTTTGTGGGATTAAAAAACCTGATATTAGGGAAACACTCAAGAACCTACAGCTAAGACTCCAAGCAAGTGCGGAGATGGTGCCTAAGCTGGCCTTTCCCTATTATCATCCAGCAGCTGATGAAGGCAGATGCAGAGATCCATAGCTAAACACCAGGTTGAGCTACTGGTTCAGCTGAAGAGAGGGAGGAGATTGCATTAGCAGAGGATCAGGATCATGATGGTATAGGTTGTCCTGTGCTGTTAGGGCTCATCTTGTGGGTTCTTTGGGGTTCCCTAGCTCCAGGTTTCTCTCTAATCCCTTTTAAGGACACTGGTCAGTTTGGATATAGGCTGATCTAATGGTATCATTTTAATTTAGTTACATCTTTAGAGTCCTTATAAAGCAAAATTGAGAAGCACTATAGTTAATGACTTTAAAATATGAATCTGTGAGACACAATTTATCTAATAACAATATTCTTCCTAAATGATATGATGCTTGTGGATAAAAGGAAGATAATTCAGAATACTTTAGTATCTCATGTCTCACACAATTCTCTCCAGTAAAGGCAATGTTAATGGTGACTGTAATGTTACAAGGGACTCTACAGCCAGTAGATGAATGTGTGACCCTGATTAGATTGGTTGTCTTTAGTCTAGTAAGGCTCTGTCTTCTTATACAAATTAATCATGGCCATAACTAGTTCTAACATGTCTTGAATGTGTCCTACAAAAGTTCATTTCGCTGGAAGCGTGGTTGGTTCCCAGTGCAGTGGTTTTGAAGTGGTACAGCTTTTATGCAGTGGGGCCTAATAAAATATAATTAGGTCATTGGGGGCTCTCCTTCAATGAAGGAATTAATGTGCTCCTGGAATAGCATAAATCACCCAGAAATGAATTAGTTTTTAATAGGATGTTATAAGAAAATTAAATCAGATCTTTGCCTGCTCTCTTGCTTCTTGTCCTGCCATGTGATCTCTCTTTTGCTTGCCTCACCACTATGATACCATGCATGATGCTTAAAAATGCCCAAAAAGCCTCATGAGAGACAGACAAATAATGCTACCATGTCCTTGGACTTCTGAATCTGCATAGTGTCCAGTTAACAGTTATTTTGATATAGAGACAGAAAACACACTAGTATAATGAATCCTACTGTGTATACGTACATGGGTGCCTTGTATGTATGAGGTCTATTTCTAACATTGTTACTATTGAAATTCTTAAATTGATATTAAATCTGGATCTAGACTACTGATATATACCACTATCACTACTAGACTTTGGGAGTAGTTAGTAAAATTAAAGATAAAGTAAAATTTGTGATTTAAGATTAAGTGGCTAGAAATTCACTAATCCATGGCATGAGACTATTCAAACATTCTAGTATTTTCTTTCAAGGGAGAGACTATGTAATCATGGATGTACTCACATATAAGTGGATTTTGGACAAAAAGAAAAGGATACCCAAGCTGCAAAGCACAACCCCTGAACATCTGGGGATCAAAAGGAACTTAAGAGAAACATCAGGGATTCCTGCTAGAAAGGGAAAATAAAGACCTCCTTAGCAAATTGGGATTATAATGGGTGGCAACCAAAAAGCGATGGGAATAAATCATGAGAGAAGGAGATGGTTGAGTGAAAGGAGCAACAAAGAGGGAGAAAAAAAGAGATGGATATCATGTAAGAAAAAGCCAATGTGGGGTTGGAAAGAGACCTGGTACTAAGTCTTCAACCAATAGTGGAGAGGGTGCCTAAAAAGGACTCCTCATATAATCAAATAAATAACCACCCTAATTGTCATCACAGAACCTACATCCAGTCAAGAATAGAGGTGGAGGCAGAGATCTATGACTTAACACTGGGCCAAGCTCCCTGTCCAGCTGGAGGGTGGAGAGAAGAGTCTGTATGAGCAAGGGGATAGGGATTATGAAGAAGAGTCCCAAAGAGATGGCTGGTTGGAGCTCTGGGGAGCTCACTGAATCATGAATAGCCACTAGTGGGGAACCATCTGATAAAGGAGCTAGGACCTCCAAGGTTAAGCAATTGTTAATTGGCATGAGTAGTGTGCGGAGCCTTAAGAGGTGGGGTAAGACTATTCCGGTGAATGGGCTGGCACCTTGGAGCCCATGCCCTGCAGAGGAGCGCCTAACATGATATTGGGATGAGGAAATCTGGCCTGCAATGGATGCATCTCAGTGAGCTGACCCACCTCGGGACTTCTTGCTCTTTTGGAGATGGGATGGGGGATGTGGGGGAGTCTGAAGGGTGACTGGGAGGGATTGGGAGGAAGGAAAGGATAGGGAGCAGGGGATACATGGGAAAAAGACATTTTTAAAATAAAATAAATTATTTTTAAAAATATTCTTGTTAAGGGAACCAAAAGTTAAAAGTAAACGTAGTTTTTTGAGTTTGGGAAATTTCTCAACAGGTATTGTGAATTGGCTTTTATACAAATGTGCTTGTGGAAAGAGGTAATCAAAAATGGAAGGAAAGGTCAGCCAATTGCAGGTGAACTGCACTCAAAGCTTCCTCTCTCACAAGTATAATGGTACATAAAGAGAACATTAGGGAAGGGAGACATTTGGAATAAAATGAGAAAGTTCACATAAAATTAAGTCCTGGAAAGACAGTTACCAAGTAAGGCCCACACTGGAAGGCAGATTGAAATTGCGGCCAAAACCTGACCTGCTCCAGGGGACTGGTAGCAGTGGAAGGGAGTCACTCTAAATGGAAAGTTAAGAACAAATTGCTGACCTTGTCCATGTCCCAGTACAAAGACCAGAGCTTGCCAAGCCTGTCTGAATTTTCAGTCTAATCATACACACTAGGACTTTATGGGGTTTTTTTTCTGCCTTGCTGGCCCCTATTAATGTACGTGCCTTGAAATGTGACTTGGTAAGTCTTCCGCTAGAACGTGACATTTGATTCTTCAATCTTGAATAAGAATTGACCCTGTAAATTGTTTTGGTCACTGATATGTGGAGAAATGATGGTGTTCAGCTCCATCTGTAGGCATTATAAGAACTTGCCTGTTTGAAGAGTCATGAGGATAAACCTCGGCCAGTAGAAAACGTGGGACAAACCTCAGTTGTACCAGATGAGACCAGAGCCAGATGACATTCTCTCTCTGTCTGTTGTAATGCGGTTTATCGGTCCCGGGCGTCCGGAGACTTAGACCCACAGACCCGCCGCCCGAGACCGCCTAGGAACCCACCGCCGCCCGGGTCCCCAAAAATAACTCAGAGGCTTATATTAAGTTCATGCTGTTTGGCCTATGGCTCAGGCACATTGTTAGCTAGCACTCATATCTTAAATCAACCCATTTCTATTAATCCGCGGGCCACGTGGCGGCCCGCAGCTCACCCGTGTTTACATGTTGCTCTCTCGGTGGCTTCCGCGCGGTCTGCTGACTCCACCCTGCTTCTCTACCTAAGCTCTGATTCTCCTCCCACTATTCTACGTACCTGCCATGGTCCAAACCAGCTCCTTTATTTAAAGATACAGTACACACAAATATATTCCCACATCTGTCTCTCTCTTTCTCTCTTCCTCATTGTCCCTCCTGCCTCCCTCTCTCTCCCTCTCACCACTGTGTGTGTGTGTGTCTGTTTGTGTGTGTGTGTGTGTGTGTGTGTGTCTGTCTGTCTGTCTGTCTGTTTGTGTGTGTGTTAGAGATTTGTACAGTGAGGCTCTCCTGATTCACAGGGTAGAGGCAGTGGTCTCATCAGATAAGATCACAGAACACTTCCCACAATCTCCATGCCTGCATGCAGTAATAAATAACCATTCAATGACAGGACATTCTAAGATGATTTCATAACAACTGATAACTGATACACAGTTTGCTGATTGTGTGAGGTGCTGCCAAACAAACATCTGAATTACATGACAATCCACGGTTGCATAAGGCTCTTTGTAAAAGTGTGTATGGATGATGTAGGCATAGAAAAGCATAGTTTAAGTTTTCTACTGCTCTTGTTCAAAATTTAAGACTCCCTTTATATTCAATGTTTTATAAAGTTGGATATTAAGTGCATTTAGTACATTTAAAATTGCCATATATTCCAGTTAAATTTGTTTGTTGAAAATTACGTAACAACTTTGAATTTCTGTCTGTAAATCTGTCTAATATAATAGCTACTCCTACTCAGTTCTGATTTGTTTACATAAATATTATTTTGTATCCATTCCTCTTTCTCTCCACATGTATCACTACAGTCAAGGAAGTTTCTAAAGGACAAAAAGAAGAATTAACCATTTCATCCACTTTAAGAAGGACTGAAATAAGTGGAGAACATTGTGCTAAGTGAACTACTTCACACAAAAAATGCAGGTATCAAGTCACTCTTTTGTAGGTGAAAGTTAAGAGCTAAACAAGTCTTTCTCAGTGTATAGAGTGATGTCTAGAGTTTTCAAAATATATAAGTAAATGGAGAGTTGGTTTGTTTGGTACACAGTGCATGTATGTATTGAAATATACTGGATTCCATTAACATGTTCATTCAATACATGTTAATCTAAGGTAAAAAATACTTTAAAGTATTATCTTAGGGAATGAGATCAGGTAATGACTGAAAAACAAATACCAAAGTCTAAAATGTTGCAGGACTAAAATAATTTAGCAGCCTGTAGTGCACTCTGTTGAAATGACTGGAAGAGCTGCTGTTTGGGTACGATTTAGAAGATGGAAAACTTTTCTAATAAAGTTCTCAGTTGGCTCCAGGAGGTCTCCATGCAACACTTTTCAAACTCCGTACAAACCTTTATGAACTCCCTATATTTATTCCTGTTGCAACGTGACCTTACAGCCATGCCACTTCCAGCCAATTGACCTTAGGAAGTCATAAACATGCTGCATCACCCTGTTAGAATTCTATCAGCCATGGAGAACATGATAAGTATGAATGAAGAATAAGAAAGGCTGATTATCATTCAAGTAACCACCCAACGTTTTGGGCTTTCCTGTCTCAGCAAAGCTTCTCTTGGTGACTAAGATTCTAGGGGTATATAGTTATAAGTGTTTAGGAAGTAATGCTTGATTTTGGAACTTGTAGGAAATGGTAGGTGGAGAAGTACAAGCCTAAATATGCTAGAGAACTTGTTCTATTAGGGTAAGGGTAAGATAAAATTAATTCAAAGAATTTGTCAGAAAATGTGTTTTTGTTTTTAAGGCCCTGAATTCTTGGCTTAATTCCATGAGAAGACAGATGACATGAACTGAAATCAAATCAGAGACTCTGGAGAGGCTTTGAGCTTGGAGTTGTTGACAGAAATTTTGGAAGGAATTTAAGGTCCGGGATTAACTTCTGGCATGACCCAGTCACCTCTAATGGAAATGGCAGATGGAGATTTTTCTGCTATGAAGCATTAGCAGAGTAGAGAAATTGAGTCTTGAATTAAAGTCATTAATTATGACAAGGGCTAATAAGATGACTTAGTGGCTAAATGCATTTGTCTCCAATGACTTTAATGGCATTAATTAAGGTCATAATTAATGGCTGTAATTCAAGACTCAAAACTCACATGCTGGAAGAAAAAAAAACCAAAATCTCCCAAGTTGTTCTTTGAAATCTGCATATATTCTGCATATATGCTGGGTTACAGGTACAGCCTTGTGCAATAAACAACTATAAAAAACAAAATTCCAACAAAGGAGTGAAAAGGAACCAACACTAGACACATTTAACATGAGATACTTTCTACATTTTTATTATTAAAATTTCAGCACATTTACAGTATAAAAGTATATGAACAAATATATATATATATATATATAATAAAAGTAAATAAAACTTCAAACTTCTAAATAATTATAGATAAAAGAAATCCAGTGACAAACAGCCAGCCCTAAAAAGTAACATACAAGTAACATAAAGACTGAGCAGGTTGTATTTAGAAATATTTATGTATATATGTATACATATATGTAGATTACAACAATAAATGAAAAAAGAGGCCATGAATTTGAAGGAGAAGGGAAGGGGTATAGGGAAGGGTGTGGGGGAATTTGGGGGAAGAAAAGAGAACAGAAATATTTATAATTGTATTGTAAACAAAAAAATTAAAAAATATTCATATACTTTGACAAATACAGAAAGAAAAACCTAACAAAATTTCAAAATAAATGAGTAGATAGTACCATATGTAATTAATGTGTACTTTCAAGGTGTGAATCAAAAGGTAAACATTCTATGGTAAAATAAAATCTCAAAATTTCCTTTTGTCCCCAGTAGCAACACCGAGGGTAAGCTTTTAAGGTGTATATTATCAAGAGACGCATGATATTTAACATTGTTCAAAGTTTTAGTTATCTTAATAAAAGCTTAATTTGTTATAAGGTAAAAAATACTGTATTATGTGTTATTTCAAAACGGGGTACTTAAAGCAGCAGAAAAGCTTGGAAATTTGGGACCATTAAAGACCACACTATCAAAATCAAAGCAGGAAAACACTATTGTGGTACTGAATGCTGTAAAAACATTTAAATATGACAGACAAAAATGGTTAGAAATAAAAATTTTAATAAAATAATGAACTAGATGAGTTTAAGTTTATGAGAAATTTTATATTTTAAATAAAGCAATCAAAAATAGGAAAGTAAATTAATAATAAATGTGCTTGATTTACTGTAAAGCAATATAAATTATTATATCAGCAAGAATAATACATAGTCTACGGGATACTTATTTAAAGATTCATTATACAAAAGATACAAAGAAATTATCCATATTATATTATTTACAATTAAGATATTTTCTCCTTATGTGAATCAGCATGAGTAGAAATTAAATAAATAAAAAAGGACAAAAAATCAAAACCCCAACTGAAACTTAGCCATGATAAAATTGGTATCTTTCTAAATTAAATCAGGGGAATGAATATGTGACTCAGTTAGTACTGGGCTTAATTCCAGCACTGCATAAAACATTGTGGTATACACATATAATCCCCTTATCAAAGAATTGGAGGCAGAAAGATCAGACAATCAAGGTCATCCTCAGTTACACAGTTAGAGGCAAGCTTGGGATATATGAGATCCAGTTACAAAAATTAAATAAACTATAATAACTTCTGGATTAAAGTTGTAAATAAATTTTTACACGTGGTGTGGTGAGAGGCAAAGTATGAAACTACTGTACATATATACTGTGATCTTACCTCCAAAGGCAGCAATAGAGTGCCTGGAAAACCAGTTCTCTCATCCCTGAGCAACCTTCTTCCTTCCCAGTGTGTTGTGTTATGGAAATTGTAAAGAGGCACTCACTTCCTATAAGCTACTGTTAATAGAGTTTTATCTCTTAAATGAAATAGTGGCAGACCAAAATGCCACTTCAAAATGAGTTTTAGTTCTATATTGCTAAAGTAGCTCACTTAATTACAGTAGTTAATTACATTAATGAATTAAAAAGAACATTTACTTCATCTTGATAATCATTTTCAAAGATACCAGAAAAATGATAGCATTCTATACATATTCTTGATAGAATTTTAAATCAAAGGAATGGAATGACATTTATATAACCTGAAAAGAAGTATGCATTAAAAACAATGGCAATTATGTCTGTAGAGAAAACAGAGATTTGTATTGAAATAAAAATAGAAGAGATTATCTATTCTTTACTTGACAAAGTGCATATACATTATTCTAAGAGCCAAAAAAAAATCTTTACCAATGTGATAGTGCAAAATCAGATACAAATATCAGAGGGAAAAGAAAAAAATTCTTATTATTTAAAATGAACATGACTATGTACCTTAGAACTTAAAATAATTAACTGAAAAAATACAATATTAAAAGTAGAAAGAGTTACATATGATGGCTGGACATAAGATAAATGTTTTGAAAATATCAGTAGCTTTTCTATACACTATTGACAATAAATTTTCAAAATGCAATGCGATACTACCAATAACAATTAAAATATGGAATCAGTCAATATTCCCAAAAAATAAGCACATAGAGAACAGAACCAGCCCACTCAACACAGAGGAAAGAAATATTTGAGGAGATGAAGATACTAATTATCTTGATTTGATTATTACAAATTATATGTATTCATGAAATTGTCATGTGGCATGTTAAATTTAAAATTAACATGTATACTAAAAGTGTAGTATCATTCATTAGAGTGACAGCTACATATTAACAAAGTACTATTGTTTAATGACTACAACAAAATTAAGCAAACTGAGAAAGACAACATGTTTCTGAAAGCAAAACTCAGTTCCTGCAAATGTGCCAATTCCTATCTTACATCAAAAGTTCTGAGGCATTCTGAAGGCATGTTTCAGTAGAAGTTGATGCTAAAATTCATCTAAAATCACAAATGCACAACAAATGACAAAAATTAGGGAAAATGAATACTGAAGTAAAAACATAGCTGTCATTCCTCAAAATATCATGCTTCAGCAAGTAAAGCAATGAGGTACTAACCTCAGTAATAGCCAAATTCTATTCATACAGAACAGAAAAATCTCACCTAAATATTTTATGATAGGAAAATTCCAGGTCAATATGGAAATAACATTTGGAAATCTAGCTGTACTTTCTGAGAAGAAAACTTTGCTTCATATTTCTCAATAAACACAGACACACAAATTTTAGAGTCCATAGCATCATACAAAAATATAAATATTAGAAGGAAATATAAAAAATATAAATATTAGAAAAAATATAAGTGAGTAACCTTATAATCTTATGGTTCAAGAGCCTAATGAAATAAGAGACAAAGCCAATAAACTAGAAAGGAATGAAATCATCTACTTTATATAATCAAATTTGCCTTTCTGGAAACAATACTACAAATAAATTTACCATGTGATAGACATTTTTAAACTGTACCAAAGAAACAGAAATCAGCTCTACTATCCAGAAATCTCTTTAAATTAATGTTTACAAAGACAAATAAAACAACAAAAGTATAGGATGTGAAAAAATGGCGAACAGATGAAAAATAAATAAATATGTGTAAAGACGTTAAACTTTGTTAGTTATTGCAGGAAAATTATTTTAAGCTACTGTTTTCCACAAAAAATCTTGAAAGAAACTAAGAAGAATGATAGTGGCCAGCATGCCAGACAGGCAATTCAATTAAAATAATTTGATGTAGAGCTTTTATTTCTAAGTTACTAGTTTATAAAAACTTACTTCTAAACGTGGACAAGATCCATTCAAAATGATACTCTTCATAGTATTATCTATAATTGCAATAAAATGCTATAAGCCTAAAGTCATACCACATGTAGAAAATGGAATAAGAATACAGTATTATATATTATACAGTATTATATAATGCACGATAGCTGTTTAAAAAATGAATTTCAGTTTGGCAGAATGGCTTTGCAGGTAAAGGGTCCTATTACCAGGTCTGGTGACCTGTGCTAGATCTCCACATGGTCCAAGGAGAAAACAGACTTCTTTAAGTATTCTTCTGACCTCTCATGCACACACACACACACACACACACACACACACACACACACACACACACACACACACATACACACACAAAACCTAATAATAATTAATGCAATACTAAATGGCCTTTTATTATATATATATTTATTTTCATTAAAAATGTCATCTCAATAAATGTATGCCTCTGCTCCCCCTCCCCTCCCCCTTAATGAGCAAGAAGTTTTATAATATTAATTCTATTTATATAATATATAACAACATACAATAATTCTGTTCTGTGAAATACTCAACAATAGACAGGCATTAATAGACAAATCACTAAGAAAAGTAAAATAATCACAGCTACCTCTATGAGGAGTATTAGGAAAGGGATGTTTTCAATTTTTACTATTTTTGTGAGAGAGTGTATATATGACCATGTGAGTATGTGTACATGTACATGCAGATATACATGAATGTGTTAACACTTGCATTTCAAGCATCTTCTATGATCAGGCTCCATGTTGCTTGTTCAAATAGAGTCTCTTAATGAATTTGGAACTTATCAAATCTGCTATACTGGCTGGTGAGCCCCAATGATCTATCTCTACCACTCTCCCTCAACAATTTGTTTTCAGATATACACTGTCATTTTTATGTGGGTGCTGAGCATGCTTGGATGGCAGGCACTTGGCTGACAGAGCCATTATTATGTTTTAAATAAAAAATAAATACAAGCTCAGCCTGGCCTCCTTTTGGAACTTTTTCTGCTAAAATTTTAGGATGTATATTATGGTTCCTTTTCTGAAGATATGTATGCCACTTCCCTTCTACAAGCCATGAATATCATATATTTTTTATGTGACTGTTCCTCTTACTGATATCAACTTATGAACATAGTACCATTTCAGTAAATATTCTTCCAGGTATAAACTGGAACTTCTGTGAAGTAACTATCATACACTTATAAATTTTTAACCATCTCCAATTGCTAGCATCTGGATTGTTGCCATCTGTATTATTTTCTGTAAAAAAAAAAAAAAAAAAAAAAAAAGCACAATGAAGTTAGCAACCTTTGATTCAGTAACTTCTCATTTTAATTATTTATTCTAAATAATATATAAACAAGTTTCATATAGCATATACTGAACTACAGTGTAACATAATGCAGTTTGGGCGGTGCAGAACTTGTCCCGTATGTGTGTTTATCACAAGTTGTTTTAATAATACCAAAATGTTAAAAGGAAAATAGTGCTTACTAAAGAAAAATGAAATAAGTATATTTTATATTAAAATCATAACAAAAGCACAGCTTACTGTTGTGGAAATTTATAATTTATTAAGTGAAAAAGTAAGTTACATAGTGGACTTATTCCATTTTGAAAAAGAAAAATGCCGACAATTCTGAAAGAACATGTCAAAATCTTTATAATGATTTCCTGTGAAAATTGAAATAATTTGAGAATATACTTTTTCCACTTTGTTTCTGTATATTTTGAAGTTTTACAATTACATGTTCATTTTCATGACAAATAAAAATTAAACTTTGTATACAACTATTTAAGTGTTTTTCAACGTAAGATATATTTTGCATGGTAATGAATATGGGGAGAAACAGTAAAAAAAATTCCCTCCTTACAAAATCATAACCAGTTCACATTCTTTTACAATCTTTTGTATCTTACTAGATACTTAAAAATAGCTGCAGCTATACGTTACATATTTAAGCTGATTTTGAAACTAGTATTACATTATTCACAAACTATAAATACTTTAATGACAAGTGGTATATACATGAAACACTTTATTTATTCATTCCCTTACAGCTAGAGTTAGTGACTAGGGAAATAACCCAGCTGGTAAACTCTATGCTTTACAAACATGAAGTTATACTTTTCAAAGGCTAGTTGTAGTGGTATGCCCTTGTAATCCCAGCACTGGGGAGACAGAGACATATGGACACCTGGAGCCTGTTGGCCTAATTGGAAAACTCTAGACCAAAGAGAGACCTTGGATCAAAACAAGCAAAAACGAAGAAAGCACAAATAAAAAAGGCAGATGGCTTCTCAAGAATGACACTCAAAGTTATCTCTGATTTCTCTATGTAGATGCATAAACAATGAAACTCCACATATGCATGCACACAAAATACAGAGTGAGTTTTTCCATTTTTGTTACGGCCGGTAAATATGAGGAAAATCATTTTGTATGAATTGTCTATTTGCTTTTTGTCAGAGTCCTATGCTTTGACCACTATCACAGCCTTATAGAACTTAATCTATCTTTTTTTGAGATAAGACCTCCTTAGGTAGGCCAAGCTGGCCTTGAACTCTCAGTCTGCCTGCCTTATTCCATAGAAGGCTGAGATTACAGGCATCACATCTAGTTTGCAATATCCACACTGAAAATAATTTGAATAAATGTTTGAATAAAATATTTAAAATTACAAATTTTCACTGTTTCTGTTTAAGTCAGAATGAAAAAGTGAAGGAAAAGGAAAAGCTCAAACAATATCTCAAACCTATACCTATTGCTCTAATTAGGTAAAAGTCATATAAAAGCACATAAGTTATCTAAATCAAAAGCTTACTGCAACAACCAAAAAAAAAAAAAACTAGATCATTTAGCATCAGCATAAATTTTATTTCTTGACTTTGAAAACTCTCACAGCATCCTATACTTATGTTTTCTACATGCCCTTATCACAACTCAAAATTAAATAATTATCTGTATTTTTCATGTAACCCCCAAATAATTTTATGCTCCATTTAAAATGCCTGGCACAATTTTGGCGCTCAATAAATGTTTATTAAATGAAAGGATGGATGAATAAATGAAGTGATAGCACTTTGTTAACTCTAACTCAAAATGTATTGTTCTTTCTGTTGTTATCACTTTTTATTATCGCACAGATGACTGCAAATCTTCAGATATTACTTGCCTAACTTTAAGTTATTATATAGTATTTTGTTTTTCCTATCAGCTAGAGGCCTGAGTAGAAACATTGCTAGACATGCCTGAGGAGAGCTGAGAATTGGAGAACAAAAAAAGAGACAGCTCTCTAGCTCAGTATCCTGGGATTTACGTGGTAGTTACCATTAGGTGGATACAAGGCAGTGGTCAGGAACCCTGGAAGTCAGTGATATATCTGAAGAAGCGGGAAGATCCTGGAGGTCAAAAACAAACTAATAGTAAGTGCTCTAGATAATATGGGTAAGACTGGTGAAAGATGAGTGATAAGGTATTAAAGTGGAAGGGAAAGTTAAATTTCTAAGGATTAAAATTCCAAGCATAAAGCTATGACTATGATTCTAAAGTAAGGTGTATTAGAACTCAGTACCTCGCTGTATCCTTCTTGTCAAACCTGGGATTGGAAATACTTGCAACTACTTTCATATACATGAGCAAAGGGATGTTATAGTGGCTGGTTTTAGGGTGACTCTATTGATACAAATAAGGTTCTACCAGTGACAGGTTAAAGTATGACTGCACATAAGATTTTATAATATTCTACATACAATCTGGAAACCATAAAACTTTAGCTCTTCTCCCTCTCTCATTTGATTTTCATTATGAGATTAAAAAAATCAAGGATTCTGCAAACATGTTAACTGGGTTAAACCATTCACTAGTTGTGTCCTTTGGCCAAATTACTTCACTACTATGTACCAGTTTCCTCATCTGTAAAATAGAGATAATAACAAATCCTATCTCGATGGGTTGTGATGATTAAGTGAGTTGATGCATGTAAGGATATTAGAACTGTGCCTGGACACAGCAAATCCTATGCATTATTGTTATTATTATTATTATTATTACCACACATGGAAAAATATTATTTTTAAAAAGTAGACAAATATGTGCTGTTATCTTTATCTATATTATAAAATTATAATCTTTAAGCATGAGATTTTCTCATTAAAAATTTTCACTTGTGCTTGAACATGGTTGACTATCAAAACTATAACTATTACCAAAGTTGTAAAATTACTGCATCAATTCTATAAAGCTTTTTAACAAAGTTCCTAAAAGTTAAAGAATATGTATTCTTTAATACATATTTTAATATTTAATATTAAAATTTAATACAATATCAAAATTTCACAAACAACATTACTGTTGGCCCCCAAAACTTGGTCTGTAAGAGGTAATTTGCTTTTAAATATTTTTAAACTAGTTCTACTAAAAGTGGGTATAGTTAATTTGAGAGCTTAGTCTAAAAATATCTTGCACTCAAAAGGACTTAGAGAAGAGTAGATTTGAAAAATCCAAAACTAGGGAAATATTGGGAAAAAATAAAATATAAAACAACTTTCAATACCTGAATATGGCAGACACTGGAAAACCTGAATGTCAGAAAAACAATACACTGGAGACACTGGAAGATGCAGATATTGAGCCTGTTGATGGAAGACTTGGGTAGTTGTAGGAAGACCTGAAGATGTTGGAAGACACAGGTGCTGGAAGATGTAGAGATGCTGGAAGACAGGCAGATGCTGGAAGCCCTGGAGATGCTGGAAGACCTGGAGGAGTAGGAAGACGTGTACTCCTTGGAAGACGTGGATTTTTCTAGAAGACGTGGATTTTCAGGAAGATTGTGGATTTTCAGGAAGATTGTGGATTTTCAGGAAGATTGTGGATTTTCAGGAAGATTGTGGATTTTCAGGAAGATAATGGATTTTTAGGAAGATTGTGGATTTTTGGGAAGACATGGATTTTTGGGAAGATGTGGATTTTTGGGAAGACGTGGATTTTCGGGAAGACATGGATTTTGGGAAGTTGTGGATTTGGGGAAGACGCAGATTTTCAGGAAGACGTAGATTTTCAGGAAGGCGTGGATTTTCAGGAAGACGTGGATTTTCGGGAAGACGTGGATTTTCAGGAAGACGTGGATTTTTGGGAAGATGTGGATTTTTGGGAAGACGTGGATTTTCAGGAAGACGTGGATTTTCGGGAAGATATGGATTTTCGGGAAGACGTGGATTTTCGGGAAGACGTGGATTTTCGGGAAGACGTGGATTTTCGGGAAGATGTGGATTTTCAGGAAGACATGGATTTTCAGGAAGACGTGGATTTTCAGGAAGACGTGGATTTTCGGGAAGATGTGGATTTTCGGGAAGATGTGGATTTTTGGGAAGACGTGGATTTTCAGGAAGACGTGGATTTTCGGGAAGATATGGATTTTCGGGAAGACGTGGATTTTCGGGAAGACGTGGATTTTCAGGAAGATGTGGATTTTCAGGAAGACATGGATTTTCAGGAAGACGTGGATTTTGGGAAGTCGTGGATTTTCAGGAAGATGTGGATTTTCGGGAAGACATGGATTTTAGGGAAGATGAGGATTTTTGGGAAGACATGGATTTGTGGGAAGACGTGGATTTTCTGGAAGATATAGATTTAGGGGAAGACATGGATTATCTGGAAGACTTGGACTTCCTGGAAGCTATGGATTTCATGGAAGACATGGATTTTCCGGAAGATGTGGATAGATGGAAGACAAGGAGACTATTGGAAGACATACATCTTAGGAAGACCTGGATTTTCTAGAAGACATGGATTTTCAGGAAGACCTGAATTATTCGGAAGAGCAGGATTGTTTGGGAGACATGGATATGTGGAAGACTTGGGAAGTTTCTGGAAGACGTTGATCTTCAGGAAGACATACCTTGGCTGGAAGACCTGGAGATTATTGGAAGACATGGAATTAGTGGAAGACTTGGATTTCTGGAAGACTTGAACTGGTGGAAGACACAGATTATCTGGAAGACATGGACTGGCTGGAAGACCTGGGATTTTTCTGGAAGACTTGGATTGATGGGAAGACTTGGATTTTGTGGAAGACGTAGATTCTTCTGGAAGACGTAGATTCTTCTGGAAGACGTAGATTCTTCTGGAAGACGTAGATTCTTCTGGAAGACGTAGATTCTTCTGGAAGACTTAGATTCTTCTGGAAGACGTAGATTCTTCTGGAAGACGTAGATTCTTCTGGAAGACGTAGATTCTTCTGGAAGACATAGATTCTTCTGGAAGACGTAGATTCTTCTGGAAGACTTAGATTCTTCTGGAAGACGTAGATTCTTCTGGAAGACGTAGATTCTTCTGGAAGACATAGATTCTTCTGGAAGACTTGATTGCACTGGAAGACTTGGATTGCACTGGAAGACATGGATTCTTCTGGAAGACTTGAATTTTTCTGGAAGACGTGGATTTTCCTGGAAGACATGGATTTTCCTGGAAGACATGGATTCTTCTGGAAGACTTGGATTTTCCTGGAAGACATGGATTTTCTTGGAAGACGTAGATTCTAGGAAGACTGGATTTGCTGGAAGACTTGGAGGATGTTGGAAGACATGGATTGTTTGGAAGACATATATTTTCTGGAAGACCAGGATTGTATGGAAGACCTTGACATTGTTGGAAGACTTGCAGTTTCTGGAAGACCTGAAGATGTTGGAAGACCTTGATACTGGCACCACTGGAAACCCTAGATATTGGAAACATCATAATCACAGAATTTTTGAAAATACTGAAAGGCTTGGATTGTTAAAGACATTAGTTACTTTAGATATTACAGACTCTGGAGGCCCTAGATGTTTAGATATTTGATACTGAAAGCCATATACTAGAAGTCTTGTATAATTAAGACATTACAAACCTATATTTTGAACCTCTAATCAAAAGTTTTATGGAGAAAAAAAGACCTGAAAATTTACAAATTACAAATTTAAAAACACCACCTATTAAGAGATAATAGAAAACGTCAACATTGTCATAATCCTGTCAAAAAAAACCAACATAACTTATAAAAATTCAATTTAAATGATACTAGTAACTCAAGATATTAAGAGCTCTAGATTCTAAATGATCTATTTATTTATGGGTTCAGAGTAATAGAATACCTGAGTGTTAGAAAAAGAGCTCCTGGAGGGGAAGAACTTTCAATAAAAAACATTATTAAAGTTTAAAGAATGTAAGATCTGGATGACAGAGAAAGGGCAATGAAATGCTATTTTCTGGGCATGACAAAGCCGCTGCTATCATGAACTCAAAATAGATGCAAGTTCCTGAGCCTGTCACAAGACAGGGCTTGCCAATCACAGATGAGAAAAGGACTCATAGGGTCCTGCCCTTCCTTTGGGGAACTACTGGCTACTTACTGATACTAGGAGAAGGGTAGTCACTGTCTTCAGATGGGACTTTGGTGAGCCTCTCATACTCCAAAATACAGTTCTGCACCCATGGTCACATGGATAGCCCAGGTTAAACTCAATGTGTCACAAAAGAAAATGACATGAATATAGTAAACAGATTTATAGTGAAGATGCATATCAAATGGGATAAGAAGAAAATTAGAAAGGATAGGAATCAGAGTAATCATAATGCATTTTATATACAAGCATGAAATAGTCAAATAATAAATTTGATTGTTAAAAAAGATACTGTAAAATCAAAATTTAGTAGACATCAAATATAAGAATAATAATCATAATAAACTGATAACTGAATAATACACTACAATATATTGGAAGAGCTAGCTACACTTGGGTGTTATAAAATAAATGGACTCTAGATGCCCTGCAAATAGAAAATATTGAATGATTGGGACCACAAAAGATCTGAAATTTATTACTCTGGACTATGAAAGACAGGTTTGAATTTAAGTAGTAAAAAATATTGGAAGACATAAGACTTTTAATGACTCTAATATACTGGATAATTAGAAAATACAAGCACTAGAGATGCTTCAGGCCAGAGACTAGAAAATAAGGATATTATAATATGAGGAAAATAGAGTGATTGAAGGTATTGTCATTTGTGGAACTTAGAAGACCTGAGTCAGAGATACTGGAGGGTAGAAAGGCTGATCTTAGAAACTAAAAGACCATGTTTTAAAATATTTGTAATAATGAAAGCCTTTTATATTATGATATAGTTATTGTATTCAAAGATAATCAAACCATAACACAGACTTTTATGACCACAAAATCCCTTCTACTAAAAAGGAAACCAAGAGCAAGGGCATTTTAAGTAGATAACAAAGAGGCAGCAGGAAGTTCAAGTTTTTAAAAAGTAATTTGAACGTATTAGAACCTATCTCCACAACTGTAATGAACTGACCTTTTAGGATCTATTGGTTGACAGAATAAATGCTAGTAGGATGGAAATTATCAAACAATATGTGGTACCTTCAACTAGAAAAATTACTTCATTCTAGATTCAGGGTTTGGCATGTATGTTCTGTAAAGGATTAGGTTACTAAAATTTAATAGTGTAATTATGTAGTTTCAATAGAGACAGATAAAATCACACCTAGAGCTATATTACACTAAAACAATTTATTTTGCAAAAATTAGTTGGAGTGGGAGGATTTAGCCCAAAGGCTGTAGTTTGAGAATCCCAGCTCTAGATATCAAATCTAGAGTATAGGAAACTTAAGCAAATCCAAGGTTAGCATTAATATGCAAGAGTACAGATGCAATATTTTAAAATCTAGTTGCACAAGAGATACTATGTAACATGCTGACAATCAGTTGAGGCTGGCAATTACTTAGGTGTCCTTATATTTAGAGCCAAAATTAAATGGCCTAGACCCAAAGTCCTAATCAAGGAAGATGATGGGAGGGAGGGGAGAGGGAGAGGCAGAGGGAGAGGGGGAGAGAGAGAGACAGAGAGAGAGAGAGAGAGAGAGAGAGAGAGAGAGAGAGAGAGAGAGAGAGAGATGAATCCACCCTGTAGACTGACCATACATGGAGACAGGGAAAATGAAGATGATTATAATTTGGTAGGGTCATCTCATGAAAAGAAAAATATTTGTAAATTTCTGATCTCACTCATTAGAAGAACTTAAGTAACAACCATGAGAGATGATAACTGAGGTATAGCCTCAAGTTTCTTATTACTTATATAAAGCTTAGAAAGGCAAGAATTTGCACACAAAGAACTCAAGAAGTCAATACTAGTCAGGTGTCCTGGAAATGCCTCATGACTTAAAAAATCAAACAGCTAGCAAAGAGACAATTGTCATTCATTGTGGGTCTTCCTATAAGGCAATTGTGGATCAGAACCAAAGATGATGGTAGTCATCCAGAGAGGTGCTAGTAGCAAAGACTACTAGACACATACAGTCACACATAGAGTGCCTAGTATACTAAATATTCCAAGTTGAAAGGAAAGTGTTGTGATGGAAGGCTGCTGTAGTAATACTAGTACGCAGTAGTCTGAAATTGAATTGAAGCAATAAAAGATGTGTGACTTTAAAATCATAGTACCAAAGTATTGATGAATACCCTACTTTCTGAATATCAATCCTTAAAAATGCCTGAATGCCATGACAAATGTATCAGATATTAAAAGTTCAGAAGTCAGTTGTGAAGAATCTCCCTTGCCTAGTATAAATACTTTGCCTTGCGCAGTTATTTGAAAGGAAACAAAGCTAAAAGTTTAGTGGTCAAGAAATCATTTTACACAAATTCATTATCATTCCTTGTATCCTTAATTTTCTATAAGATGGAAGTAAGTCAATGGATTTTCAAGAGTACAAGAGTATATTTATGTTACAAGTCATTCATTACCTCTAATCACCAGGTAAATCAACATCATGAAATAGCAATCACATTATAAACAAAGTATAAAAGAATTGCTGCAGGAAAAATGGAACTGTTTTAGGTATTCCTTGTCAGCCAAAAGAATAATATTAAAATTATTTTCTTATTATTTTTTTAAAACCATCACATATACAATATGTTGAAGGAAATGTTTCCAAGTGTAAATGTTCTAATACACAAGACTTATTTATAGTATTATAATAATAATAATAGCAATGATTTATTGAGCGCTTACTATGTGCCAGGCACTGTACTAAGCATCTTGTGTAATTTCCATTTGACACCTACTAATACAGGCATTTTCCACCCCATTTTACAAATTAGAAAATGAAGTTTTCTACAATAGTTAACAAAAATGCCAATAGTCACACTTCTAGTAGTTGACATGATAAAATTTGAAAACAGGTCTGTCTAATTCTAGGCCTAGTCTGTATGTTCTGACTTTTCAAATCCCCCAACCGCCAAGGCTGACCTTGTGAAGACTGAGTACCACTAACCTAAACACAGAGCATCTCTAACTCAGAGAAGACAAAAAGTTAATGTCCAAATTTTCACTTGAAGTCACTCGTATTTCTCATTATACCTCATAGCACTGCCAAGTATTCAAGTAACAACTCTGAGTACTTGTGATGATGAGCTAACTAGCAATGCACAGCAAAATCCAGTCTGAGATACACTAGATTTATACTTAATTTTGACATATATGTGATTATGAAAAAATATTCTATTATCTATTTGCTTAACTTTATATTCCATCAAAATATATATTTTCTGTTCACATACACATATTTTACAACACTGACATCAAAGACCACCAACAGGTAAGAAGCCAACGTAAAGCTCAGTGATCAATATATTCATAGCAAAGGCTTTGCCTATAGATTATTAAAAATAGATACTGCTGAAGCCTTTCATTAACTTTCATGTAGTAGTGCCAGACATATAATTTAAATGTGCAAATTAAACAGGTTTCTCCCACATTTTCAACTTAACAGATACTGTAAAATCAGCTGTCCACTTACTAATTCATCCTATTTCAGCAGCTAAACTGCCCTTTCTCCTCATCTTCCTTTTTCTTTTTCTTCATGATTAAGTATGCCTATCAAGAAAGAAATTTCTTTCTGTGTGCTTTTTATATTGAGCTCAATAACTTGCTCGACCCATTTGTTGGCAGAAACTGTCCAAAATCAACTAAAATAAATTTCAAGTCTGGGGAGATGGCTCTGTAGAGAAAAATGCTTGTTCTATAAGAATGAGAACCCAAATTTGAATCACCAGATCCCACATAACAAAATAAGCTAGTCTATAACCACAAATTTTGGAGATGAAATAGAAATAGGAGGGTTGGTAGGTCTTTCTGGCTACCAGCATATCTTCAAGTTGAATAAAAGACCCTCTATCAAGGAAATACACTGGAGGGTGATAGAAAATATATCCAGTGTCCTGATGTGGTCTCTATATCCACATATTGGGTATAAGCTCATAAAAATGTATACATATAACACATACACACACATACACTCACATCCCGAAGGAGAAGTTAAATAGGCATAAACATTTTAATTCATGGAGAATACTCATAATTTAAAGAAGAATAAGAATATCTACTTACTTGGCAGTATTTGTTTTATTAACTTTATTTCTGTCACTTAGTCTATACCAAATTATCCCACCTTCCTTCAAATTTGACTGTCTTTTAAACTGAGCCAGTTTAATGTATTCTAACATTAATTACACTAAAATCTATCATTTATCCTCACCTATGATACTCCTGAAAATTAACAAATTCTAATACATACCTATACACACACACAGACACACACACACACACACACACACATACACACACACACACACACACACATCATGAAAGGTGTTTTCTCATTAAAAAGTTCACTATGTTTGCTTTTTTTCTATGTCATCTATACCTAGCTTTCTTTTCTGGGAGTCAAAATAAAATATCCAAGGTTTGAATCATAAGCACAGTTTTACAAAGCTTGGGAGTGAACCCGGGGCCTCTCGCTTACCAAACGAGGGTAATACCACTGAATTATATCCACAGTCCAAACAACCAAAATTTTCAAATAATATGAATAAAATTTAACACTACTATTTATGATGCCTTCTGCATAAAGAGTAAAGAACTCACAAAGTCAACCAATAAGGTTGATGAAATTTTCTCTACATGTGACAATGGCAAACTTAGAAGAGCCTTGAGAACTAAGACAGTATACTCTCATTTGGAAGTTAGGAAAAGTATGGAGTGACTTGAATAAGACCGCCATTGAACTAGTAGCAAAACTGATGCTAAACTGATCATGCTTTTCTTGTTCCCTGGGCCCACTGCTATTTCCCTTCTATTTGATTTCACTTCACCTTCACCTCAAAACAGCAGTTTGTATCTTGGGCTGTAGATAGAACCGTGAGTTGTTTTTCAAATATATAGACCCTACTTCTGGGAACACATTCCAGAAATTCCTAATTATCAGAGCTTCCCTCCCTGACCCCAAAATATAGTCAATATCAAGAACCCCTGTTGGTTAGAGAAATGTCTAGCACTATGGCATTACCAGGTTGGTCCACAATATCCAACAATGGGCTTTCAAAGCTACATTTGCTTTTTCTGAATATGTTGAGAACATGGGCCATCTCATTCACAACTGTGTGAGCAAGGCAATTAATTAGCATTGTGGCTAAAAAGCAGCATTTAGTTCATTACTGACCATATTTTCTTTGCATCTTAGATTGTCTTTGTGCATTTTAGGCTATATTAGTCTTATTGGCAACTTCATGCCAAGATTTATTTTTCCTTCTTCTACTCAGATATTTTGCCATTATTATGATTTACAGTTAGGGTGGGGCTGGGGTGTTCGTGCCAATGCTGGCATGGTAGCAGTTACAGAAGGCCAAGCAATGCTAGTCAGACTTCATGTCTGTTCCCAGAAAAATTACCCAACTGAGTTCAGAATAGACAGCAGGAGAGAATGTCTATAAGTAGATAAAGCAAGGTAGGCCCATCATACCTCTGACAAAGTAGTATCTGAGAGTCTTACCTCTAGCTTTGTGATATTTTTTTCCCTTTGTTAAATCTGCATAGGACATTTCAAACATTCAAAATTCACTTTAACAACACTTTAGTCAAATAATGAGATTACAAAGGTAATTAGACATTCAAACTAGAAATGTATTTTGTGGTACATTCTGGGAACAAGAAGTATCAGCATTTTTTTCTGGAGGATGTTCAAAACACTAGGTGGGGTGCATCATGAGAACAGGAAGGAACTATGGAAATGAACTTTACTATGGACTATACTAATTCTTCCTCCTTGATTATGCACCAATACAAATCTAGGAATGTCGGATAAATGCACGGCCTCACAGTACCAGCCAATACCTAACTTGCAAACTGCCACACAACAAATGAACTTATGCCAAACTAATCCCTCTAGCAAGATACCAAGATAGACATAATTAGAATTTAAAGTAAATTTCAAGATGAAAAGAACAATGCACAGATAGTAGGCCCCTCCCACTCTTACAGGTTCTAGAAGGTTCCAGAAACCTTCACACTATGTATGTCAAAGTAACGTAAGACCTTTGTGATAGAGGGTAAGAGATAGAAAAAAACACTATAAAAGTCCAAGACAAACTGATTTGTTGACAGAATTCAAACACCAAAGCACATCTCAGCGATATTTTACAAACTACATTAGCAGTTGCAATTGCTTTGCAATTAACTTTCTCTTTTTCTCTGCCCTCATGGTGAGGATCACAATACACCTATGAAAATGTTGCTTATGACAATAGAGGGGAGAGAAGAACAGAAATCTGAGTCTGCTGCAGAGTATTCTTGGTCTTCTCTATTTTCTTCTTCCAGCACATGGATCACGAAGCATTTCATCAGAACCAGCAGAGGAGAGTAAGAATCCTGAGTTTCAACTACTGCTCTGTGGAACTGTGAGGACTGGATGAATGGTCCACACTCCCTCTCCCCTGTTAAAAAGAGAGAACAGACTTATTGACCTTGGTTGATACAGATTCATAGGACTGTGTATTATCATATAAGCCTCTCTGAAGGTCAGTATGTATTCTACTGAAAGATCTATTCCTGCCTGATGATTTGATATGCAGAACGCACACCTTAATATTCTTTGGGATTTTGGATGCTATTTATTCTCCTACTCTTGCTAGAACACATGAAGAAAATTTTCTGAGCCACTTTCACAGAGCTGAGTTAGAGCACATCATGAACACTGTGAGTACTCCAAAGCCCAATGTGGGGCTTGAAGGAGAAGACCTACTCTTGAAGAAATGGAGATGATTTGCACACAAAGACCAGCATTCATTATCATACCTTTTTCAGTGGTGACATTTTCTCAAAACAGCTATACTTTCAAGTCAATATCATTTTCATGAAGTATTGATTAACCTCTGTAGTAAACGAGCTGAAGAGCAATTCACAAAGTTTCTCAGTTACCCTTAGTTGATAGTTTTCATTCATATAGACATAAAATAATGTCCTCTATTCCCCTTTTAAAAGGCAAGTATTTGAACATTTGAAGCAGCTAGAGTCTAACCAGGACATTATGAGAAACACTGGAACAAAGCGTAACTTTGACAATATTTTTCTATGCTTGGAGTCACTGAACTTTTTCTTTTCCTTTGTAAAAAACATTCAAGTTGGCATGCACTTTAGAATAACAAGACCACATCATCTGCACTGTTAAGACAAATTATCATCTCTTATATTCATGTTGTTACTTTCAGGGTACTTGACAAAAACTTCATGACCTGCTTTCTCTGCATGCCACTTTTTCCCATGCAGTGCATAATATTTCTTAAGCTTGTCTGACCACCCATTCCTTGAAATGAATAGTTTAAAATTTTATCTAAATCCAAAGTTAAATTTTAACTCAGGATTATTCATTAATAGTTTATGCAAATGTAAGAGGCCTATTGAACCTCTGTTTTAGAAGTTACAAACACAAATAAATTTCTATTTTCTCTATCTTGGTGTTTCATGTCATGTATGACATTGATTTTTCCAGTGTTTACAGTTGTCCTTCATTACACTGGCCCTTATATGTACTCGTTTTTCTTTACTTGACAGAAACTACAAACATTGTTATATAGAGTTATTACTTTTACCATTATCAAACATTTCAAAACACTCATTTTGTTTTCTCTCAACATTACCTTTCTTGCCCTGTTCAAACTCCGTGCATTTTCGTCACCCATCTTTTTGGAGTTTTTTGCTTGGAGGTCACTCTCATCCTGACTTAGACAAATTTATGGTGAGTGAAAGTTTCATTATCACTGGGTAGTGAATGATATTAATTTGTGATAAATCATAACCAAACAATAAAATTAATAAGACAGGTAAAAAGGGCTAATCATTTTTATGTGATAACACAGGTGCATGAACAATGGCTGCAGACAAAACAGGTAGAAGGACGGAGAGCTGAAGCAAGTAGCACAAATGTTGAATTTTTGCACATGCACAATCAGGCAACTCAGCAGTGATAACTTAAATTTGCATATTGTTCTAAAGATCATAACAGTACATCAGGCAATGTAAACCACAATATTGCATCAGAATGACTTGCAGTTGTGAAGGGACCACAAAACTCAGGAGCCAGGGTCAGACTACCAGTTTGAAGTGAGAATCACAAATACCACCATCTAGGAGAAAGCAGACAGAGAAATAAAAGAAGTCAGAATTGGGGTGGTTTGAAAGAATAGATTACATGGTAATGAGGATGAAAGACATTTAAAATATTAATACATGCCAGATCACTTTTGCAAAGGTTGTATCAACTGCACACTCACTAGCATAAGTGTGCTTTTCTCCAGTGTGCTAACCAACCTGATATATTACCAACCTTTGTGATTTGTACCGCATTTCTTTAATCATCTGTCCATATGCCAAGAATCTTCTTTTATGTAGAGCACTGCCTAAGTGATCTAGCTGTATTTTTATTCCACCCTAATTTTACTTTTCATTGAAAAAGAAAAAGGTGAGTATTGATCAGAAATCCCTCTGCTGGTAGGCTAGCTGAAACTGGTGAGATCTAAGATGACTGCCTGAATGATCACTAGACAACTTGTGACCTCATTAATCATCTCATATGAGTATTTGGGCTGGAAATGTAGCTCAGTTGCAAAAGAAAATGAGCACCTGACATGCAATATTCTGGATTTAATCTCCTGAATAAAAGATCAGAATAGTGGTGCATGCCTATAATGAGTAGGATGGGAAGTTCAAGATTATCCTAGGCTACATAGCAAGTTTGAGGTCATCCTAGGCTATATGAGACTGCAATGCTTTCTCAAAAAAAAAGAAAAAAAAAAGAAGTGAAATGAAAGAAAGAGATGGAGGGAGGGAGAGAGGACAGAGAGGGGAGGAATCTCATATGCATACTAAATGATATCCCCCATCCTGTGTCCTAACAGTGATGATGGTTTGAAAGATTCATAAAAGGCATAAAAAGAATATCTGGAAAATCTTTCATTCCCAGAACAGATACACATATTTCTTCCCTTTATATAGCCCTCATTTCTTTGTGTATGTTTCTGAAGTGTATGTAGGTGAACACACATGGAAGCTAGTGGCTGGCATCTGGTGTCTTGCTGTACTGTGTTCTACCTTATTTAGATAGAATTCCTCATTCTCAATTGCTATGAATTCACCTTGTTTTTTTGAGACATGACCTTCTACATTGGTGCTGTGGAATTATGTTTTTGTGCATTGTAAATATTGTCATATCTATTAGTTTAATAAAATATTATTGGCCAGGAGGCAGATAGGAAGTATGGGTGGGGCTATCAGAATAAAAAAAATCTAGGAAGAGGAGAGAGACAACAGCAAAATGCAGAGGAAGCAGGATAAGAACACTGCTCTGAGAAAAGGTACCAAGTCACATGGCTAAACAAGATAAGAATCATAGGTTAGTTTAAGAAATAAGCCCGACACATAGACCAAATCAGCTTGTAATTAATATGAGCATTTGTGTGGTTATTTGGGACTGCAGGTCCAGACTTCAGGGCTATTCTAGCCAGAAACTTGGTGTTGTAATTAGTTCGCGGGTCCCAGACAGCCGGAGATCTGGGACCCACAGCTGCCGCCAGAACTGCTCATCCGCCCGCCGCCCAGGTCCCCAGAAATAACTCAGACGCTTTATATTAAGTCCATGCTGTTTGGCCTATGGCTCAGGCACATTGCTAGCTAGCTCTTACATTTTAAATCAACCCATTTCTATTAATCTGTCGGCCACGTGGCCCGTGGCTCACCTGAGAGTCTACATGCCGCCCTGAAAAGAGATGGCCAAAACAGCTTCAGAGCTGCAGACTGATTCAGCCTCAACAACCGTGAGACTTTCAACGCCCCTTAATCAGCAGGAAGTAGTAATAGAAAAACAACGCCCAAATTCCCCAAATATTGTTTCTAAATGTTTGTTTTCATTATAAATGGTTAATGGTCATAGTCAATCTCTTTCTAAAAAAAACGGGAGATATGGTATGTAAATGCTTTTTTAAAAAATTAGATTATTGAATTTACAGATAATCAGCTGTTAATCTCAAACTGCTTTACATTGGTATAGATTTTGGTTTATTGATACAAATTTAAAGTCAATTTTATTATGCTGTATGTGTTTTTCTATTCTTGTTTAAGATATGATGTTCATATAACTGTTTTAAAATTGTAATGTATAATTAAGAAATAAAGGTTAATAGTCACTTTTGATAATCAAACTTATAGTTAGGTTAGTTAGGATTTTTAGGTATACAAAGATATATTTCAATTAAATAGATAATCTTCAAATACTTCTAAGACCTACAGAATATGGCATTTAAAATATTTTAAGAGCTTAGACTTTTCTGGACAGTGAGACAGGTCTATACCTGGCAGCACTAATTTACTTCAACAGGAAAATGGGCATTGAAGAAACTCCATATAGAGTCTCATCTATTTGTGGTAATGGTAAGCCACTGGAGAAAAAACTGTTTTTATATTGACTGCTTGACAGTATGCTGTTTAAACTGGACATGCAGGTTCCATAAAAAGATGACCTCTGGACTTTGGCAGAGCAAGCCAAGATCATCATTCGGGTTCCTGCTTTACAGAGAAAACTGTCAGACATTCTTCAAGACTCAAGGAAAAACAACGGATGAACTGTGCCAAAATGGGCAGAGCGGATTTCCTACTTCACTGAAATGAAAAGAGACTTTGGGCCTGTAGGCTGAAGATGAATGCCCCAACTTTATAAAAGAACTTTGGGTGACTGTCCAGGCAGATAGGTGTCATCTCTGTCCTTTCTAGATTTTAGAAGTCGTTTGCACTTCTGGTTTACTTGGGTAAATATTATATCCTTCTGTGGTCTTTGATGTAGTTGAAGATTAGATAGTTATATATACAGTTTTTCTTAGTCATTTGAAAAATATATTAGATATAAAACTTTAGATTCATAAAGATAAGATAGATGATAGAGTATTTTCTTTAATTTTGCTAAATACAAATAGACTAGATATTGTAACTATAATTCTTGCTTGATAGCTATTTTGTTATATGTAATTTTGCTATGTTAAAATTAAAACCTTCCTTTTTGATTAGAGACAAAGGGGGAAATGTGGGAATATATTTGTGCGTACTGTATCTTTAAATAAAGGAGCTGGTTTGGACCATGGCAGGTACGTAGAATAAGTGGGAGGAGAAATCAGTTTAGGTAGGAGAAGCAGGGCGGAGTCAGAGGCAGACTGCGCGGAAGCCACCGAGAGAGCAACATGTAAACACGGGTGAGCTGCGGGCCGCCACGTGGCCGACAGATTAATAGAAATGGGTTGATTTAAGATATAAGAGCTAGCTAGCAATGTGCCTGAGCCATAGGCCAAACAGCATGGACTTAATATAAAGCCTCTGAGTTATTTTTGGCGACCCAGGCGGGCGGCGGGCGGATAAGCAGTCCCGGTGGCAGGTCTGTGGGTCTGGGACCTCTGCCTGCACCAGACCCGCAAAAACTAAATACAACAGATGGCGCATCCAACGTGGGCCGATTATCCACTTAGAGCCTGACAAAGATTAAAAAGAGTTCTAGATCGCAGAAATTGAGCCAGGGCAGCTTCCAAATTGTGTATGTAAATCGGGTCTTTGTACAAAGAAAGCATGGTCCGGGTCACATTCAAAATGGCGCCGGCGGGCTGTCGGCAGTCAGTGTAAGCTGCAGCTGCAACCAGTCTCACAAAAAACTCAGTAACATGTGATCGATTTTAGATTTCTGCCTATTTTGAACAAAAAAGAAACAAAGACGGTTTCTTAATAGCAATATTTTTCGGGGTGTGCTCTGTTTACTGGCCACGAATAAATACATGGTCCGTTTAAGAAAACTTAGTGATTCAGCCTAATTTGCAAAAACTGTGTTTCCTTTTAGAGAATGTATTTTAAAAGCTCTTAAGGTTAGAAGATGATTAAGGATTCACAATAAAACAGATTCAGATAAAAAGAAAACCTGTAAACGGATTACAATGTTTGTAAAAGGTACATAGGCTTTAGAGAGAAAATAAAGAGGTTAGAAAAAGTTTTTAAAGCGAAAAATAGAGTGATAAAAATATAATAAGCCACGTAAAGATGGAAAATAGACACAAAATCTGGATTTTGGTTGTTATTGTGTTTTCTTTTAATTTTTTAACTGTTAATGAGCTAACTGCAAAAAGACAATGGATTGCAAAGGCTACTAAGTTAAACAAGAATGTATATTTTAAAGGTATTTTGATCTTGAAATTTGTGTCTAAGGATTTATTGCTTTGGAAGAGTTCTGTTTCTGTTTCCACAGATGAGAACCTGTGGATTGCTTCCAGGCAAATGTGGTTTCATCAACCAAGACCCCCTGAAAAAACCTCTGATGAAAAGAGATGGCCAAAACAGCTTCAGAGCTGCAGACTGATTCAGCCTCAACAACCGTGAGACTTTCAACGCCCCTTAATCAGCAGGAAGTAGTAATAGAAAAACAACGCCCAAATTCCCCAAATATTGTTTCTAAATGTTTGTTTTCATTATAAATGGTTAATGGTCATAGTCAATCTCTTTCTAAAAAAAACGGGAGATATGGTATGTAAATGCTTTTTTAAAAAATTAGATTATTGAATTTACAGATAATCAGCTGTTAATCTCAAACTGCTTTACATTGGTATAGATTTTGGTTTATTGATACAAATTTAAAGTCAATTTTATTATGCTGTATGTGTTTTTCTATTCTTGTTTAAGATATGATGTTCATATAACTGTTTTAAAATTGTAATGTATAATTAAGAAATAAAGGTTAATAGTCACTTTTGATAATCAAACTTATAGTTAGGTTAGTTAGGATTTTTAGGTATACAAAGATATATTTCAATTAAATAGATAATCTTCAAATACTTCTAAGACCTACAGAATATGGCATTTAAAATATTTTAAGAGCTTAGACTTTTCTGGACAGTGAGACAGGTCTATACCTGGCAGCACTAATTTACTTCAACAGGAAAATGGGCATTGAAGAAACTCCATATAGAGTCTCATCTATTTGTGGTAATGGTAAGCCACTGGAGAAAAAACTGTTTTTATATTGACTGCTTGACAGTATGCTGTTTAAACTGGACATGCAGGTTCCATAAAAAGATGACCTCTGGACTTTGGCAGAGCAAGCCAAGATCATCATTCGGGTTCCTGCTTTACAGAGAAAACTGTCAGACATTCTTCAAGACTCAAGGAAAAACAACGGATGAACTGTGCCAAAATGGGCAGAGCGGATTTCCTACTTCACTGAAATGAAAAGAGACTTTGGGCCTGTAGGCTGAAGATGAATGCCCCAACTTTATAAAAGAACTTTGGGTGACTGTCCAGGCAGATAGGTGTCATCTCTGTCCTTTCTAGATTTTAGAAGTCGTTTGCACTTCTGGTTTACTTGGGTAAATATTATATCCTTCTGTGGTCTTTGATGTAGTTGAAGATTAGATAGTTATATATACAGTTTTTCTTAGTCATTTGAAAAATATATTAGATATAAAACTTTAGATTCATAAAGATAAGATAGATGATAGAGTATTTTCTTTAATTTTGCTAAATACAAATAGACTAGATATTGTAACTATAATTCTTGCTTGATAGCTATTTTGTTATATGTAATTTTGCTATGTTAAAATTAAAACCTTCCTTTTTGATTAGAGAAAAAGGGGGAAATGTGGGAATATATTTGTGCGTACTGTATCTTTAAATAAAGGAGCTGGTTTGGACCATGGCAGGTACGTAGAATAGTGGGAGGAGAATCAGAGCTTAGGTAGAGAAGCAGGGTGGAGTCAGCAGACTGCGCTGAAGCCGCCGAGAGAGCAACATGTAAACACGGGTGAGCTGCGGGCCGCCACGTGGCCCGCGGATTAATAGAAATGGGTTGATTTAAGATATGAGAGCTAGCTAGCAATGTGCCTGAGCCATAGGCCAAACAGCATAAACTTAATATAAGCCTCTGAGTTATTTTTGGGGACCTGGGCGGCTGGACAGCTGAGGGGTCTGGCACGGCAGGTCTATGGGTCAGACGGCGGGCAGATAAGCGGCGCCAGGCAGGTCTGTGGGTCCCGTCCGAGACCCAGAGAAATCCAAATACAACAACTTGGTACTACACATTGGTATCATTTTCCATCTATGGTTTGAAACAGGGTTTCTCAATAAACCTTGATTCATCTAGACTTGCTGGACAGCAAGTCAGAAGATTCCTGCCCTCACCTCCCCATCCTTGGTGTTACAGGCATGTCTTATCACACCTCCAGATAATTTGGGTTCTATGGATCCATACTCAAGCCCTCTGCCCTCATACTATACCTCATACTCTAGCCTCAGACATCTCTCTTAGAGAATCTCTTCTAAATGACTATAGGGAGGATTCCTATAGTCTCTAAGTTTCCAAGCAGCAAAGATGGGAAATAAAACAAATACATTTTACCCTTTAGTTTCTCAAGGGGCTAGCAGAACTTAAAGAAAGAAGTATTTCCAAATGAATGATTATTATACATGTGGATGGTTTAACTATTGTTCCTTTACCAGTCTACACTCCCAAGTCTCATAAACTGAGTAACAATATCATGTTCTCAGACCTATTTTTGATGAATATTTCACTAAAATTTAGCAATAATAAAGGCTTGGAAAAACTAGAGGCATCTGAGTGGAAATAGGCTGTTTGATATCATTTTTTAACTATTGGGTACAATAGTGAAACTGTGGTAACATAGGCTAATAACCATTCCTTAGAAGAATTGTGTATGTGCTGTGTATATATATACATACTATATATGCATCATATGTATATTGTTATCAGTAGTTTATTTTATGAAAAACTTAATTAGGAAATTCATGTGGTTGGTAGGTGGCAATTCACTGCCCTTTTACATTTCTTTGTAGGTTTGGAAATTCTCATTAAAATGTGTTTGTGAAGTAATTTATACTACTTGGCTATATTTTTGGCAATAATACATTAGTGGCTTGTAGGTTTAATGCAAAATGAAAAATTTTAATCAAAGAACTAATAATTGCAGGGAAATTAATATGCAATCTTCCTTTAGTAATTTACCTAATGCTAAAAGAATCAGTAACCTGAACTATAGTATAGCTCAATAATAGAATACTTGCTCATTTAGCTTATATATACCTGAGTTTTACACCCAGCACTGCACATGCACATGTACGTGAACGCACACACACACAAACACACACACACACACACACACACACACACACACACACACACACACACACACACACACACACACAATCAAAGGTAAAAGAACAATCAACACCTAAGCTTTAACCAGAAACCAGGTTATTTGAACATGGGAAAAGTTCAGCTTCATGACAGTAATAACAAGTGTTTTCCATGCCAAATGGCAGAGATTTGTAAAAGAATATAAGCAGAATATGTAGAAGGAATGACTAGTGAATGTTAAACTATATCACTGGGTAAGATTCTATTCAATCAGTTTTCAAATGATGCAATATATTTTATACATCAAAAGATTCACTTCCCATTGGAATTTTGACTCTGTCCTGGTGAAGAAAATGTAAGCATTGTTAAGATGCTGGAGCTGTCAGCATGAAGACTGAACGCTTTGAAAGAAACTTCACGTTACTATATTTCTGTCCTAAAAGCTCCACTACAAAGAGCCTCTAAGTTGTTAGAATGCTAAGAAATAACGGTGTAATCAAGTACACTTGTTCTGAAGGCATTTTCTCCAAGCACATTTAAATCTACAAGGCTAAAATCTTCAGGCCATTCTTGTGAGAACAGGAACCTTGGCACCCTCAGGAAGGAAAAAGCTTGACTGGCTGTTTTCTTCTGCCAGGAGTTAGGACTCAGAAGGGTGAGAGAATAACAGGATTTTTTTTCTCTCTAAACACTTCAAGAAAGAACAAGGGATACTTCTTAAATTCCACACCCTGTGAGGATTTGCATGGACAAATAGGACCGAGTTAATTGCAGCCTTGGTACTGAAAGGACATTGGTTTTTAAGGGATTTGCTTTTCTGTAACTCCTTAGCTCTCACTTTCCCTTTCAGAAGTCTACATTTAATTAGGGGCTTTAAAAACAAGAGGTCCTTGTGAATCATTTAACATTTTAAACTATAATACCCAGAAATACTAAGTGACAATAAGGCTTCCATAAAGAATCTTATTTTTCTCAAAATTAATGATGTATCCATAGTGTGTGCATTACTAATAATAAAGATGTTACTTAGCTGAGTTTTGGAACCAAAGCAACCCTTCTTTTTAAAATGGGGTTCAAAACCCACACTTCATTTTAAAATGCCTTTCTGCACCCCTATGTCCTGCTGAGCCTTATCCAACACTCCCTGTATGATGGTCCATGCCCATTTCCAAGACTCAACCACTAACTCTTCCTTTTTTTCCTTTCTTTTTTTTTTTTTTAACATTTCAGCCAACAAAAAGATTTCAGCCACCTCCCCTTCCCTTAACCTCCAGCACTTATTTCAAGCACTAACTTCATTCAGGAAATTAGAGTAAAACAGAAAGTATGTGATATACATAAGTGGACTGCTTTTGGGAAAATGCAGAATCTGAGAAACAATGTACAGTAAGGAGCAGTAATAGACTGCATGATTTGGCTCTGCTTGGCTTTCCAAACCTACCACATGACATACTTCCTGTTCATTCTGTCCTATTTCCCAACAAGTAAATGACACTGCAGTACTGGCCAATGACTCTTTTATATCTCATAAAAGCCTTCTCTGGCTGTTATCCATGAAGCGCACAGGTTCCTCTATAATGGTCTGCATTGATTTGCTTTTCCTCACAGTGGTCCCAACTAAGAATAGAAGCTACCTGAGCACAGGAGCACTGCATTGGTTTTTGCATTGTTCCATCCTTAAACCTAGAAGAGTAGAAGACTACGTGAGATGCATTTCTCACTAAACTATTTATTCTGCAAAGGAACAACACAACTCAAGTTCCCATTGTCACTCCACAAAAGCTTGTCTCTACCACCTGGTAGGCCTCATGCAAACAAGCAAAGGAGCACAAGGGACGACTAGACAATGCTCATGTTGGTGAAAAAGGAACAGCAGCAGCAGCAGGTACACTGAAACTAGATGAAAACACATTCCATAGCAAATGTTCCTGCTTGTTCATACTCTCCTGTTCTTCTCAATGTTTTAGGGACCCAAGTTTCCACCACTTGAAGAATACCTTCTCTGAAAAGGCCTCTGACCACATGGCACATAGCCGCTGCCCAACAAATACCGATCCCAAAATAACAGGCATGAGCATCATACAATAACACTAGCTGTTTCTAAACTACCTAGTGAGGGATAGGATCCCAGAAAACCACTGCCTGTGGAATTCTATCAGGACTGGGTTTTTGAGCTAAGCCGACAGAAAACATTCAAGAAAGAAAGATGAAGTATGTGAAGAGTATGGACACACTACCTTCTAAAGGAAGCCTACATTTGCCTGTCAGGAAGCTGTAGCATGCCTGTCTTTCTTAGGTAAGGCCATTGTCTCAGAGAGCAGGTGAGCATACAGAAGGGGAGGGCAGGGAGAAAGAGCTTGAGCTCAGTATTAGGAAGAAGTCACTAAATCACAAGAGCTCTGCAAGATGGACAAGGCTGCCTCCTATAGTTGTCAAATTCCTAACCATGAGCCTGTGAGATGTCACAGACACACTCTAGGAGAAGCCTTTAAACTCCAGCATGGCAGCACATGTATGCACTCCCAGCACTCAGGAGGCAAAGGCAGGAGGATAGTGACTGGGGTGAAGTCTGGATCACATGGACACACACAAGCAGCCCAGACTAGGCAACAAGACCCGATCTCATAAAACTAAAATAAAATAGAAGAAAAATGATCCCATCAAAGCTGTGAAGTGACAGATGTCCCCTGAGCTTCCAAACCATCTGTACTCAGACATTTTCTTTCCTAGAATTCTATGTGAATGCAGTTACCAAGGGCTGTCTAACTTTGTCTTTGTCACATGTCACTTACCTCTCTTTTTGCTGCAGCTTCATGTGAAGTCCCTACCTCAACACAGAACCATTTTGATATTTCTCCAGTGAATGTTTCTATGCCTAAAGACAAGGCAAGAACTATCAGTTTATTATTCTAACAGCCAATATTTGTATTAATATTCTCTCACTTACAGGCTCTTTAAACCTACAGGATATATTATAAACCCCTGTTCTGAATCTTCAATCATGCATTAGTGGGCATTGCACTGCACCTGCAAAATGGAGTCTCTAGTTTGGTGTGGTGGCTCATACCTCTATTCTCAGCACTCTGGAAGGTGAAAGCAGGAGGACTGAAACATAATAAGAGCCTATCTCAAACAAGCATTCTTTTAAGTCCACTAGCTCTTAATCAACATTTTATACAATCTCATCTTCCAGTTATCATCATCATCATCCTTATTTTATAGATAAGGAAACACATAGAGGTTAAGTCATCTAGTCGTGGTCATGCATTCATTAAGTAACAGGAACAATTACTTAAATACTTCTCTTTACTTTAGTAAACCTAAGGCCTCTGATATACTATCATCAAGCTATACTTCCAGCCCTAAAATCCAGTATTAAAGTCTGTAAAAGTCAGAACCAAAATAACACAGTTAACCACTAGTATCCATGAAGTTAATGTCTTTCAGATCTTTTTTTAATAATTCTTTTTATTTTGGGGAGGGGAGAAATGTTGACACAGGTAGCTGGAAGTGCCTTTCCCTCACAAGTATTGGGATTACAGGCTTGTGGGCCAGCATACCCAGTTAGATTTTATATTCTTAACTGCTGTAAAGCCATTCTAATACAATAAGCTCTCAGTTAAATTTTAAATGAAGGTTTGAGTCTAGAGATATGTCTCAGGGATTAGAAGCACATACTGTTCTTTCAGAGGACCCACGTCAGGTGGGACACAACTGCCTGTAGTTCTGGCTCCAGGGTGATATGATGCTTCTGGCTTCTGTGCACAATGCATTCACGTGCAAATCCCCCACACATATACACACGTAAAAGTACAATAAATCTTCAAAAATAATAAAAACAAAACAAAATAAAAATATGAGTATTGACCATTTGAAAACATTTACATGATGGGCATAGTCACACATATCCATAGTCTCAGCACTAGGGAAGAAACATAAGGAGTTCAGAGTTCAAGGCCATCTTTACCTAAACATAAAGTTTGAGACCAGCCTGGGATAAATGATACCTGGTGTCAAACAAATAAAAAAATGAAAAGAAAAAATGTATGCCACCAATGTTATAGCAACAAGTGAAGGCATACCAAAATAGAACATGCAAAATAATAACCTATTGCCAATACAGTTTGAGTGTTTCTTTCATATGTTTCAGGAAAATTGTAACAAGTGTTTTAGTATTGGCTTAACATTTCACTAAATTTTCACATGTTAGTCAAGCATAATAAACAGATTTCAAGGTAACCCTGTTCCGGATGCCACATATTCTATGATTTGACTTACAGGACTGCATTTTCAGTTCTTATGTCACAGTGCATTTAATATTATCCCTTCCCAAGGGTGCCTGTGTGGCATCCTCATTTGTAAACTGTAAAAACACATGACTGTTTACAATTTAGCGTTCATTCTTCCAAATAAATTAATAGAAGCTTATATATTAACTCTAAAGTGTAAATGTTATCCTTACAAGCAAAAAATCTATATTTACATTCAAAATAAGTTAGAGGTATAATGACGATACTGATTCCCACACTGCTTGGTTCTTCTTGCTATTTCACAATTAATAATAATGATGACAGTTAAGAAACATCTTTGCATTGATATCCTGATAGAGAGAGGCATTGTGGGGTTATAGAGAAACCTGGTATTAGGGGAAACCCAAGAACCCACAAGATGAGCCCAGCTAGTACTTCAAGGGGGTGACTAAATTGGCCTTTCCCTATTATCAGATGAAAGACCACCTTAATTGTCATTCTAGAACCTTCATCCAACAACTGGTGAATGCAGATGCAGAGATCCATAACTAAACTCTGGGCTGAGCTACTGGTCCATTTGAAAAAAGGGAGGAGAGACTGCATGAGCAGAGGGATTATGATCATGAGGGGGAGACCCACAGAGTAGGCAGTCCCGTGCTATTGGGAGCTCACAGACTCTGAAATGACAGCTGCCAAATCTTCATGGAACAGATCTGGACTCTGAATGTGATGACAGATAAAAGGCGTGGGCAGTTTCTGGAGCCTCTTACACTTGCACCAGAGTTTATTCCTGCTGTATGAACTGGCTTCTAGAAGCCCTTGCCCTGTGGGGGAACATCTAACTCAGCCTGGATACTTGGGGGAGGAACTCACCTTGGGATTCCTTGCCCTCTCTGGGAGAGTGAACAGGGGTTTGGGGGTGGGAAGAGGCTGGGAGAGGACTAGGAGAAGGGGCTGGAGGGCAAACAGTAGGGGTATGGAAAAAAATTTAAATAATCAAAAAGAAACATCTTAGCCTCCGTCCTATGGTTCAACATACTATTAAAAGACATATTTAAGTTGTTAGTAGTAATTAATTTTTTTAAATTAAAATGTCATGCAAAGTCATAGGTTTCTGTTAAGGCTCTTTAAAAAAAATAATAATAATAATATGCATCCATGTAGCAACAGAGCCCTCTGCTGGCCACAGATAGGAAGAGTCAAACTTGGGCCGGTAAAGCAGACGCTGCGATATACTATGAGCCCTAGTAGAAATGTCCACAATTCCCATCAACTTACTTCCCCTTTAAGTATAAGTAGGATGTTGACTTAAAAGCTCCTCCAGCAAAGGACGACAAGGTCCTTCTGGCAGGCCAAAAAATGGTCAAGTCATTCAGAAATTCCATTCTCTTCCTTATGGACGGCTGGCCACACCCAGGGCTTCCAAAGATTTTTTAAAAAATAAACTACACACTGATTTCCACATGTTTTCCATTTTCACTTCCTAGTTCCACTACATTTTGCTGGCCTCCCAAGACAAAAGAAACTGGCAACCTATAGCCTACCTTAAATGTCACTATATCACATCCCAGACATGGACTGCTTACTAATCATGGCTCCTTTCACAACAAACACTATAACATTTCGATGAAATGGTTCCTGGATGAAAATTGAAAGCCTCCTTTTCATAGCATGCAGCATAGATAGAAAATTTCCAAGAGGGTCTGTTAGTTTTTCAATGATGGTAACAGGCTAATGGGGAATGGCATGAAATTTTACAGCTAGAAGGAACATATCAGATTAAATTAGGATTAAGCATGCAGTGCCATCAGTGATTCACATGGTGCCTTAAATAGGAGTTAATAAATATTCATTGCCAATGGTGAATCCTAATAGGTACATATATAAAGAAACACACTACTGCAGGTCTGGTCAATCACTTCCTATGTACTTGTAACCTCCATCAAGAGATATGAAGAGAATTTAGAGAAAGGCAAGGTTCCTAAGGGGAAGTGGCCTGAGTATGCGGCCCTAGTTAACACTGGTTTGAGGAGCCTGGATTTACTGTCCCCACCCAATCTTCTTGTAAGACCTCCAATTTCTCATAAGTTCATTAAAAGGGAAAAAAGACAAATGCCTGTTAGGGGCAATTTTGAGTTTATTACACAGTATTTAATAAGTCTTGTCCATAACAGCCAATAATACTCCCAGAAAATAGACCTGAAACAATAATGCTTATGTCACACATGTTAAAGTGCGCTGATAGTGCCAGGGGATGGAGTTCAATGGAGACTTGTATATGCCATTTCCAACAGTTGGGGGGGGGGAGAAAACCCTGACTTGAAAGCAATCAGGGCATGAATGATGAGTATTTCCTCTACATTCTTAAAACATATTTTGCTTCAGGAGTCTGCCTTCAGACCTTCCGATGTTTGAAGGCTTTAATAACTGAGGATTAAGTAAAGCCCACAAGCACAAGAACAAATGTCAGATTTAGCAAAGAAAAATTCAGGTCGCCCAGTTAAAATTGCATCTCAGATAAACAGTCAATACTTTAAAAATCACAATAGTTCTCCCTAATCTTTCAGGTTTTAGCTATCCACAAGAACCATGGCTTAACATTATTAAAAGGAAAATTCCAGAAATGAGAAAATTGCACGTTTTAAAATTTTGTACTGTTCTTAATACCATAGTGAGGCACAATGGCTTCCTGTCCCAACCCACCCAGAGCACCAAGGAGCCATTCCCCTAGCACGTCATTCTACTACTAGACTGACTGTCCCAGCACAGTAGTGCTGGTGTACAAAAAACAAACAAGCCACTTCAAACATTGCAAAGAAAGGGCGTTAAAAAGTGCCTTTCAAGTAAATGTTAAAGTTCTATATCCTGGGGTTGCTAATATTTCTAGTAGGAATAAATCCATAAATAAAATGATAAAATCAAAAGCAGTTTGTGCATGCCGTTTTTAGGGAAAATGATGGAATTAGATTCAGTCACTTTAAGTGAAATAACAAAGACCAGCATCACCTGTTTTCTCTCATCTGTGGAATCCAAGAGGACATGAAAATAAGTAAACAAAGGATTATTAGGACCGTGGAAGGAGGAGGTATTGGGGAAGTAGAAGGGGTGAACATAATCAAAATTCAGAAATGCATATATGAAAATGTATAATGAAACAACTCGAAAGTTATTTACATACCAAAATATTTGCTAGCTTTGCTGTCATACTATGAACTATAAGAAGTACAGCCACTGAGTACAAGTACTTAGATAAGGTAGAAACACATTCATTTTGTGTGAGTACCGGGAAAATCCTAGCACTCACGGAGGCCCTGCTGTTTGTGATTTTAAAATCCAATGGAGAAACTCTTAAAATGCATCTCCTAGGGTGAGGACGGACTAATGGATAAGACCATTCTATACAAGCTCTTAAATGATTTTTTTTTCATTTAGCAGAAATTCAAAATTAATTGGGAATAGAAGACTATCAACTCAATGAACTACAAACATATTTGAATTTATTCTCTGTAGGCTTAAATTAGGAAATAATGGAGATCAAATAAAATGCCAGGTGGACATTTAATAATTTATATATGTAAGACATATATAAATAAAAGTTGTATGTATATGTAAAAAATATTAATGGAAAGGTCTAGCAATCTGATAGCTAAAATTTTTGAGTCTCCAACATTAATCTACAGGTCTGAAAAATACTGCCTATTAATCAGAGAGCCTTGGATACATTTTTATGATCTTTTTTCAATAATAATTTTACACCTTAAAATAGCCAGATTTTTTTTTTAAAAAAAATAGTATTTTGTGACTAGTGAAAATTGTGTAAAATTTAAAATTTAATGTCAATAAATAAAAGATGGTAACTCAATCATATGCATTTTCTTATTGCCTCTGATTGGGGGTTGGAGTGGGCTGGGCTATGGCAGCAAAGTTGAATTATTTAACAGAGACTGTGACCTACAAAGCCACAAATACCACCTGGCCTTTAACAGCTGTGGTTTATCAACCCTAGATATTGATAAAGTCATTTTTTTGTGAAATGGTGTTACAAATAGTCCTTGTGTTAGCTTTAATTTTGTATGTACTATATCCTTCCTTATTTACAGAAAGTACTTGCTTGAGTCAGTCACAATCTGATATAAAAAAAAGATAAATTCTCTCAGATACAAAACTTTGGTCAAGTGCGCACCAGTGGTGTTTTAATGAGATTTGTGTTTAACATTACCAGCTGTCTCTGTTTTCTCTTTCCCATGACTTCACTCTTTGTCCTTCATTCCACTCACAAATTAGAATATTGCTGGCTTAGAGCCCATGCCCAGTCTACATTTTACTAAGTGGTTCACCTGCCATCTAGTGGAGAGAGATGAGAGTATGTTATTTTCTTTATTGGTACAAACCAGAGGAGCTAGCTAGAAACTAAAGAATCTTCAACAATGTTGCTAATAACAGTGGCACCTTACGGTTGAGCAGCACTTTATAATGAAAAAAAACCCCATTTCCCAAAGCATAGTGTCTCATTTGCCACTCTCTCAGCACAATGCTGCAATCCAAGCAGATTGCTCCCATATTTCCAAAGGGTCATAAGGTTGGGCTCTAACCATTATATCCCCTCTGAGATTAGATTCTCTCATTTCTTCTCCTTTGATTCTGTTGCATGGGACTCTTTACTTCCCACATTCTGTTCTAGAAATTCTCCAGGGACAGTGATTCTTAAGTGAATGTGAACCATTGAAACATCTCCGTGGTGGGGGGTAAAATGCAGAGAGATAAACACTATTTTTCCTGTGTAGGAATTTAATTCATAATCAAAACAAGGTTAGTTTCAGTCCATTTTCTGATGGAAGATGTGTAACTTGGGCAAACAAAACTCAGTGCTCAGCCCTTGGAAGAATTTGTGACTACAGGCAGAACACCTGCCATCTGCTAGTTTTAAATTATTCTAAATTAAGGCCTAGAATTAGAATTTAACTAAAACAATATGACTTTGTACATCTACAAAAAAAGTTTGTACAGAGCTTCGAGGGAATAAAACAAGGACAAAAAATCCCTTTCCATTGCTAGGGTCTCAGAAAATTTCAGGGGCTTGTAGAGAATCTGCTAAGGGACCTCAGAGCATGGTGTGTTAAGGGCTCAATTGAGAAAGATGATATGAGGCTCCTCCATCACTTCCCATAGTAACTATTAGAACAACACCTGTATACCTAAGAATGACCGAGAACTGGATTCAGTTAGCCAACAGTTGGGAACTTTATAAAAAGATGTGCATTTGTGATGTCATCCATCTGCTGGCTCCACAGTTTGGCATACAGTGTGCGCCAAAGAAGAGGACAGATGCTACATGTAGTTATATTTGATTATGCCCAAAAGTACACAGAGGCTCAGATCAACAAAAGCTAGTTATCAGAGTTTTGTGGATCACTGTTCCCAGGTTGCTCCCATTTCTTGTAAATAGGAGGAATAGTTCCCTGAATTAATACTTCCAAATTACTTAAAAAGAATTTCAATTTCACATGGCAATTTCAATGTAGGGACTAGAGAGATGACTCAGTAGGCAGTGCTTATTATGTCAATCTAAACAACCTAAGTTACAGCCTTGAAATCATATGTAAAAATAACAAATAGGTAAATAAATACAATGGATAAAGCACAATGCATCTGAAATCCTACCAGTCCTATGACAAGATGGGAGGTGAAAAGAGAATTTTCAAGGTGCAGATGTGATATGGGATGTTGTTTTGTACACTATGAATTATTGTTGGATAATAAAGGAACTGTTTCAGCTTATGACAAGCCAGCTTATGCACAGGTAGGAAATTCAAGCATAGATAAAAGGGAAGGAGGGCAGAGTCACTCAGAGACACTGCAAGCTGCTGCCAAAAGAGAAAAACGTAATGGAAAAATGTAATCCACAAGCCATGTGGCAAGACATAATATTAATAGAAATGGGTTACAATATAAGAGCATGTGATTAAAATAAGACTTTGTGTGATTATTTGGGATTAAGCAGGGCCAAGGTCCCAAACCATGGGGCTAGGCCAGTTCAGAAATTTCTTACTACACTGATGTTTAGGGGGATTATATTGTTCCATTGTAAATAATTGTCCCACCCACTGGTTTAATAAAAAGCGCTGATTGTCCAAAGGCAGGCAGGAAGTGTGGGCGGGGCTACCAGACTAAGAAAAACTCTGAGAACAGGAAGCACAGAGCAGAATGCCAGAGAGAAGCCAGAAGATACAGAGGACAACCATGCTGCTCTGAGAAAAGGTACCGAGCTGCATGGCTGAACAGGATAAGAGTCATGGGTTAGATTAAGGGGAAAGAGTTAGCAAGTTATATGCCTGGGCCTTAGGCGGATCAGCCTAAAACTATTGTAAGCATCTACGTGTCTCTGCGGGTCTGTGGGTCTGTAGACCCAAACCTTGAAGCTAGGCCTGAAAGTCCAGGCCAGAAGCCTCTTACTACACTGATGAGCCAGCTGCCCTGTGTAGTATGAGTTTTTAGCTGGGCTTTTCTGGCCTAGCCCCAAGGTTTGGACTAGTTCACAGCCCCACTGCCGCTTAGCCCCAAATAATCACACAAATGCTTATATTAATTACCCTGGTTGGCCTATTGCTCAGGCATATTGCTAGCTAGCTCTTACTCTTAAACTAATCCATAATTCCTATCTTGTTTAGCCATGTGGCTCAGTACCTTTCCTCAGAGCAGCATTTCAACTTCTTTCTTCTATGTCTGCTGGTATCTCTGCTTTGCTCTTCCTCTTTCCAGAGTTTTCTTAGTCTGCAAGCCCCCCAACACACACACACACACTTCCTGTCTCCCTTCTGGCCAATCCGTTTTTGTTGTTGTTGTTGTTGTTATTATTATTATTATTAAACCAGTAGGAGGGACAAATATTGACAACGTACCAGAACAGAATCCCACAGCATCTCTGGAGTCTACAGTAACAGAAAGAAGAGAGGCCTTGCCTAAAATACAAGGTTAACAGGATAGAAATGACTCCTAAAAAGTTGTTCATGGAACACACACACACACACACACACACACACACACACACACACACACGTGTATTGCCCACATATACATGGGATGTGGAGGATGCACATATACACAGGAACCCACACAAACTAAAATACAAAAACCTTTTAAAAGCAACTTGACAGTGGGAGTAGGCACCAGTATGCAAGAGTTTAATCCTGGACTTTGCATACAGCCTTTATTTAAACACAGATGAACTCTACTATTCAAAAACGGGTGTTAACATAATTTGTATAATGGGTGAAGATAGTCTTGGAATTCTCTAGTTTGTATTTGACCCTGGGTCCAACCTCCCCACTCTCTATGCCCATGTCTTAGCTGCAAACACACTAGATGAGCCATTTCTTGATGTTAAGGCTTGCCTATTTGTGTGGCTGTTTGTATGCTCAACTTTGGTATACCACATCAATTGTACAGAGGATAGTATTGCCCATTTTTATAGCCTCCAAGGCTCATTCTTTATTTTATCAGGCGTATCAGACCATCATAAGTATGTCCTGATGGGTTCACAACACAGAAATTTCCTTAAATTTGTGGCATTTATATCAAGACTAGCCTTGATGTTAAGAATAACCATATGTACTTACAAATATTCTCATTAGGTAGCATTCTAAGGAATTTGTATGTGTGGACTAAGATAGTTCTCACTGCTTATTATCTGTGGACTACACTATTATTGTCATTCTTCCATTTTACACAAAATCTGAGACTTTTTCACAGCTACTAAGTATATGGTAAAACAGCATACTGAAACAACAGCTTTTTATTACTTTTGCCTCAAATATATAGCAGCAGCAGCAAAAAAAAAAAAAAGAAAAGAAAAGAAAAGATGCAAGATGCATCATTCCACATATCTTAGTTTATCCAGTGGTGTCCAAATGATCCATCTTGGTATTTGACTTTCTGTATCACAAATTTCTCAGCCTATGTCGCTGTCAACTTCTCATGATTTTTGTCAGCTCCTCATGATCTTTGTTTTTAAACATGTTTTAGAGCTTTTGTCAAACAAGCTCCATAGTCCCACTCCTGAAAGTATTCAAGGCTCACAAGTGAGCACCAAAAAATACTTTATAAATAAGAGATTCATCACAATTAAATGTAGCCCCTTAATGGAGGGCTAATGAGAGCACTGTATGATAGAAGGGATGTGAGCTCCAGGATCTGCCATTTTCTCCTATCCCAATAAGCAGCCATCATTTATTACTGTCACTTGTGACATGGCAGATAGTTGACTAAATTTTTTTTTGCATTACCACAGAGGAAATTAGGAAAACAATCATCAACTTCTGTCATACTAGGAAAGTGATAATCTATAACAAAAATTATTTTCATGCAAAATGATAGTCACATATAATAGCTGCATATATTCTAGAAAAAATAAACTATATTAATTTGCTAGTGTGATTATACTCTAACCATACCATTCTTTCCACATCAAGTTTGAATGATTAAAGATAATTAATTAATTACCTTACCACCTGGTTTGATAACAAAAAGAAATAAATTAAAGGTTTGTGTTATACTAGAATAACAGAAAGATTTTAAAAAAGACATAAAAATGACATGGACCTGTCAATTAAGTATGGATTCTTACCATATCATCAGCTGACTGATGAATCAAGATAAAATTTCTCAAGAAGATATAATCTTCAATAGCAAGAGTTTTACAGAACACAAATCTAAGGTATGCAGGAAGCAAAATGACATTTCTATATCTACTACATATCAAATAATATCCACAAACTGGTGTATTCCTCTAGAAAGCATCCAAACAGATGTTACATAGCTAAAAGCATCTGAATTAGAATTTGAGCCTACTTCTTCTGTGTCTGTCCTTTATCTTATCCACTTTAAAAAAAATCCATTGCAATTATACTGTCATGGAAATCCTTATCAGTACTATTTGATTTCATCCTTTTTCCTCACAAACAACATTCTACATGTTATCTGGACAAGTTCTTTATATTGCAAATATTTGCTCAATACAGCATGTCCAGGTATCATATCTTTGCCATTCAGCTACTCTATTGTTAAACATTGTGCATTTCATTTAACTTTACAGTTTAAACTTGTTAAGCTATACAAATTAGCTTTTGGATGGTTTTCATCTCCCCACAAATGCACAGTTTTAATAGCCTGGTGACATGAAGTAGTGACAATCCAAATTGGAGTACATTCCACTAGATCAATAACTCACTTTGTGGCCTGCTGCCAAGTCCCGAATCGCCATCAGAAAATATGGAGCTCAATTCTTCTCTTGTTCTCAGTGATTAACTGGCCTTGTCATCACATTGTCAAAAATGCTATCCCTTGGCAGTGGTGATAATCCCTTTCAAAAAATCAGCTATGACAGTGAATGTTCAACCAGCACGTGTGTATGCAAAGAGTCACTGCAAACATCTGAAGACATTTGCAGAGTTGGGAGAGATTGTTAAACTGCATTAAATATTTAAGTAAAAGAGTATTCACTATCAGTTTTAAAAACAATAAGCACTTGTGAAAATGGCACAGTTAAATTCTTTTAGATTAAAATTAAACATGCAATTATCTTCTAAAATGTTTTTGAAATTTGTAATTAGAGTTAATCGCTATAAAATACCATGTTGATTTAGAATGTTGATAACTAAAATAGAAAATAAAGCAATGACATTATGAATGTGCATTTCCTATGTTAGCCAGGCACGTGGGTTAGGGGAAAGCCCCACTTGATTTAGTGGCCCAGCTCACACCAGCACCTGCTGGGCCAGCTGTGTGTCCAGCCATCCATACGCTTGTTGCACCTGTTTGTCTTTTGCACATTGTTCATACACATGTGAGAGGCCCTATTATTCCCAGTGCCTTCATAGAGCTCCTATGATGGAGATGCCTAAAGAAAACTATTCATGGGATTAAAAATCAATGAAATGAAGCTGTGGAGGTGATCCAGCTCTCTAATTGGAATTCCATTGACACATGCCGGGGTGAATCACTCTACACTTGACCTAACTTCAAAGCGTGTCACTTTTAGTCACCATAGCCATAACTATGTCTAAATACAAGAGCGTTCCAATTTTATTGTGTCCAGAACTTCATTGAAATGTAGTGTGGGTTATGACTATTGCATGATAAATTACTCTCAGAATATCAATCCTAAGTATAAAGGGATGCTATCATCCCTTTGAAGCTTCACATTACAGAAAACTAAAAGTAATCTCAGTCATGGCTCATGTAATATTTCTTGTGTTCATATCATTATTCATTTTTAGCTGTAAATTAAAGGAAAAATTAGCTTCTCATTCACATTTATTTTATTTGGCAGGAGAGGTTATATAACCCATTCAGAGACTAATTTTTTCATGATAAAATATATATGAATTATTAATATATAATAAGTTGCAAACCTAGTGTATATTTATCCATTTAATGGAAATTTCATTAGTATAAATTATATTTAATGTAATTACATGTATTTATTATTGTTAGGTTTTAGTACAATCTGATCCCCTAAAATTATCTCTAACATAAAATATGAAGTATGAGCAGTGTTAAGATTCAATGACAATTGATATAAGATAATTTCTCTAGCGTTGTTTCTCTTTATTTATGTAAAAATGCCAAAGAATGATATATAAAGCATCTAATTATTTGAAAGAAAACTGGGCATTGACAGTCACTTTAGAGACTAAAAGCTGATAATTTTGGACAGATCTGAAATGAGGACACTTTTGCAGGCTTGTAACTCGTCAATTCCTCACAATCAGAATATGCAATCCACACCATTAATGATTTTTAATTACCAGGAGACCTTAACAAAGTTATGTGCCCAAGCTACATTGCAAGAAAATTTCTGAGTCCTTTTAAAATAATTTAGACAGCAGATACCCTTTCATTAATTTTTAGCTCATGGAAGAATTTTATCAGAATTCTTGGTCAAAGTCTCAGGCCACTGCAGCTATACAAGCTTATTTCCTGGAACTCAGATTTGACAAGTCATTACCCCTGCTATATGTAACACTTCATTTACATATTCATAGTCATTGTTATTCATCACCTTTTCTCCTAGGACACATAGAAGTAGAAAGTTGTAGGGTGACAAGAATTGCCAAGAAATAATTGTTAAGTCTGATTTTATAACACCCCAGAGTTTTCAGTTACTTTTAATATTAATTGTAAATGCATCACTAGGACTCCAATCTTAGTTATGCACACAGGTTGGGCAAACACTATCAGGAGACAGCATCAGGTCCTGCCTTTACCTGAGGCCTAGAGTAAGGCCCAACCTCAAGAAACTGAAATCTAGTGAGTATACAAGAATGACAGATCTCAGAGAAGAGTGGCTTTTGGATTTAGAACTGTTAACTGCTTGATAATTTTTTTTTATATCAGTCCAATTCCAAATAATTGTACTTTCTGTCTTCATCTCTTTAACTCTCTATGGATCCAAAAAGGCCTCCAAAAAAAAAACCCCCAAAATATGAAAAAATCAGTCCCCTTAACCATGGAGATAATTACAATCCTTGAGCCCCATTCTTCTTCCTGAAAACATATTAAGAAAAGCCATGCATCTGGCTGGCAATCCAGATGAAATACTGCAAACTGATGTTTAGACACTCAAGAAACAACAAAGAAGGAATTAATTCAAGTTCTTGTCTACTATCCCCTTGAGTTTTTAAAAATCAAGAGCTAAATAGAAGCCTCTTTTGCTCTTGAGATGTGGCTAAAGTTGGGGCTAGTTCAGTACTGTGTTTCCCATTCATTCAGCAACTCTGCAACTTGGCCTTAGGCACACCTCTGGCATTCATGTAACAGTATCATTTCTTTAATATGAAATCATCAGGGCCTTATGAAAAAATTTAAAATTCAACAGAAGAATCGATTTAAAAATAAATGTTTGCACAATAAAGTTTCAGGAATGGTGGTGCGTATGTTTAATGCTAGCACTCAGAAGAACAAGTCAGGTGGATCTCTGAGGCCAACCTGGTCTACAGAGTGAGTTCCCGGACAGCCCGGGCTACACAGAGAAACCCTATCTTGAAAAACCAAAAGGACAACAATAAAAATAGCATTGTGTCATTTGCAGAAAAATTGATGATATTGAAATTATTATGTTAGCTAAACTCAGAAGGACATACATGTAATCCAGATGTAAATTTATAATATACACATGCAGGACATTTTTACACATTCAGCATATCTTCTATACTGGAGGACAAGTCCTTGTTGATTACCCTTCTGAAATGACATTGCTGACAAAAATAAAGATAAAACAATGTTTCAAAGAGTTTCACATCCCCGAGACATTCAGCTGAACTCCTTTTTTTTCCTTCCAAGGTAGTTGAGGCCCTAGGGTGGAAGGCTTGTCTCGGGACTAGATTGATTATTAGTGACAGCACAAAGACCCTGTAATCTCAGGCTGGTCTCACCATCCTGAAAGGGACTGGTTGTTGAAAAGGTGTTATCTCTCCTTTCTCTTTTCTTGATTACCAAAAATTATCTTCCCAATTATAAATAAAGCAAAGAAATTGACCTTATATAAAATAAAAAAAAAACATATCAGTAGCAATTCAGATTTGTATTTATCAGAGCAGCTTTTCATTTCAAGTTGAAATAATTTTCACCTTGTTGGTATGGACAAATAATTTGGCACCTCTTCAGCCATCAATTTCAGCACACAAAGAATGAGATGGCTAAAGGGCCAAATTAACTCAGGGGGTTTCTAGTTGAATGGAGTGAAAGATTTCTGGAACAATCGACACATCTGGTAGGAACAATCCAATGCCTCATTAACAGTCTTATATTAAACAAAGGAGTATCTGGGATGTTACAGACCACTGGTTGGTTAGACAACCTCTTTAGTCTATCATTTGTTATCAGAGGAAAGAGTCAGTAAAGGTCACTTAAATACAAACAGCCACCTGCCTGATACTCAGGAATGCATGGTAACTAAAAGTCTGTATTTAAAAGACTTTTAGTAACTATCAACATGTGCTCCCCTAACATGCAGTTGTATATACCAGAGAGAGCTTTGGGGTCAATGTGCTTGAGTCCTCTTTTGTTTGTTCAATTATTTCCCTCAGTGGTTTTCTGGTGTTGACCTGGAGAAAATTCTGTTCCACTCAATATTGATTTATCTATTGCTTATCATTGTCACACCACATAACTGAGCAAACAGCCAACACATAGATACCCAACACACACACACACACACACACACAATTTCATCAATTCATCAAATGACAAGCCAACCCCAAACAAGTCACTGTGCTAAGTCTGTCTAAGAAGGTACAGCTTCTACTCTCAAAATGCTTCAATACTTATGGAAGAGAGCATACACATCACTGAAAGAAAAATCAAACTTTTAGTGGTCAAAGGCATGATTTATCTAATATTATAGGAGACCACATATCTTGCTATAAATTTCTACCTGTATAATTAATTACTAGAACACTACAGTTTGGATTGTGATAGACATGCAGGTTACAGAGGAAAACAAACAGTAGAATCAGATTTAAGCGTCTGGTCTGATTGGGTTTATTTTGATAAAAGACCATATTCTGTACCAAAGCCTCACTTGGAATTTATTATGAAACCCCAAGCTATCTTCAAACTCACGGTAATTGTCCTGACTCGGTCTTCTGAGATTATAAGCATGAACAACTATATCTAACTAATGATTTAATTTCCATAAAAAAGGTTTTCTCTTTATTCTACTTTAACTTCACAGGGGTTGAAAAAAATCCCCAGTTGCTCAGCATAGTTATGCATTTGCCCTTTTAATCTATATACTACCTGGTATTATTTTGTGTGAATTTCTACAGAAGAAAAAGTGAAAGCGTTCTTCTGAATCAATGGTACACTTTTAAAAATTAAGTATTTGGCATAGTGATAAAAGGATCTTTATCAAGGAGATTGCACAGAGCGCAGAAAACCTTGAACTATCTATATAGCATATAACAAAGGTAATGAGCAATATCTGCACCCAAGATAAACAGGCCCAAGTGTATTGACATTAGTAACAGGGAAGTCATATTTTATAATAAACTCTGGGGCTTCATTCCCTCCCTGTCTTCCTCTTGACCTTGGAACTGGTGACGTTTTGAGATGCTGCTGTTGACCACATGAGCTAAAGCAGAAGAAATTGCTGAAGATGTGGTTTCATGTATATGGTGGAGGGATTCCAAGGAAACATTTGAGGTGAGTCTTAATGGAAATGAGAGAAAAGAGCACAGTGGACCAAAACAGCAGCACATGATATTAGAGTCAGAGAAAACCTGGGGAGCTGAAAGGAGCCTGAGCAACAGAAGCCCGCATTTCCATCCCAGGATCATTGGCAGGCCCGGAGAGGAGCTGGGTGAGAGAGAGTTCTTCTTTGGTGGTTTCTTTACTATCCCTCTCTAAAGTCATTATCACAAATGGACTGAGAAGGGGACATAAGAAAGGTGCTGTGCAAAGGTGAAAGAACACGACAAAACCTCTCTTCCTCTTGGCCAATGCTGCGTCGACTTGCTTTTGTCTTAATACCCGGCCACAGACTAGGTTCCCAACGTGGGAAGATGTGCAGACAGCTTTTCCACAGAAAAGCAGAGATCATGGGGCTTTGTAAGCATAGCTCTCCCCAAGTTCTTAATCACTGAAAGTTTTGTTAAGAGTCACAGACACAGGTTTCAGTGAAAAGCCAAAAATGTCAGTGACATTGATCAAAAGCATTAGCAAACTGTAATAAGTTTGGGGTTAATCTTCTTTTAGGAAGCTCTTAATACCTTGCATTAAATACACACCTAATCTTCTTGTTTACTCTGAAATTCTACCTCAGCAGTTAGTTCATCTATCCTTAAAAAGAAACCCTCCAAATATTCCTTTCTGGCAAACCAGGAGAGGTTGTCAGGTCTCAGACCACAGAATAAATACTTTTCAATCAAGTTATTTCAAGATTATTTTTTAAACTGATGAAAATATTAAAGATATAGTGTACAACATGACATTTTGAAAATATATGCCCTGTGGAATGACTAGCATACCAATTTAACTGACACACTTGTCAATTTTGTGAAAAGAATACTTTAAAATGTAATGTCTTAACAATTTTCAAATATACAATTGATTAACTGTAGTAGTGCAAGAGATTTCCAGGGTTTATACTTCCAGCTAAAAATTTTATTTTTTGACCTTTTGCTCTGCCCCCAGCCTTTGGTAACCACTGTTCTATTCCATATGCCCATCAATTCAATAGTTTTAGCTTCCACTTGTGAGATTATGTATTTTTTTTGTCTATCACTTAATGCTGATCTTCCATGTTGTTACAAATGATAGGTTTACTTTCTTTTAAAAGAGGAAATATAGCATTCCATTGTGTGTCTGTGTGTGTGGGGGTTCCTTATTCATTCATACAGTCATTGGACAATTAAAATAGTCTTTAAATTTTCATACATTTTAGTGTGTGTGGTGTGTGTGTGTGTGTGTGTGTGTGTGTGTGTGTGTGTACATGCAATCATGGAGAACAAGGGACATCTTGCCAGAATCGGTGCTTTCCTACCATCATGGATTTGCAAGGACTGAGTTTAGCTCATCCCCACTTGTAGTGGGACAAGCCCATAGAATCAAAGCCACCAACTAGTTGCAAAGGAATGCACATAATAGACTTCCTTATGAGCCAACTTGGAGACTGCCTTAGAGCCTAGCAAGAGTCACTGTCCAAACTTCCTTATTGCTTGGAATCTCTGTAGCAGCAGACACTGTCAGATCTCCTGATCGTGCCCAGCCAATGAGGGACAGCCATGCAATATCACTAGATCATGGGAGGAGGGTATATAAGGTTCTCTTTATTGTTGAATAAATGAGTTAGTCCTTTCAACTGACTCTCAATTCTGTGTCCTTGACTCTTCTCCTTCTTGCCTCCTTCCCAAGGGAACGGTTAGCACTGAGCCATCTTGCCGCCCTACTGCGTTGAAATAAGCAAAACGTAAACTATCCTCCCAGTTAGTTACATATACCATCTCCCCTTTGCTTTCCATCACTCTTGTTTCACTTCCCTAATTCTTCCTATAATTTCTAGAATTCAGTCTTCTCTACGAGCCTCAAAGTGGAAATTGTGTACTTGCCATTCCTTTAGTGACTGGGCCATTCACTGAGCCTCAAATTGTTCTCTTCTGGATGATCAATGTCAAATTCATTATGCCAACACCTGTGTGCTCTCAGACCATTCTATTTTGCACTTCAGGCAAAGCTGTGATATTTCTTCCTCCATTCTTCAGTATTTCACAGACTTGGCTAATTTGCTTAGCTTAGTATCACGAAAACCTTCCTAGCTCCATGTTATCTGGGATGATTAAAGAAGGATTTTTGAAAAGTTTTTGTTCTTTCAAGAGATGCTAATAGGGATGTAATACCTCAACACGTGCTTTAGTTTGAAATGTACTACTGTCATTTCATCACTATTTCAGAAATAAAAAAGTACCTTTTTATACTCATGAAAAGTGACACCCCATGAATTAAGCTTGACTCAAACTCAAAGAAATTACCAATATTTTATAATATGAAGAAAAAATAAGTTTATCATAGATTAAAAGCATAGCATTTCCAATGTTAGAATGTTGGTTTATCTAGGTTTTCTCACTTATTTTCACAGTAGTCCTATGGAGTAGACAGAATCAATATTATTCATTTTTATTTACTTTTATAGATCTTTATTTTTATAGATTAGGAACTGGTAAGTGAGATAAAGACCACTCAATCAGTTATTCTAGAGTGGAATCAACATTTTCTTCCTGGTTGATATGTTCACTGACACTGGGAAGACAGCACTGGGTATAGAGTGCTGTTCTAGCAATCAAAAGTCAGCTGTTTCAGTGTGTGAATAAAATTGTCGAAGTTATGTTGAAGAATAGGTTGACTGAGTTAGGGAAAGAAAAAGAATTAGAGTATAAAAAAGAAACATTGCTGTTCTACTCTCAGATAAAGTATTTAGTGATGTCATTCAAACGAAGTATTTTTAGCAGGTTCTCACTTCACTTTATCTAAAAAAGAAACACATTTTTCTGATTACAATAAATTTGAAGTTCATAATAAAAATTGCCTAAAACCAAAATAGTTTTCTTCTAAGGAAATATTTAATACTTTACATTCTGTCTGTAAAAGAGTATAACACCCACTTTAACTACATAGGGCAAAGCATAGCACACTCTGCTCCCTATTAGATTGCCTGATCATTGTCCTAGGCAGGGACAGGATGTGACCTGTCAGGCTGGAGAACTAAGGGCTTAGCCAGAGGAATTTTGTTGATTAATTCTATTTCTTCAACAAGAAGGAAGCTCTTAGTGACTCTGGTTGAGAAGAGCCATCCTGTGCCACAACGAATCAAGGCAGAATAAACATCAAATCTATTTCCTCTTTCTTTCCACAAGGGCTGAGTGAAAGAAAAGCTGGGAGTCAGTGTGAGGCAAACTACTTGCTAGTCCAAATGTTCCAAATTCTCAAAGAGTAGAAAGTTCTGCTTAAGAACTTTATCAAGATAGAAAAATTTTAAATCATATTTATTATATTTTCTACCACCAAGCTCTTACACATTTATTATGGAAAATCCTGAAAATATAGAAAAATGTTTATCTTTTGTTGATAAAAATTTGGTTTTACAATAGAAATTTATATGCTGTCTTTTTTTCTTTAGGATTTATTTTTTTGTGTGCATGTGTGTGTACAAACACATAGACATGCATACATGCTAAAGCTCCATGATATGCAGATGTCATGTTGGCCAGAAGAGGGCATCAGGTTCCCTGGAGCTGTTGTTACAGATAGTTTTGAGGCATCCAGTGTGGGTGATAGAAAGGAAACTCAGATCCTCTCAAAAAATAGTTTGTACTCTTAACTACCTCAGGATACCAAAGAAAGGGCAAATGGACGGGACTACACTGGAAACTTCTGAGAAATGGCTTTTGAGTGGGACAGATGTGCATAAGAAAAAACGTATTTGCAATATAGATACCGTGGAGACTATCAGCCCCCCCCCCCAAAAAAAAAGAATGGAAATTAGCAATCAGTGTATGTTAGAAAATGTCTGAGGCAAAATGGTAAAATATTAATCATGAATGTGGGACAGTACAAAAGAAATATTGCCTGTAGCTCTCAGAAACTACATTATTCTTTTAGAAGAATGTCAACAATAAATAGCCTCCACAGACATATTTGCAAACAGTATTTCCATCATCATGTTTGATTGAACTCTTGCATAGACTGCTGATTATATAATTCCAAGTAAATAGCCATTGTGGCAAGTGCTGGTTGTACAAATCCACCAGGGATGTAACCAGACTCAAAAAGTCATCTCATATAACGAGTCCTGCGTTCATCCAGCTGGATGCAGTATGAGCATGCCAACCACAGCGCTCCATTGTAAAATGGACTATTATTTATTAGACACACAATATATCACATTTTATCTCATTATACTAAATAAATATGATCTAGAAGAAATGGAAAAAGATGTTGATTAAAGGGCAGAAAGTTTCAAGATAAACAGGATGAAGAAGGTTTAGTGTTGTGTTATACTACATGGATACCACAATTAGTAACAGCATGCTGTATAAAATTGCTTTTAAAAAAATGTCAAATGTTTTCACCAGAAACATTAGAATGATATGGGTTAAGAGATTTGCTAATGAACCTGATCATTTCACAATGCAAAGATGTTTTTTATATATGCCAAGACTATTTTTAAAAGATTAAAATCTAGAAACAAAGCAAAACACTGTAACTCTGCTTGCCAGCTTGTGGTGTCAACTGTTAACACTGTGGTGATGAGGGAGGCATGAAAGGAGGTTTCATGGTCACTCCCCCTTCACTTATTAGTGTAGATACTACAATTCCTCAGTCCTGTTTACATTTACTTTTCCATGTTCTCTTGGCCATCCCATAAAAATTAAGTAACAAATGAGGGGATTGTTGTAGAAAACATATATTAAAGTTTTCACCAAAACCACCAGAGCAGATACCGTCATTATTTACCACTTGATCCTTTCTATGAAATCACAATTTAATTTTCTATGGGGGAAGGTAAATAATCCAATTATTTACACTTTAAAAGAGGCTCATGTTTCAACAAATGAGCAAGTAGTACAGAAAAAGAAAAATAATTAGTCTGAGTCTATTTGATTGAGTACAGGAAAAAGCTTTTTTTCCTTTCCTGTACATTGGATTTAATACATGAATCTAAGAGCAAATCTCAAATGGCTGAAATACTTATCTTTACCGTGCCAACAGGAAATTAGCTTACTTTAATATTTAAACCATTGTCTCTCACAAGAACCCCCCAAGCATGCCTTATATTAATCAAGCTAAGTGCCCTACTTATTAAAATAAATATGGTATAATTGATGGCATTTAAATATTCAACCAAGAATGTTTTCCTAAGTCCTATTAAATAATTGAAATCATAACAGGCACATTTTTTCCAGCAGACTTTCATAGAGCCCAATTCCACTGGGAAAGCCTTCTGGATGCAACCTTACTCAACACAAAAGAACTCAAGATTCCTTATTGATATAAAATTTTAGAAAGATGAAGTCAATTTTCTGAGTTTAATCAAGGCTGAGGAACAGACAGGAAACCATTGTCTCTTTGGCCAGCAATATAGAAGGTCCAATGTGAGATAAAGTAAACAGTCAATTGCTATCTATCAGAAACATAAAATACTGCAAAGGTAGTATTTTATAGCATTTAGTGGCTTCGGGTGAAGTACCATTTTTACCTCTCTAGTGAATGTTGTTGTGAAAGCCCTACATAATCCTTTTGCTCTGAAAACTGATATTGATGTTATTTTTTAATGTTTCTATGCCTATGAAATCAGAATACAACTGCTAACGAGTGGCAATCTACAGTGACACTGGATCAAGATACAGATGACTACAAGTTATCACTCGTGTGTGTGTGTGTGTGTGTGTGTGTGTGTGTGTGTGTGTGTGCGCGCGCGCATATGCAAAATCATGATGGATGTGATTATAATATGACTTATACTAAAGACTAGCCCCCAAGTAAGTGTTAAAAAGCTCTTTCAGCAGGTATAAAACTAAAATCTGTGAATAAGAAAGCATAGTGTGACAATTTTCTATAAGTACATTTATTCTTAGCATTACATCTTTATTATACTGAAAGCATTCCAGGGAAGGTAAAACACTCAAGGTTTCAGTATAATGTAACAATCACTTCTACGAGTTCAGAAGTTTGAGAACTTTCAAATGCAAACACTGAGAAGCCTTCTCAATTTCATATTAGGAGAAGTTCCAGGCGCTAATGAAAGATTACTCTTCAAATACTCTTGATCTTGTTGGGATTTTTTTTGTTTGTTTCTTTTAATTTTATCTACTTACAACTAAAAATTTCCCAAGAAGAAATCACAAATACTAGAATAAGGTATTGGTAACATCAGAATAGCAATGTACTACATGTGACTAGGCTGGGAGGTTAGAAGTTCTAGACCAATATGAGTACTATTATATAATGCATAAAATGTGAATCACATATGTTTAAATTAAAATTTTCATGTTTTAACACTTAAATGTTTAAAAAACTAAACAAAATTAATTTTTCATTGTATTTATTTAGCTCAATATAACAGAATATAGCCATGCTAGCCATGCTTCAAGTGTCAATACATGTTTTTCTATCTCCTAGACTGGCTGAGATTGGCCTAATCAGTGTATTATTTATCAACCAAACAAAATTATTCCATTCCAGAACATTTAATTAAATAATATTAATAATAGAAGCATTTTCAGACATTGAAATATGGCAACTAGCTTCAGTTATAAACCAATTATTTCAATAAGGACAATAACATATTGTTCTAGACCAAGCCTGCTAGGAGACAGTCCATAATAGTGGTCTCCAAACTTGGCTGCTGATGCACGAATTCTTAAGAACTTCATGAGTGGGGATGGTGTGAGATAATGTACTTTCAGATGTTCAACTTTCATATGTATTCTTTACCCAAAATGGCCCACATTAGAACAATTTCACCCAAAATGCTAAAATCAAGCGTTATCTTTTCCAACTATCAACAATACTAATCACTACTTTGTTTTCAATAGAAAACCATAAACCCAATTAGCAGTTTTTATCATTAGTGGATTCTTTTAACTGTAGCTGAATGTTCTCCAGCACTAAAATATGTTTATACTGGTAAAAACTTATGCATAGAAAATGTTATTTTTTCAGATAAATTAGTTTAAAATTTTTCTGATGAGGACCATGAGAGTATACAGCATCTAGGATTTGACAGGTCAACCCACCAGACACATAATTCCCTGATGGGGAGCCCCACCTGGTAAGGACATAGGGTCACTGACTGTTAATGATCAGTTTCTCCTGTCTGTGATTCTTCTCATGTGCTACTGAATTTCTTTGCTAAAAGACATCTATGGGTGTTTCCCACTCCTTATGTACTTATCTTGAGAAAATATTACATCTTTGGGTGCAGTTATAATTATATATGGTCAGGATAATAATTTCCACCTAAGTTGTGCAATTTTGATGTATAGGAATAACACCAGAATATTTTTCTTGAGTGAAACAGGGAAGTGGCAATATTCTCAGTCTCAAAGTCAGCCTTTTACACATTTTGCAAAGACCTCAGAACAAATTCAAAACAGATTAGCTTTTCTTACAGAGAATACAAAGGTTAATTCCCAGGTGTTGTTTGTTGATGAATCAAGGTCAGAACCAAGCAACTTTGGCAGATATACTCCCTGCAATAATACTGTAATCGATAAGTCCTAAATTTCACTGTCATTCTCTGCTCAAAAAAAGTGGGTAGACAATCTGTGGGGCCACGTGCCTACCCAGTGGCTTGTTCTTGTGACCTTACTAGCCTGAGAAGAACTATGTGACTTATCTTGTGTAATGTGTATGGGATGAGCCCTGAAAATGTAATGTAATTGTCCATAGTTTGGCTAAGAGAGAAGCAGTGGCAATGTAGAGGGAAAGAGAAGGAGGGGTGTGTGTGAGCTAAGAGTGTATGGGTCTGTGCTGAGTGAGAGAGAAAAGTAAAAAGCTATGGACTATGGAGAGAATAACTGTAAAAGAGCTGTGCAGAAGGTAAGAATGTTTGCCAGTATGTGCTAAGGTAGAGATGTGAAGGAACTATGTTAAGAGCAGTGAGTAGTGATTCATTCTCTCTCTCTCTCTCTCTCTCTCTCTCTCTCTCTCTCTCTCTCTCTCTCTCTCTCTCTCTCTCTCTCTCTCTCTCTCTCTCTCTCTCTGTGTGTGTGTGTGTGTGTGTGTGTGTGTGTGCACTGAGGGAGGGATGTAACAGTGGAGAAGAATGTAACTTGCCTATATGGAGAATATAACAATATGGAATGTATCTATGTGGAGACAGAGACCATTTTTTAAGGAGTAAAAGAGAAAGTTACCATCAGTGAGCATGTGCATGTGTGTGTCTGTGTGTGTTTCCTCATTTTTCCAATCATAAGTAGATTAAAGTTTAAACTTAAATACCCTCAGATAAAAAACGTTCCTATCCCATGCTAATCTGTGACATTCCTTTATTTTCTTTTAAAGGATGCCATCTTTAGTTTAGGTCAATTTGAAATATATAAAGTTACCTTTTATATATAGGAAAAATGTAAACCTCTTAATACACAAGAAATCTTTTCCTGTCATCTGCCTTTGTGAAAGACAAAAAGGCTGGGAAAATAAGTCAACCGTGATTATTTATTTTTATGAGTATTTATGTCTTATCTGTCTGCCTGCCACCCCACCTCACCACCCCTGTCTCTGTCTCCCTCTGTCTCTGTCTGTCTCTGTCTCTGTCTCTGTCTCTCTCTCTCTCTCTCTCTCTCTCTCTCTCTCTCTCTCGTGTGTGTGTGTGGCTATGTGTGTGTGTGTGTGTGTGTGTGTGTGTGTGTGTGTGTGTGTGTGTGTGTGTTTCATAAGTGGAAAACAGAAAACATACAAACTACCTCTATCTCAGAACAATACTTACCCTGTTTCTGACTTGGCTTTTGAGATGATGTTGAAAGGGGAATATCTGAAAGATGGGGAAAAAACCTTGGGCTCTGTGACCATGAATATAAGACAAAATTGGAATTAAGTCTGTCTTGGCAGTTTTTTGATACTCCAGTCAACTGTAGATGAGTAAGGCCAATAAGAAGTTGCTTCTACCTAGGACTATGTTCACATAACATATTGTCAAACCCTGGATTACTTTTTAAGTTTCCTTTTTTTCATTTTACATACAAAGCACTGTTTCCATTGTTTCCCCTCTTTTGCCTCAACCCATTCATCCCCAAGCTTCCTCCACCACAAACCTTCACCCACTCCTCAGAGAGGGAAAGGCCTCCCATGGGGAGGCAACAAAATATGAGGCAGGATCAAATCCCTCCTTTATATCTCAAGGCTGAGCATTCTACAGGGAATGGACTCCAGAAAGGCCAGTTTGAGGCATTCCTTTTATTACCCTGAGTTGATTATGGGAGCTGGTCTTCCACAGTCTGTGTTACTTTTCTGAGTATATTGTGTAACATCTTTCCCAATTAAAATCAACTCCCATTTCATCTTAAAATTACCTCATTATCTTCATTACAGTATAACAATAAAATGTTACTTAAATTTTTACAACATATAATCTTCTATATAATAACATAGTTGAAAAGTTTAATTCTATAGTTCAATAAAGTTCAATATGTATAATCAACAACTCCCATAAGCTCAGCATCAATATTCTAAAAGCAAATAGATATATATTTAGCAAAGGAAACTATACATTAGATCATATTCACTGATTCATCTGTCACAATGTCAGATACATATTACATTAATTTAAAACTACATACCAGAACTAAAATAATTTATTAATTCAAGTGGATAAAATACATCACTAGTATTTTAATCAAATATTTACCTTGTTACCTATCAAAAAGTATTCCTTAATTTCTCTGTAGTTTTGATAACACAAAACTAAAATATATATTGTTTTTCATTTAAAAATTAAGTTTGATATTCTCAAAAGTAAATTTGATTTAGCTAATTATCTTGTTCTTAACTGTTCTTTTTCTAATTAAACTATAATTAATATTTTCTATGAAATTATTGATTCAAATATGTAATTTCAAATTTTTATATTTAAAGTATATAGTAAATTCAAAGCAGTTTATACAAATTCTTGCTTTGCAAACACATATTGACCTATGTATTTCAATACTCACAATCTTTAGTGAGATAATGGGATAGAATGAATGCCCTCAAATTAAAGTATAATCTAATAGTCATTTGACAAGTATTTGTAAAGCTATTCTTATAATCTTCCCAAAAACTGATATCATCAATTGCTCTAATATGTCCTTTTCATAAATCATGGGGTCCTTTGTTTGCATAAAATTGTAGATAGTATTCAAGTTGTCTATTAAAATTTTACTTATTTTTTAATCATTGAAAAACATTTTAATTCAATTATTTTTGGTTCTGTCTTCTTTTTCATTAGTATACATCATACACAATAGGTTTCACAAACACAAAAATGTTAATGCTATGTTTTGATCATATTTACCCATTATCTTCTCATCTTCCTCATTTTCCTTGACCCCCTTCTTCTCTCAAGTACTTCTCTTTCTACATTCTTCAAATCTTCAACAGTCTTTCTACTTCCTTAAAATATTTCTAAAAAATCTTTCTTTTTTTGAAAGAGGTTCTCACTACATAGCGGACATTGGCCTCCAGCTGATATTGGCCTGAAATTTAAAATACTCCTGCCTCTGTCTTCCAAGTACTGGAACTACCAGGTGTGCACCATCACTTCAGCCCAAAATATATTTTTGACAATAAGTCACTGTGTAGTTTTTTACTTACAACTTGAATACACATTCTATTCATTTTTGATTACTTACATGAACAAAGATTCTTGAGTTCTCACATTAGTAAGAATGAAAAATAAAGACACGGGATGTACCTCAGGGGCAATGTACCCTCCTAGTCTACACAAGACCTTGAGTTCAATCCCCACTGGAATAGAAGTAAATGGGGAACATTTGAAATAATAGTCATCCTCAGAGCTGTGAACTGTTTTAAGAGCTGTTAGGTGGCACATTGTTAGGAGGTATGAAGATCATTGGTAGAAAATCACCCCCAGAATAGCCAGAAAGAAAGGAAATGGGACTAGGGATTTGTGAAGGGTGAAATTTTTATTTTATTACGACTTCCATTTCAGGATATAGTAGACACCGTTACTATGCAGTGTATGTTAACTCATTTACACTGCTTTTCAGGATATTAAGTAGTTGGGAAATGTGTAGTTGTGCACCAATGCTGTACTTACTCAGTGTGGTCACTAGGTGGCAAAAGCAAATCATCCATTAAGCCATTTCTCTATCCTGTACTGTGAGCTCTCTCAATCTTCCCAGGTTCTGTAGAAAGAAAAATAATACTTAAGATTCACTCACAAATGTGGAATGACGTGGACAACAGCAAATTCTTAACATCTCTGGGAATTTCAGAAATGACCTTGTTCATTACTGTATGTAGTGGGATTCAGGTGTTATTTAGGGAAGTATAGAGGCATAGCCATGTATCAGGACTCTGAATAGGGCATGACCAGACTCCATTGAGTCAGGGCACACTGACCTATCTTCCTGTTTTGTTTCTTTGTTCTCGGGGAGCAGATCGAACCATCCGTTGTGAGGCATTTCCACTCGCCAAGACTTATCTTAAGGTTCAATTTGTATCAGTGACTGTTTATATATCCCCATTAAAATTAATTCTTTATATAATATATTACACATAAATAATTCTATAAAATCCGGCACCCAACATGGGGCTAGTTCTCTGTGCTAGCCCCTGAGCTGGGAGAGGCTAGGTTAGGCTGAAGTCACGCAGGCCAAAAAGGCATTGGCAGCTCAGGCGGGCTTGTGGCGGGTTTGTGCCTGCACTTTCAGCCCAAGGGGCTTACCAGCAGCTGAGCAAGCTGTCTATTTTTGTTAATAAATTAATCTTTATTGCTACAATTACAAATAATACAAAATTAATCTTTATTTGTAATTTATAAATACAAAATATGTCTGTGATATAATGCAAATTAATTCTAAAAATTTAACCTATGTAGCTCAACAGTTTGTATCTAACACAACAAAGCAGTGGCAGTGCCAAACATATATATGATAGTCCAAACACCATGTTAAGCATTCTATTATACAAATTCTCCAAGAATTCTGATAGGTTAAATGCTATGGTTAGTACTATGTCACAAGTTGAGAAGGCAGAAAAATGGCTACACATCACTCAGTAAGTGACAGAACTTGAATGAAGATGTAGGATTCATTTCATATTAAATTTCAATACCTAACATTTAAGTATTGAAGTACTACATTTTGGTGGTGGATAAGTATGCAGATCTTTGTATGCATTTTTCTTTATTTGCCTATACACATTAATATTTCTATGCTTTCATGTGAATTATATCTATGACTCTGTACATATGGACGTGTATGTGCACAATCATGTGTCTTAAAGATGTCTTAAAGATGTTTCTGGTAATTTCCACACCTACATTCATATGGTATAGTCAACTGAGGGAGGTTGATAATTGTTGCTCTCTCAAAGACACTAAAAACAAAGGCTAAAGGACATTGAAATCCATAAGTTTTTAAACATTTATGTTTTCATAATATAAATCGACATGTCTGTGTGTATGCATGTCTGCTTCTATTTGTAGCATGAAGTCCTTACAGGCATCTATACACCCATTTGTGCATATGTATATCTATGTATGTATTCACCTATTTTATGTATGCAGAACTTGTATATCATTAAAAGCTTAGAAGACTGTGAGAAGATCACTATGATAGTGTGCAACAACATATGTACACATTAACATGTCAGGAAGTATCTGTACATGTGTGTTATTACAAGTCTGTTCATGTTTGCAAATATAATTTTATGTTTTATGTTATTTTAAATATATGCATAACTCTTAATGTTTAAGATATGATCTAACTAGGCATTTTTGTCTGAGAATGTATGGCATCTAATTACATATATGTATTTGCAATTATGTCTATATGAACTAGTGCATTTATAGAATACTGTGTGCACAAGTTTGAAAGATTCTCAGTGTATCTCCATCCAAGTGGATGCGAAATCCTGCAGAAGTTTCTACATTGCTTATATTTATCTCTGCATACATCTATACATACAGTGTATTATTTGTGGCTGTGTGGACATGTATTCTTGGCCACCTATGTTTGTTTATATGAGCTTTTGTGTCTGTGTATACACGGGATATGTATGCATAAGTGTACTTTTACTTTCTTGCCAGTAATTTTCTTGGCTTGTATCTAATAACATATTTCATATATATGCTTCTTTGTTTATTTACGTATTTATCTGCATTGTGTACATGTATGTCCATATGAATATTTGCATGTCTATGTAAGCATACTGTGTGTTAATACTAATCTACATTGCAAATTAAAGAATTTGTGTGGTTCTTATTGAATCAATGCATGTATATATATGCAAATGTTTATGACTCTAGATAGGCACATGAGATGTAATAACGAAGTATTTACAAGAATTGTGGATGCTAATAAAATGTATACCTTGGTTTGTGGATTTGTTTTGGGCATGCCTCTATGGTATAAATGTCCATAAATATTTGCATTGTATATGATTATGCACAAAAGTTCCCAAGTGTGTATCTTTGAAGCCATATAATCTTGATGTAGTTGCACGTAATTCTGTGTCTGTGAACAAAGGCTTAATAGATACATCTGCTTCTGAATGTATCTGTGTATCTCTGTGTTTATATAGGTATATGCTTATGGAGAATTGTGTTTATAAACTGGTACATTGTGTTCTGTAAGTTTATGATATTGTTTATATACCCATACCTCTGTACACACATTGTATTCTGCAAGTTTATGATATTGTTTATACACCCATACCTCTGTACACATGTCAGTGCCATCTCTATATGGATATGGGCATGTACAACTCTGACTTTTGTATATGCCTGGGTTTGTGTGAATCTATTTCTGGACATCCATGCATCTTAGCACAGTCTTATTAATCTGAATGAGTTGCTGTAAAAATACAAATGTTCATATGCTTGTCTACATACATTTTTGAGAGCATCCCTGTGTCTGCATGTCTATTTCTGTAGTTGAATGCTTTTGTAGATATATATCAATATGTAAATCCTTGGTTAATATAACTGAATATACAACTCAATATATATTTATGTATGTATATATAACTATGTATGCAGGTAGAAATCTCTTCATGAATCCATTTATGCTTTGTTGGTGTGTGCAGATATGCACTTATGCATCTCTGTATGTATACCCATATGTCTTAATTTGTGTGCATTTATATGTGTGCATGACTATTTACATGTTTTAGTGATGAACAGAACTTTCTTGGATCTGTAGGCATGAGCATGTTCTTACAGATGTTTCAATAACAATTATGACCTATGTTTGTGTTATTTGAAGCATATGAATACCAATATGTAAATAGCTAGACATTGTTACATTTTCAGTATAGTATGATGAGTTTTGTCTCATGAAATGAATCTCTAAGTATGTCAAATGCGGGGCAAGTTGCTGTATGATATCACATGGATGGTGTGAATTACTGCTCCCTGTGCATAGCTTTTTTTTCTGAATCATGGTATGTGTGTAGTTCAAGAGTCTAAGAAGACCATGGAGCTGGCCTGCATATATAGAGATTAATTTCTGGGATGCTCAGTACATCTCTATATACTAATACAAGTCTAAATATGGTGAGGCGAGTTTGATAAGGTAAAGGAAGTCTGGGTGTAGTAGAGAAAATTTTTTGAAATGGCAGTCTCTTTGTACTTTAAAGTAACAAATATTCATGTTGGGTGATGTCATTTTAATAGAAATATGGTTCAAGGTGTTGTGAACAAGAATGGGGAGATTTGAAAAGTTAGTACATTAGAAACCCTCTGAAGAATTTCTTGTAGTCTATGCCTAATGGGGTATATGTGTGAACTGTGAACTTATGTTCTGTATTAAAGGAGGCAAAAAAAAAAAAGCCTGCTGAGGTAAAGCCATAGATTGCGTGCTGGCTCTATAAATTGTTTATTGTGCATATTGTTGTAAGGGCATTATGTTGTTCCATTGTAAATTTTGTCACTGTCTATGAGTTTAAAAATAAAAAGCACTGATTGGCCAAAGGCAGACCGGACCTGTGGGCAGGGTTACCAGGCTAAGAAGACACTAGGAACAGGAAGAACAGAGCAGAAGGCCAGAGAGAAGCCAGAAGAAACAGAGGACAACTATGCTGCTCTGAGAAAAGGTACCGAGCTGCATGGCTGAACAGGATAAGAGACACGGGTTAGATTAAGGGTAAAGAGTTAGCAAGTTATATGCCTGGGCCTTAGGCCGATTAGCCTAAAACTATTGTAAGCATCTGTGTGTCTCTGCGGGTCTGTGGGCCTAAACCTTGAGGTTAGGTCTGAAAGTCCAGGCCAGAAACCTCCTACTACATACTGTACATTTTATATTGAGGTCAACGTGTTTTGTATGGTACCATAGCTTTCGTGGCTATAATTTTCATAAATGTGCTCAAGGTTGTTGAAAGTCGTGTTCACTAACTCTAAAACATGTCCTCATATCTCAGGGCAGATCCAGATGTTGGAATCTATCACTCCAAAGATACTATGTTAGAGAAAGCCAAAATCTGCATTTTAGACTATGTCTTCTTTATGTAAAAATAATAGAGATGAAGTACCTCAAGTACCTCATATAGCATGTCATTTCTAGTAGTGGTCCATTCCAGTTCTGTGCATCACTGGAGCAAGTAAGTCTGCAATATATAAAATTATAAAATATATTTTAGAAAGGTTAATTCTAGGTGTGGTATGAGGTTTGTTGGGATGCTGAAGAGTTGGCTGAGTAAGTGTAATCTTGGGGTATGGTGAAGCCAGTGCTATGTATCATATTGTAAGTTTGGTCTAAATTAAGATACAATTCTATGTGTTGTGAGGAATGTCATTATATAATTGAGTGTATCATAAATTGTGGGCCTCTTTGATAGGTGTTTGCTGACTGAAGTTGTATGGTATGTTTGGCCATTATGATGTGTCTTATTGCTTGTATATTAGTATTTTTATGTACTGTTTCCATGCATATGTTGTGCATTTCAGATTATGTATTGATGTGGCATGATGTGAGGCCATGAGGAAATTCTGCATTTTTGAATCTGAGCATTGTAGAACATCTAATACAGGCTGAGTCTGTTTGCTGTAATTTGGTCCTAGGTGTGTCAGAATGAGTCTAGATAAAGGGAAAGGCCTAAAAATATGGCAATTGTGGGACTGACTGTAAGGAGTATCCATAAAATTTGAAAGCATTTTATACATTGTCAAATGCATATTTACTTGGGAAAATTTGCCAGAGTAGTGTTGAGAATGAACATGTACACTATAGATGCTGTTCGGAGAATGAGTCAAGAGTGTTTGGGAGTAAAACTGTTGTAAAAGGCATGACTGATGAAGAGTTATTTGTAAAACATGGCATAGATATTGATTCTGCAGGCCAAATATGAGTCCCACAGCAATTTCATGGACAAAGAAACATAATTTTTATAAAGTATTTACATTGTATAGTGATTATATACCCTTTGAGATAACTCTGTACATGGAAATCCAACTTAATCAGCAAACTTTTCTGTCATAGGCTATGTCTAGCTAACATATCCTACATCTTATATTATGGCACTAGTCTATCCATTGTGAAATATGTCTCTGTGTGCCAAAACAATATGTAAATAATGCTTTATTTTGGAGCTATTCTTCACAAATTAGGATAACTGCATGTTGTAAAGTGTGTTTGTCTGTTACAGAGAGGTTTTTATATTTTAAATCTTACCTGAGAGTAATAGGTAATGTTTTCATGTTAAGGGGAGAAGTTTGGACAGACATCATAAGTTTACTGTATGTCTTATAAAGTGTTTTTGTACTAATTTGAATCAAGATTGTCTTTTAAGGCAAATCTATTTGTTAAGATAATACTGAGTACACTTTAGAGCAAATCTCCACATTTGGTTAACTTTAGCATTATGAGGTAATACTTTTTATTTTTATTTTGAAAAATTTATATATGCATGTGATGAAATATTATCATATATACACCTATTTCTCCTGTCCAGCTCCCCCAAGATTGTTCCCAGTATGCTCCTCTCCCAAATATATATCTTCTTCTTTTGGATAGGATTGTATGTTATAAGGTATCTCTATGGGCTATTCCAGTAGTCTGAGGTAATAAAGCACATGTAGTATATTAAATTATTTTTTACTGGGTGGTTAGTATAATAGGGAAAAGTTCGTGCATCATATGTCCAGGTGATACAGGATGTTGTACAGTGCTTCTTGGTACTGTGGTCAGTGTTCATGTGTTGAAGCTCGAAGGTCATGGTACATTAGGAGGTAGGAGGTAAGTATTTGTTTTGTGGCTTGTTTCTGCACTATAGGATTATATTGTATAGAGGAGTGAAATACAATACTTTGAAAAATAAATTTGGAATTTGGATAAACTATGTATTTTGAGGCAAGACTGGGTTATTAGTTTGTTTTGTTCTAGGGGATTGTCTTTACTTCTTTTAATGCTGTTTGGGATTCATTGTCTTCTGGCTTGAAGTGCTGGAGAGGGAACTTAGAGATTTGTATACGTAAAGCACTAAAAGTTCTGTACCACGGAATTGCATCCCCATTCAGCAACTCTGCTTTGTGTGACATATCTTAGAACTGCTAGCCAAAAAGTGGGGGAGATGAGGCAAATCTTTATGTTTGTAGACACAAATGGTACATTTTGAAAAATATTTCTATGTTGTTGTAAGGTTCTAAGGAACCTGTATTTTATAAGACACATTTAGGCATTACAAGACTACACAGAAGTCTGAGGAGAATCTGTACACTATGAATTGTGTGTCTTAATGCAGTTTTGGAGTGCTATGCCACATTTCTGCAGGTTGTAGGGAAAGCTCTACAGTACTGTAATATTCTGTGTTATTTGAAGACTGCCTAGATTATTGTGCTATAAAGTGTATTTAGGCACTGTGAAATAAATGTGACTTATGAACTGGTACTAAAGGAAGTAAAATCCATGTCATACTGTATTAATATTGGGTTAAATTTATGTATTTCTAAGTACAGGTATTTAGTATAATTTTGGTAATCGTATGGTAAGAGCATGTTGGGATCACTCTTTGTTCTGTGTAACAGATCTATGACTTGTTTGTGAATGTAAATTACAAAAAAGTCTGTGGGGCTAATCTGTATTTTGTAGAGTAAATAAAAGTTGTAAGCATATCCAAATGTTGTGGTATATGAGTATATCTGTATGTTCTGAGGTCATGTTGTTTAAAAAAAAAAGTGACCAAAGGCAAGTGTGAATGTTATACAAAAGTCTGGGCATTGTCAGACTTTTATGTGTTTTGTGAAATCACTGTGTGGTGTCCAAAATCTCTCCACTTCATGGATCAAGTGTTACTGTTATATAAAGTCTATGAGTTGTGGAGTATGCTCCATGTTGTAGTTCATTATCATGTATATGCCTCTATATTTTTCATTCATTTTTGTATGTGGTGAAGCAATCACTGTTGCTGAATGAATCTGAGTATCACTACATAGGTCTGTATGTTGTGAGGCAATTCTGGGTTTCCTGGACAATCTCTATGCTGTGAGTCTTGTGTGTCCATGTTTTAAAAGGTAGGAATTGGTAAAGATGAAGGCTTGTTTTGAGGGCAAACCATCATGTGGGATCCATGTCTCAGTGCTGCTACTTTAATCTTTTTCAAACCATTTATTTATTTTATGGGTAGGGGGCATACATATGCCACATTGTATATGTTGGATGTCAGAGGGCAACTTATGGGAGTCGGTTGTGGGTTCCAGAGACCATCTAGGGTCCTGAGGCTCTGCAGTATGTGACTTTGCCCTCTTATCTTACTCACCAAATATTCTCTTTAATCTTTAGAACTTAGTTGGTGAGCACAGGTTCATAAATGACATGAGAATTTCTGCAAAATTTGCAACAAGCCTACCAATAAGACTTCCAATAGTGAAGCTTATCTGGAAAATGCAAGATTTGTTTGTATGTTTCAGTATCTATGCATTATGGTAGTCATCTGGGTGCTATATTGAGCCAGGTGTATTTTAATTCAATATAGGTTATGGAGATATATGTTTTAAGGCATATAAATGTGTGCTTGGTATGTCTATGTATTGTGTGACCAGCATGAATCTTGATGCATGAGTTTCTGAAATGTACTGGTGTCTAGCTTCCTACTGTAAGATTCTTCTGTTTGGTTTTAATCCTTTCTGTTTATTATGAGGCAAACTTTTGTGTTAAAGTGTCAAAATTTCCATTGTCTGAAAAGTGCCTGCATTTGAAATAAAGTTTGTTGAATATCGGACATTTTATCTTGGGATGCTGGTTTGAATACATAGTTGTAAGACTAGGTCAAGCAATGAAAGTCTAGTTTGTGGGGTAGTATGAATCTCATCAGGTTTGATTAAATGTCTAAGGTATCTTTTTGTGCAAGGTCTCTTAATTAGTAAGGAGTAATTCTGGGTATCATGGCCAAATATGCATGCCATATGATAAATTAACATTATTGCTGTATGTGTTTAAGTCTTATGGAGGGAATGACAATATTGCAAATTATATGTACACGAAAATTATTGAAGGCTTTTTTGATATGTTCAAAATTTCAATGCAATCAAAAAGAATACTTCTGTAGTAAAAGACTTACAGAACTGAAATATAGGTGGGCATAGTATATTTGTAAAATGCAATTTTATAATTGTGCTATGAGAGATCCTTCTGAACTGGCTAGGCCAAGACAGTTGGGGAGTCTAGGTGTTGTGTGGTAAGCCAAAGTATGCAATGAACTGGGATGATACATATGTTAAGTGTTTTGTCTTGGTGTTTTCCTGCAGTTCAAACTTCTGCTATAAAATAAGTTTGGATAATGTAGAGGGGACAGGGATATATTCTGGGGCCCGTGTGGTGCTGAGGAGTAAATCTTTGTCTTCTGTGGTTATGATCATCATCATCATCATCATCATTATACAATCTTACTTTAAGTGTAAGACCTTACTTGATAGCTATCAGTATTCCTGTGTTTTGTGAAGCTAATATTTTTATTGGAGAAACAACCTGTATATTATGGAATTAACTTGGCAGTTTCGGAGCACATCTGCTTTTTGGGGGTATTGTGAAGGAAATAAAGGTATTATGGGCATTATGTACCAGTGTACTGTAAATTTTTTGTGTTTTGACCAGTTTCTATGTTCTGTGAGACAGTCTTGATATTTTAAGAGCAAAAAATGGGCTGTGGTCAATGTTCAGGTGGGTTCAGGTTGGTAGGTAAGTGTAGTTAGTTGGAGATGTTTGAATAATCTCTGATGTTCTGTCTGTACAGGACAGGCATGGTGTTATAGAGCAGATCTGAATTTCATGTACTGATCTGGATGCTCAGGGTGAGACTTGGTGAGTACACTATAGTGAGACAGAAATGTGGTTGTCATGTCTACGCATCACAGTGATTTATGTGAATTTTCCTAAGCACTTCTTTGTTGTTGCTTTGGCTTATTGTTTAATTGGTTTGGTTTGGTTTGGTTGGGTTTCACATGGGCTCCTATGCATCCCAGGTTGTTTTTGAACTTGCTATTAGCTAGGAATGGTCTTAAACTTCTGATCCTATAGAGCACTACAGGTACATGTGTACATCACCATAGCCTGTTTTATGCAGTGCTGGAAATGGAACCCAGCACCTCTTCCATTCTACCTACTAAGCTACATCCCCACCCATTGTCAGCTACATCATCACAAGCCTATGTTTTATGACTAGTGAATGCTTTCTGGTGAGCAAGTGTATTATGGGACAATCCAGGGAATTTGAAGAAAAGCCTAGGATTCACGGAATGAGTTTCAGTCCCATGGGATTATTATATATGCATGGGGCGTGGATACATAACTCTCAATGTGGTGAAGCACATCTGAAATTGTAGAAAGTGTCCATTAGTTATCCAGACTTTCTATGTGCTTGGAAGTGTTTGCATTGTGAAGAAGATATTTTCAGAATCTAGCCATTAGTTTTAGCAATATTTAAAGACTATGCCTGTATACTCTTGTTTAGGTTTTCTGAGGTGAGCCTAATAAGTTAAGTGATAGTGAACAATGCTGGGTATGACAGGATCAGCCTCTGTGTTTCACATGAGTCTGGGTTTAATGGGTTTAGGTGCTGTGTGCTTTTGTCCAGTTTCCTTAGTGCTCTGAGGATATTCTCTCATTGAAGTAGATATGTGTGTGCCTTTTTGGTTCTTTTCATACTCTTCGTTGTTTCTTCTCATGCTGGCCTAGATTTTGTACAGGTAAGGGAACATTTTGTGGAGACAGCCTGTATGTTGATAGTAAAATTTGTGTGTGTGCATATATTACAAAGCATATCTCTGTGTTGTGAATTTTATTCATTGACTGGCAGGCTAATCTGGTATTTGGGGTGTGACTCCATATTTGGTCAATCTAGGACATGTTTTAATCTTCTGCATTGTTTAAATGTACTACAGAGCATATATGCACATTATATCTTTTATAGAATGTGTTTTAATGACAAAAGTTACAGTAAAAAGAAGTTATTCTATGCTGCCTATCTTTATGCTGTAGTGGGATACTATTACAGGGTACTTCATGTATGGTAGGTCTGGCATCTGGGAGTCAATTTACATGATAAAAGGAATGACTGTGTGAGGTGGAAATAGTTCTATGTATGGGGTATGTGTACATGCATTGTAAGATACTTAATGCATACTGACCAATATGCTGGTGTTTGTGATGCATCCTATTGTATAAACAAGCCAGTATTTCTACAGTATATTTGAATACTAAGTAGAATCTCTGTGTTATAGGGCAAGCTCTAATTTTCTGAGTGATGAAGCTAGTCTATTCACTGCAGCAAGGTTTATGTTGTGCAAATATTTCTGTATTTTGGAGGAATATATGTTTTGTGTATTATTTCAACGATTTTAAGCTGAATTATTTGGGTTGCAGAGCTAATGTGGTATACTGGGCTGAGAATACACACAGTGGAGCATGTATAGAACATTTGGTGAAAATTAGATGAATATATGGATGAATTTCTATATTTGTGCACTGTATTGTGTGTACTACAATGGACATCTAAGTGCCATGTGGTGAGTATAAATGCTGTGCAGACAATATGTGGTAGGTGCATCTAGATGTTGTGGAGTAAGTATCGTCAATATAGATGTGGTGGTCAAAGTATGAGCTGTGATTAGATTATGTGCTTTATGGAGGACAGTGTATATATGTAAGAGGTGGATTTTAGTGGCTCTAGGCTGAATCTGACCATTATTGTCCAGTTTAGTGCATGATATTAGTGATAGCCATATCAGCAGACATGAATAACAACAATACTTTAGCAGGTACAGTTGCAAATACTTTATAAGCATTAACTCATTTGTTCTTCTTAACAGTTGTATAGCATCAGAATTATTATTCTAAAATCATAGGCTAGAAAAGGCACAGAGGAGTGGTCAAAAAACTTTCTTAGGTTATAAAATTAATATTGATGTATTTGGGATTCCAGAAGAAGTTGGAACTCTGAGTTCAAGCTTTGTACTAGAGATTTGGTCTAACTGCAGTGCACCAAGTTTTGTGGTCCTTGATTTGGGCTTATGTGAGCAGAGGCTTGTCTTTGCTTTGTACAACACTGGGCACAGTGGGCTGGGTTTTTGTACTATACACATGTCTTTCCTTTTTATGAGTCTACTTGCTTAAATTGCAAGCCTAAGAGTTGAAGAATGACTTTTTGTGGATGTTGTCTTGTGATGAGGATATAGTTTATTTAAGAATATCTATGCTTAGAGGGATAGCTCTGCATGATAGAACTTAAGTGGGCCTTAGAAGTTACCCTTGGTGGTGTAGAAAAAAGGCTTTGTAGCTAAGAGCACTTGCCACTCTTATAGAGGACCCAGATTAAATTCCTAGTACAAAATGGGAAGCTCACAAATGTCTGTAGCTCAGGTTCTGGAGTATTTTAAACCCTTGTCTGCCCTGTGTAGGTACCATACTCATATATGGTGCATGGACATACATGCAGGCAGAACACCCATATACATATAATTTGATTTTTTTAAGTTAATCTGTGTGGTATCGGATATGTGATTATATGTGTGGGAATGTTTTAATATAAGTCAGATTTATATGTAAGTAATGAGCTATAAAGAATATAGTTGTTTATGAGTTGAATATAAAAGAAGAGTAAATGTGTCACAGGAGGGGAATCTACATTAAAATGTGATGTTCTAAACTCAGGAGTGTGAATTTAGAAACACATTTGTAAATGGCAGGGACATCTACATGTTTTGTAATGAATATCTGTGTATAATGGGATGACTGTCAGATAGTACATAACTGTAAATTCATGGTATGTATATGTATGATATATTGTAGATCTTTGCTATATGGGGTAAAACTGAATATTATACATTCAGTCTTTGCATTGTGAGATGAATGTGTATATACGAAGGAAGCATATGCATTATGGACCACATTTCTTAATTCCATTGTAAACTTTTGTGTTGTGAGTGATATCTAGTTTAGTGTACTGTTTTGTGTTCTGTAGTGTAAGGTATTATGGAATGTTTGTTGTCTTTTGTAGTAGGGTATTTCTGTATGTTCCAGGGTTAATCTCTATACTGTGGGCAAATCTATATTTTTAGATGATTTTATAGATTTAAAATAAACACCCTTGTTTCAGTAAAAAAAAAAAATATTGAGAAGGAGGTAGGTGATGGTAATGTAAATGAACAAATCTAAGGGTTTCCAGGTAACAGGCACTGCACTATATTAAACATAACTTAACTTGTTTTTTTATTCATGATAATCCTTCAATGTAGCTACTATTGTATTGTCACCTTTGTTTTACAGATGAATAAACTAAAGAATAAGAAATATACTTACCTGTGGTGATATAATTAGGAAAGGATGGGATCTGGAGACAAGCCCAGGAAGCCTAGGTCCAGAGGCCTTGCTCTTAATAGATAGTAAGCTGTATGTCTGCTGTAGGCCAGAATTGTAGCTCAGTAAAATGATAAAGCATGTCTCTCCTCTACAATGAAAATCTTTGCAAAATGGAGTTGATATATGTATTACATATGTATGTTATATATTATAGTACATATAAATAACATGTTATATGTATATATGTTTACATGATGGGAAGTGTTTACTTGCATTATAAAGTAAGTGTTGTAACTTTGCAGTGTAGAACAAATCTGTGCATTCATGGGTATGTCTATAACTTTTAAGACATGCATTATGATTGAGGATATTATAGAACAACTCCTTGGCCTGAAAGGCTTATCTGTACATTTAAGGCAAGTGTCACTGTTTGAAAGTATTTATGTGAGTTATGAGGCAAGTATGTATACTAATAGTAAATTCTGGGCATTCTAATAGAGCTCTATGCATATGCTAGGCAGATCTTGTTTTGTAGATAACAGTGAAACAGTTTGCGTGCTTTGTAGTAAATGTGAGAGTCACTGAAACATCAGCTTCATGTGTTTAGAGGCATGTGTCTAGACTATAGAACCACTTTAAGAACTGTTGATTTTGTGACATGAAATGTATACAAAATACATTGCTGTTACAGAATTCTGAGCATTGTGGCAATGGAGTGTGGTCTTCTGAGATGTGTGCTCACATTTTATAGTTTACACCTGTATTGTGGGATGAGTGTGGATACTGTATTGTGGTTTGAGGACCGTAGAGAGTAATTCTGAAAATCTAGAATGTGTGGCAAGTGAGTGCCTTTGAGGCAGGTGTTTGCAGTGAAGGTTTGCATTGTATGTTTACCATGAGATGAGTTGGTACATTATTGTATAACTGTGTTAATAAGTTAAAATCCTGTTTAACAAGGCATGATTATGTGCCTCAGGTTATACTTTTATATTGCTATGTGGTGGAGGAATAAGATCTGAGCTACTGAGAATGTCTCTGTACCATGTTTAATCTATGTTTCATGGAGTAAATCTGCACAATATAGTGTATGTAGAGAGAGATAAGCCTGTGTCCTGTTGGAATGATCTTTGTTATTTGATATTTATCTATTTGTCAGGAGAGGCTGTCATTTGGGTGTGTTTTTGTGTCATGGCAAGGGATTTGAGCTGTGTTCTATGTCTGTGTCCAAGAAACAATGTACACTATGGAGTGATGCTGTGCTGTGGACAGTCTGTGGTCTGTGGTGATGGTTTCCATGATGTGACAGGAGTCTGTATGTTGTGGGAAAGGCTTCTTAGTCTTGCAAGGGTTAGTGTGATATGAGGGAGGTCTGTTTCATATGAACTTCATCAGCCAGGAGTTCAGTAGGTGGAGCACACATGGGATTATTGTGCTGTGAGGAGAGGCTTGCTGTAAGGAATACTTGTATTTTTGAGGCAAATCTGTGTACTTTGGAAAGAAATTTGTGTTGTATAAAAGAAGTTTGTAAACTTGGTGTGTTCTGGACAGTATCCATGTGATGTGAAGATGAACAGTGTTGAGTTTTCTCTTTGTTACAGGCATTGTCTCTATAGTGAGGCAAATGTTATGTGGTGCTTGGTCTCTGTGTTGAAGAGAGCCTGTGTTTACCTAAAAAGCCCGGTGTTATGGAAGTCATGTAATAAGGGGCAAATATTTCTGCTGTGGTATATATTAATGAGCCTTGGGGGTAGTGCAACATTCTGCTGTATGTCATCTGTGTGCTATGTGAGAGGTGTGTGCATTCTTTGGGGGTAAATGCATGTTTCTCATTTGGTCAGTATGGACATTAGGATGAATTAGTTGTACAGTGCAGGCACAAGTCTGGTTCCAGGCAATTTTTCTTTAACATCTACAAATAAAAATAAAAAAGTTTTTAATGGTTAATATGTAGCACTTTTCCTAAGTGTGCTGTTATTCCCATTGTACAGCTGAGGAAGGTAAGGCACAGGAAGACTAAGGAATTATACTGTGGTCATGCAACTGGCAAGCACAGATGGAGGTTTGAAACCAAGCTGCCTGTATAGGATATTTGAAACCTTAATAACTGGTAAAATGTCATGGTCACTGGTGACACTATTGACTGCTTATACTAGGAAGGAAAAAAGGAGAGAATCTCAGTCTTCTGAGGATTTTTTTTAAAATACAATGCTCTGTGTACAGTAACAGTCATAGTCTAGGGAGAGAAAAATTGACATCATTTCTATGGAATATCTCTTCCAGCCACTGTTGGCCCCCAAGATCCCTCCTAAGGCCCCACAGCCTCGTTCTGCCACTGCAGATGAGGCAATGTGCATGCTCTGGTGAGCTCCTGTTGTCAGGGAAAACAGTGTCAGTCAACCAAATCACAACCTAAGGTGGCAAGTCAGGAAATGACTAGAGCTGTGTCTATGAGCCAAAGGGTACCGTGCAATAACAGCAGGTAAAGAAAGTAGGCTGGTACTTATCCTCCTCTTTCTTCCAAAGTCAGAACCAGTGCCAATGGTTCGAAGTCACTAGGTTGGGAGAAAAAGCTGTGCTGGAGAGTAAGGGATGCAACAGAGAACAGCAGGTAATTTTTAACTGTAAAATACTTCTGTTACTATTTAGCTTACCTCCTACTAAAAGCTTCCATGATTTGTGTCTTGACCCTTTCACTTACAATAAAAAGAAATGCACCATAGCGATGTTTTCTCATTTTGAAAAGATAATGACAGTGATAATGTGTATTAAGACTCACCTCCATCCTTTAAATTCTGAGATCATATCACTGCCAGCAACATAATGGAAAACAGTTCTTCACCTCATATATCTCCTTTATTTCTCTAATTTTCCTCTAGGAAATTCCAGGAACTGAATCCACACAGCTTTAACTCTCTAATTCCTGTAGAACAGAAAAGCCTTACAACAAGTACTAACCCTGAAGTACTTTTAAACACACAACTTGAATGTCAGGAGCATCCAAAAGGAATAACATCTGCAACAGTATTCTATGTCATTGGATTATTCAATTCTTAATTTGTAAAAACTAATAATTAAGATTTTAGCTGTTTAACATATATATGTACACACACACACACATCCTGCTTGAAAATAACTGCTCTAAATTATATACAACTAGGATTCTTGAAAGGCAAAAAAATAGACACGATGCTTTATCAGGCTTCTGGATGTAGCAAGAAGGTAAAAGTACTATTCTGGAATGTATTCATCTTGAGTAGAGAGAAAATGGCCGACCTGTGGAAAGCTATACCGTATGCAATGGGAGAACAGCTGTCGACACCTCACTTCAGTTGAAGAACATTGTGTTACTGAATATATAATGCTGAGGCAATTGGTGACCTATTTAGAAACAAAACGCAAAATTAGATCCCATTTTATACAATGCATTTAAAATGAATATTATACAGATTACAGATTTAATTGTAAAATAATGAATTAATTAAATTTCTAGAGGAAATACAAGTGAATGTATATGTTGAGGAATACCTTAAAAAGGAAAGAAAACACAAAAATAAACTGGCAGATATAGAAAATTTAAAATATAAAGCAGTATGGTGTCCTAAAATTATTATCGTCAGTGACAAAGCTAAATAGGTAAATTAAATTATGACTTAAAATGTTTTTATCACATATAATAAACAAATTTAGCAAGATGACTTGACAAGGGAAGAAACCTGAAACCGATTCATACCATTTTATCCAAGAATTCCACATCTGAATTTTTTTCCTGGAAGAAAAGAACAGTAGTGCATACAAAGATTTATATAGAAATATATTTCTTAAATCATATATTATAGTAAAAAACACAAGAATTCATTATTTGGTGTTTAGCAATACTCCCATGTTATTAAAATTATGCATTCCCTAAACACATTCCTGTGAGATACTTTAATATATGAGAAATTGTTTCTAAAATACATTAATGAATAAATCAGAATAAATACTTCAAATTTGATTTTTATTTTGTATTAAATATACATTTCTCTGCATATATTTATATATATTTATATATGCAGAGAAAAGAGACTGACAGAAATATGCTAATGTTATGGCATTGTTTATAATCTTTATAGTCACCTTTTATTTTTCCCAATTGTTTTTACAATACTGTATTTTTACAATAAAGGGATAACCGGCATTATAATGACATATTTTAATAAACATAAGCTCTGAGAGTGCACAGAAGAAAGTCTAGGAACAAAGACAATAAGAAGCAAAGATTAAATAAATAGCGATAGAAGATTACACAAGATTAACTCATTATCCATCACAGCAGGATTCCAGCATTATTTGCATGTATAGAATTTCTTATACAAGATGGAGTCCTGGAAAAATTTTTTTCACTACACCAGAGAATGGTCACATGTCCCTGGATGCGTCAGTCACTCTTTGCCGCAGTGCTCTGCTGATGCCCCCTCCCTCTACCTTCACCATGCAGCTCCTTTTCCCTGCAAAACATGCCCCCAGCAGACATGTTCAATTGGGGGAATGGTTTATCTTTGAAGACTTTCCAATAAGCTTTTACATTCTCATATTTCTCTCTGATCTTGGTTTTGTCATCTAACTCCAGAGCCAACCTGCCTTTCCCTTCTCTTCTCCCTTTTGGGTGATGTGTCAAAACCAATCTGACTTCCAAAGAAATTAAAAAATATATGGCTTTACTTCTTTTCCTGTTTCCTTGCAGTAACCAACCTAAAAGAGCACACACAATTTCAGGGATATTGAGAAGCAAACAGAAATGCTGTATCCATAGGAATCTCTGCTACATTCTCACATTCCTTTTCCAAAATAAATAAATAAATAAATAAATAATAAAAAAATAAATAAATAAATCACCGAGAATGTTCTATCTGTACTGTACAGCAAGACATGCAAGAAAGCAAATGGATTTTACAAATGGCACAGTCACAGTGTTTGCTTTTTCATGATTTCCTGATTGTCACCATACAACCAAATCTTAATCTTCTCCATCCAATACACATTTATCTCTCCTACAAAGCAACCAGTCTTCTTATTACAGTCTGTCCTCTTCAATTCCGACGCAGTTATGTCACCCACCATCTTCTTAATTAAAAGCAAGTAGAGTACAATATCCTATCCTCCGCTGTGAAATATTTCCTCGTGTTCTCCCCACAGCAAGAAAAATAAACCAAACCCAAGAATAGCTTGAATTATGAATCAAAACTATCATTTCATCATGTATAATTCAAACATCATAAAACTGAGATATCATTTTAATATCTTCAATAAATCTTATTTGGGAGGCATCTTACAAAATTTGCAATTAATCTGCATTCTGTATTTCCCTCTATGAGTCATTCATCATTTAGAAAGCTAGCCTTAAACTAGGAAAGTGACTATGGAATCTTTAGAATATAACCCATTTTATTGGTGCTATGCACTAGACAAATACCCACACAGTTCTATGATATTTTTGTTCCATCAAAATGTGTCACTTGCTTTAGAAAACGAAGCCTTAGCAACTATTTTATGAGAGGTTTCTCAGCTACTTACCAGTTGCGTGCTTTCTGTCTCTCCATCAGCTCAGAGTCTGTCGCACTGAAGGAGTGTGGGAGGGGAAGCAGCAGCGCAACAGCCTCTTGAAAATAAACTGCGCTGTGAAGGAGGGATTAGCCCAAAGACAAGAAGTGAAATGCTTTAAAATTCTCCTCCCAAATTTTCATAAAACATCAACTCATACTAAACACTGTGTGATAAAATTCACATGCTCACCAAAGGGCAGAATCTAATGCTTCAACTTCGGATACAGGATATACTTAAATCACCTTAATTTCCAGTGGAACCCCCACAGTATTCTGGGCTTTTGGCTCTCCCGTCTCCTAGCAACATTCTCGCATTAATACACTTTTCCCGCAGTAGTCCCATTAGACATCAGAGTACACTGACAAGGTCTAGTTTCTTCTGAAGACCACTGCTATTCTGCTGCTTAATAAACATTCTCCCTCAGGAAGTAATATAAAAAGTGAGTGAAGAATTCAGTAAGAAACCACCCACAGGAATATATATTACTAATTGCATTCCACTGTAAAAACACAAACAAAAAACCCAGAAACTTTAAAAATTAGTAGAATATAGTCCACTTTCTCAATAAAACTTTCTAATCTAACAATCCACATATAGTATAAATTGATATTTTAACTTTTTTAGAATTAACTTTAGATAACATTTGTAAGCAAATTTGTCACAAGATTTCTGCCCAAATAAATAATTACCAATAGGAAATTAATTAATTTAATTAATTTATTAGAAAGTAGGAAAACGTATGCTTAATCTTTATAACATAAAATTTAAAATGTACATCTCAATAACATGTCACTTACCTTTATAAGGTAGCTTTAGTTTTTCACTTTTGTTTTCAAAAATCTGTACACTTAAGAATGGCAATCTAATTCTGCTATACTCATAGACAGAATCCTAGTATAATTGTCATCAGAGATGTTTTATACAGCAACTGATAGGAGCAGATGCAGAGACGCACAGCTAAACATTAGGGGAATCCTGCTGAAGAGAGGGAGAAAGAATTGTAGGAATCAGAAGGGTCAAGGACACCACAAGAAAACCCACAGAATCAACTAACCTGAACTCAAATGAGCTCGAAGTCTGAACTGACAACAGAGGAGCATGCATGGGGCTAACCTAGGCTCTCTGCATATATGTTACACCTGTGTAGCTTGATCCTTATGTGAGACATTGGGAGCAGAGGCTGTCTAACTCTTTCGCTGGAATTTGGGACCCTATCCCTCATACTGAGTCACTTTGCCCAACCTTAATACAAGGCAAGATGCTTAGTCTTAATACAACTTGATATGCCATATTTTGTTGATATTCATGGGGGGATTATTTTTTTTCAGGTAACAAATACCTGATAATCAAAGTTAAAATTTTATACTAAAAAAATTCAGTTCCATTTCCTGTCAACATAGACCAGGGAGTTTAAGTACCATGTGATGAAATATGTGGTATATTATCAGGATGAAGTATGTACCATCACCATTGCACAAATGAATAAATTAAGTAACAGAACAAGGACACTGACCTTTGTAAACTAAACTCCATGCTTCTAATTACAACAGCATTGCATTTAAAATAGGAGCATTCTATGGAACTACCTGAAAGGCTATTTTTCAAGCCCTATCCCAAATACTTTCTATCAGTAGACTTGAAGCAATACCAGATACCTCCCTTTTAAATAAATGCCACCAAGTAGTGTTGCCCAAAAACATAAATACAGTATTTCTTATTGGTAGTAATATGATGATAATTAAATTTAAAGCTACTAGAGAACATACATATACTTATGGAATGTGCAATTTATTCATGGGGCAAACAAATAAACTAACTTTTTTCAAAAGCAGAATCCTCTCTTTTGAAAAAGGGATTCGTAAATACAGAACCTGAAAAAGTGAAGAAAATTCTGAAGGCATCTTTGGACATAGGTTAGGATTAAAATGACTCAAATGATCTCCAGAAATTCTAAAATATCTCAGCACATCTGCCCACAGACATCAGGCAATAGCATTCTAATAGCTATGAGTTTGACACACATAAGAATGAGTAATCAGAGCTGAAGAGATATCTGACTTGGTGGGTAAGAACACAGATTGTTCTTCCAGAAGAACTCAGTTCACTTCCCAGCATCCACATGGCAGCTCACAACTGTCTGTAATTCCTGTTCTAGAGGACCCAGCATCCCTGGCAAAACACCAATGCACATAAAAATAAAAATAAGTAATTTAAAGGAATGCGTACATTTACTTTTTAGACACTGGGCTAAAAATAATACTCCTCACCAAAACAAACCAGTTTATTGGAGAAATAAGTGATTCTATATCTGGCTCAGGAAAAGTACAGGGTATGTTTATATGTAAAAGTAAGCTGTGACAGACACATAGCAATAAGGTACAAGACATAGGGAAAAGCACTTCACTGGACAAACACAGATCCGATGGGGCAGGAAGTATGGCAAGGTCTCACTCACTATGGAACCCAAGCTGGAATCAAACCCACCATCCTCTTGCCTCTCCCTCACATAGTGCTACCACTCGGGACAATTCATTTCAGTTTTATAATAAAACATAATGATGATGGAAATAAATCATAAAACATTGAATAAAACTTCTTGAGTTCATAGTGATTTGTAAAGCCTGCAGAAGAACAAATAACTTTTTTATAGAATAATAACAAATGAGAGTTAGTATATAACCCCACTCAGAAATCACCAATGTAATGATTAGTTTAAACACAATTCTGAGTGAAATATTAGAGAAAACTCACCAAATTGCAAAATACCACAAGCGATCTGATTAAATACAAATCAGAGAAACATTATCAATGGAGAGATATGGTATACATCAAGTTAATTAAACTTCATGACAACAATAATCACACAAATTGAAGTGTGCCTCCTAATGGAGTGGAATTGGAAGCATCCCCTAGATGTGACTTTATCAAAGTATTTAATCTAGATATAAATAGACATTAAGGAGCAATCAGAAAAATGCACAACTAATGTGAACCTTTCAAAATATAATTGTTAAAAGTTAAAGAGGACAAATAGGAAAGCTGTTCTAGATTAAAGAGGCATGATAAGTGTATATAATTTGTGAGTTTATATTGAACAATATCTAGAAAATCAAGCAGCACTAAAAGATATTCTGGAGACAGTGAAAGACAGATTGTATACAGATAATGTTGGATCAATGTAAAACTTCATTGGTAGGCTAATCTACGATAATAGACTTGTCCTTATAAGACATGTGATGAATACTGAGAGATAAACTCTAGTATTTTTACATTTTTCTGAGATGTATTAAAAAATCATGAAGACAGTAAAGAGGTGTTAAATCTAAGTCATGTAAATATATGAGGATTTTTTTGTTACTCTTTCAATTTTTCTATGACCTTGAAGTATTTTAAAGGAAATTATTAAAGAGAAAATCTTAGAATCACAGAAGAAAATGATTGCATAAAACAACTAAAACAATTATAAAGTTAGACTTCATACACTTAATGAATTAATGAGTTCGTAATCCATAAAAGAAATCTTTTAATACTATCAGATGATAACCATTTATCATGCGCCATCTAGTGGTCAAATCTTGTTTCAATGGCTGGAAAATTTGGAGGAAATGCTACATTTGACAAACGACCCATTAAATATTATCACAATTCTTTCAGTTAGCGTTAAAATGGGCAATTTATTTATTTGGTATTCTATTAACATATTAATCAATTAAATTAATTTCTTTCACTTGGTATTTCCATAATATGCATATATAGTACATTAGTTACATCCACCTTCTCTTCTACCCTCAAGTTCCCTTTTCTCTCTTTCTCCTTCCAGACTTTCTTAATCTCTAGCAGCCCCTCTTCTAATTTTAGGAAAGAAAATATGTCATGGTCTTTATACTCCTGGCATATCTTATTTAATGTAATGTGCTTCAAACATGAAAAAAATAACATTCATTCTTCTATTTGGCTAACTGGTACTACATTGCACATATTCTCCATATATTCCTCATATATTTTTCTCCTAATTGGAAGCTAAGTTTATTTCCTATCTCAACCATTGGAAATAGTACCACAAGAAACCTATCTATGCTGAGATGTCTGTACAGACCAAACCACTTGTATGTAATACAGACCTCTTTAAAGCTGCCCTCTGAGCTTACACTTTGAACACCAATGGGAAGTCCGTCTTTCCTTTGAGAGTACCTATGTTAAAAGGCAATTATTAAATTCAAAAAATGGACTTCTGTTAAAGATATACTTTATACAAAATAATTCAGTTTCGTAAATAGAAAATAGAAAGGTGATAGCACATAACTATAATCCTTGATCTAGGGAGGTAGGTAGAGCTAGGAGTTATCAGCATAATTTCAAAGCCAGTTTAGTCTACCTATTGAGTTCATGTCAGCCTGAACTACAAAGCAAGATGCTATCTCCAGAAAATGAAGAGTAAATTAAAATGTATACAAATATAACATTTACTTTACGCTTGCTTCCACCCTTGATCCTGGAGTTCTGACTGTCTAATGAAAATTCAAGCGTCCCTTCAAGTTCTCAATCCAGAAAATAGCATTCCCATTTACATCAAACAAGAACAGATAAAAAGCAAAATACCATCAATTATGAATTATTCTAATAATAAACATTTAATGTGAGCCAGTGACATAGTTCAGCAGGTAAAAGCACTTGCAATGTGAAGCTGACATCTGAGTGTGCTTCCCCCCCCCACACACACACAGTGTAAAGAGAGCTGCATTCTCCACATTCATGCTTTGGTAACCATGGGAAAGCACACACACACATACATGTGTATGTACTTGTGCACACAGAAAATAATAAATAAAGTAACATTTCATTTGAAAAATGAAATATTAATGTAAATAGCTCAATGATGGAAAAGATTTACTGTGAATAGTCTACCATAATTTTCTAACTATGACACAATTATTCTATTGAAGACTGAAATATAAAACATTAATTTTACAAACTTCTAACATTTATGCTATTTTAGACTCCTTATACAAGATCAAGTTATTTCCTCACTTTCTTAAATTTATCTTTGACATGTCTCTACTCCGCCACTCTGTGGAGTGGCCTTTTAACTGGTTTCTTCACTTTTAACCATCCCATTACAGGAAGTTAAAAAACCTTAAGAGACAAAGTGAGTATGTACACCCATTGCCAGGAGCATTGCCAGGAGTATTATGCCACATGGTTCCAGCAGGTATCAACATAGACACCACTATCTTACCTAGAACCTTTGTACAATTTAGTGAAAAAGATACTTTCTGGACATGTTGAAGAAAAATATCGTTTTGGCTTAAGAAATTACTTCATATAATGGGACCCATGTAAAATGAGAATTTTCTGTGGACTTAAATGGACCCGTGGGCTCATGGCACAGAAAAGAGAATGCAAGCTGAATTCTAATACCTACTGCCCACTCTTATGCACCAGGCTCCTTTGTGCAGCTCACAAGTTGAAGATGTACAGCAGTAAGAAGCTGGGCGTGGTGACACTCATATTATCACAGCATTAAAAAGGCAAGGTCAGGAGGATGACCAATGTGATGGCAGCCTGGGACAGCTATAGCAACTTGCAGGCCAGCCTGAGCAATGCAGTAAGTCACTATCTTAATTAATTAACTAGTTCACTTGTTGGTATTTTCTGTCTTTTTTTCTCTCCTGGAATCCAAGAAAACCACTGTTTTCAAGTTTTATGAGCCAGAAAATCACTGAGGCTTCAGCCCTATCTGGTCCTTTAAAAATGATCCTCTTTCTTTCCCTTTAATGAGTTTACTAGATACTTGCTGTGAAAAGGCCACTGCTTGTCACTCATCCTCATCCATCATAAATTCATGGCCTTCCTCTTCTTTCTAATACTTAAATATCAAGGTTGCATCACTCGCTTGCGTCAAAACCTTTGTTGTACTCAAGTTCCAGGCACAGAGCTAGAGTTGTGGGCAAAATATTAGCTTTGGGTTATGACTCTTAAAATATTAACTTGTTTCTGGAGTGCATACACCAGACAAAAAGCAAATAAAAGTTCTCCTTGTATTTCTCACATGCACTTCCACCTCCATGTTTCTAAAATTTTAAGTGCTGGTATCCAATATAGGCTTGGTCACAGAGATTAAAATGCAACTTTTTACCTCATCAGACTGATAGTTCCCCAGTTTCAGATGGTTGTGAACCATCATGTGGGTGTTAAGAATTGAATTCATGTCCTTTGGAAGAACAGTCAGTGCTCTTGAGTGCTGAACCATCTCTCCAGTCCCAGGTTGTGAGGGTTTTTATAATATTATAAATGAAATTGTTCAAATATGCTGAAAAATGAGAACTGTACTATTGAACCCACTTATCACCTCAATGATAAAATAACTATTTTCTGTGCTCATTTTATAAGCCTGTGTTATTTTTGCCATGCCTTTCTCTCTCTATCAAGAGCATAAACCTGAGAGCCTTTTTAAATTTCTAATAGCTAAAGCCATTGCTACTGGTATTGGTGAAGTGGCAGAAAGAAAGGAAGAGAAAGGAAGGTCAACCCAAACTGTTAGATTGAATGAAAGAGAAACATGGTTGAATAACCTTTTGCTTTTCTATTTAATTCATACCACCTATAATATAATATAATTCTGTATACAAGTAAGGATTTTTAGCTCGGAGATGAAAACCCAGACAGATGGTAATAGATAACACACTATGTACTAAAAGATTAAATGTGAGTTATTTTATAAAAAGAAGACAAAGTTAGGAGGGAGTAGAGTTGGGATGAATATGATCAAAATACATTGTATGGATATATGAAAATATCAAAAAGTTTATTAAAATATTATATTATTAACAGAGTGTAAACTTATACAATTCAGTTCAGAACTGTCCTGGTATTCTTCTTTATAGAAATTTATACAATAAATTTATCTTCACACAGTTCTGTTTGCTAACTAGATTGCTAGCATGTTCGTGCTGTGTTGAGAATTTAAATTTCCTACACTGTAGGAGAAAGGAGGCGCTTTGGTTCAAAGCAGAAGAAAAATGATATTGAAGAAAAAAGATACATCCTGTGGGAATTGAATTTGTATCTGCTTATATGAGGTTGCAAAAAAACTATTCTCAGTTCCCTAATTAGTTAAAATTATTTTTCTAATTTCATTAGCTATGCCTGATTTATTTTCCATCCCCCAATGGGAACTGTAAAGTAATGAATGATTATGTTACAGACAGACAAATTTAAAATTGTAATAACTTTTATTTCCATTTAAGCAGTGATTCCACATAGATGAGTTTTTCCCTAAGAAGAACTTAATATATGCAACCAGCCACCACATTTTCCTAACAGATAAAAGATAAAAATTTAACAGTATATATATGTATGTATATAAAACATCATACACTATCAAATAGGCATGTACACATTAAGGTGTTACTTATTTCTCTTAACCAATTATCATGATGATACCAAATTTTGTAGTCAAATATTTCTGCTTGGTATTATTCAAAATGTGGAATGTGCTACTGCTGTGGTTCTTGATAACTTTTTAAAAAATGTATCAGAAACTGGGAAAATATAGTTCAGTAAGTAGTATGCTTTCCACATAAGAATAGAGACCTCAGTGTGATTCCCAGCACATATTAAAAACCTAGGCCTTAAATCATACTTGTAATCCCTCTCCTGGAAATGTAGAGATAGGATGATTCCTACTGCTCAATTGTCAGCCATCCTCCCTAAATATTTGATGCCCAGACCAATGAGAAAGTCTGTCTCAAAAGCCAAGGTGGCCAACTGCTGAAGAACAATAGCAGAGCTTGTCCTCAAGCCTCCACATGCATGTGAACATGTACATGCATGCATAAACAAACAATCCAAACAAATGCAATGTATTACAATAGAAAACAGAGTTCATTGTATATAATTAATGTTCTGTGAGACACTCACACACATATATGACCATAAATGAATAAATACAAATACACAGACTTGATTGACACTATATAAAAATTCTTTGATTAAAAATATTAAAAAGCCACTATTACCATATATTGGCCTTTTTCCTACCACTCCATCTGAAATGTGACACCATGATCTGAACACACTACTCTTGTTGAAATTTTAGTTGAGAGAACACAAGGATAGTACCTGTCAATCAGAAACCACTGTGGAAACCATGACTTTGAGATATTAGTCATACTTTTAGCTTATCAAGCTTCAGTCATGCTTGTTTTTAAGGTATTATCAAGTTGAACATATTAGACAAAGTGAGCCATGATTATTTCATAAACTCTACTTGGCTTTATAACAAAAACCCAGAGCCAGATATTGGGAGAAAGCTGAAAGATCCGAGAGACAAACAAGCCACAGTCAGTTCTCACCTAGCCACTCTTCATGAATCTTCAGAATTTATGCCTTTGAGTTCTCAGCCCAAAAGGAAGGGGGTCACAAGTGAAAGGTGGAAGTCCTGCCTTTTTCTACCTTATCTTTCTTTCTCTGCCCAGCTATTCCACTTCCTGGTTCACCTTTCTTAGTGCTAAGATTAAAGGTGTGTGCTACCACCACCTGGCTCTGTTTGTTCTTGAACTCACAGAAGGATCTCTGTCTCTCAGGTACTAGGATTAAAGGCATGGGTCACCATTCCATGATCTCTATGGCTAACTCTGTGTGTTGCTCTGTCCTCTGATGTCCTCTGATTTTTAGGCAAACTGTTTGATATACAATATCTCACCACAATGATGTAATACATAGCAATAAGGAAGAGTCATCGGAAGCTATGTATAATCAGTGCACTCCAACAGTCAAAATTTTCTTGAATCAACACACTTATTTCTTCTACTAGAACTTCATAGAAAAAACAAAGTAACATATTGCCCTGTGTATTTAGTCAGTGTAACAAGTTGACATTAAAATAAACTAAAATATCATGTAAAGATATCACTTCAGGATCACTTTCAAATAAACAAGTGTAGGCAAACTGTGATGGCAAAGAAACAATAGGAAGCCTATAACTGAGAAAACATTGTTAAAATTTTGATTTCTAGATTATCTGTACGTGTGGGTTTCATAGGTTTGCACTGGTTAAATTCACTCAAAAACACATGGTATGTCCTTAGTACTGGAACATCAATAGAAGGATAGGATTACAAAACAATTTTTAAATTTTAAACCAACTGGGTCTAGAGAGGTGGCTAAGTGGTTAAGAACATCTGTTCTAGCAGAAGGCCTGGGTTTGGTTTCTAGATCTGTAACTCCAGTTCCAAGGAATCCAACTTCTCTTTCCAACTCCTCAGTCACAAGGCACACACATCATACACTTACATGCAGGTGGATACTTAACACATACAAATGAATTAAATCTAAAACTTAATTTTAATTTAAAAATTATGATAACTTTAAAAATAAAGTTTAAATAGTGTATTCCCTAATCATTCAATACGCAAATATTTGAGATGATGTAACTTCTCATGGTTTTCCTATGGGGCCTACACAATTTCTTAAGTATTGTTAGCAATGTTTAATACAGGACAAATTCTTTCTACCAACTAGCATGCTCCTGGAACACTTCTTTCTCTTCTCATCTCTGGCTCTTAGAACACAAGCAGGCTTTATCAAAACTTACTTTTAGTTACACAAGTCAAACAAAATTTAAGAAATTCAGCGTGTTAAGAAAATTTACAATGTTCCATTATCTATTTCCATATCTAACAGAAGTGGTTATTGAACCATCCCCTTTATAAAATTACTTATTAACATAAAAATTTGAGAACTTTTTGAGAATTTTTGCCTCCTTATCCTAGGAATCTTCGCTCATAAGAGACTCACAGAGGATTCTTATCTGTCCAGCATTTATCTGACCACAAAATTAATATGCAATGGTCTGTGGTGAAAATGTATTCCTACATCTATTTGTATCTATAAATATATATTAATATATCTGATACAATAGTCTGAGTAAAGCCCTCAACTATATCAAAATGTTAAATTCCCCAAGGTTAGCAGTAGACATTATTAGCAAGAGGACAAATATGTGTCCACAGGGTAAAGAAATATTCTTTCACTTCAACATTACAATACTTAAGAATTTCAGATTACATGAGAGCTAAAGGTAAACTAATAAACTCAGAGGTAAAAAGGATTAATAGTAAAAGTCATGCCTACATAAATAGGTAAGTTTTCATCAAATTAGACAATAGAATAAATTGTTTCTTTAGCTGCTTGCTTCATTTGTAACCTGATTAAAATAGAGTTCTGCAAATAAACTATTTTTAAACAAAACATGTCTAGTAACCATAAACATTAATGTATTCTTCCTGCCAAGAAATTACAGACAGTTCCTCTTCCACCTATGTCAGCTGTCTCCATCTGATGGAGGAACATGTGCTACACCTACTTAGGCATATCCATGTACTCAAACAACCTCATGGAACATTAGAGATTTTTTTAAAAAAAACTATGGTTTTTGTCTATTTTAAACACATGTCTGTCATGTAAGTATTCTGCTTATAATGAATAGAACAGATTTGGTCATATAAACCTACTTTTGTAAAAACATTCTTGATTTTAAATATCTATTTAAGAAAGTGTAAAGTGAAATATTTATATAGCAGAGCACACTTTGGAGACACATTAAAACATGCACTGGTCACCTTTTGTGCAATTCAAGGTATATAGGGGAAAGTATACAAAAGGATGGATAAAGAGCCCAAGAGACAGAAAATAAATGCTTTCTACAATAGGATGCCTGATGAAAAATACTTTAAACATCATTTCTATCACAGGTTACAATCTTCTATGTTCTCACTAAATATGGAAGAAAGTGGTGATCCCACAATAAAATTTAATTTCTAACATTTGTTTGAAGACAAGTGGCAAACGTTCTCCCAAAACTCTACTTTGCATGTTTCTACTTTTCCCTCCATTTTTGTCTCCATTACTCCTCAACAATAGTGCTGGATGAATAACATATTATCTAAGTTTTAGTTGTGAAATAAACAAAGAAGATGAATATTAAAGATGTCAACTAAAAACAAGAATTTTGAAAAGCTAATAAAGGGGGCAGAACTAAGAATGTTTGTGGTAGTTACAATATATATACCTTTGCAAACCTGAATTACATTAATGTATTTCATTGACAATTTATTTCACTGCCTTTCTTTGAATTATGCAACTGTATCTTCCCTGAAGCCATGTTTTTCATGAGCTTTCTCTTGGCAATAGACAGCTACTAATGTAGACCCCTTCTGAGATGAGAACCAGCTTTTTACTTTCAAGAAACCTATCTTGGCCTTGTCCAACTTTCTTAGAACTGTTCTGAGATTTCTATGCTTAATCTTCTTACTTTGTCTCTCTCACACACAGACCTCTAGTGACCTGCACATTTTTGTTTACCTATATTCTCCATAAAAAATGCTATTGCTGTTCAGGGCTATTCAAGGGACTCCCAAAAGATACAACATATTGCTGCTTCCCTTGGTTATCCCACAGAGATGAGAAGATTCCAATTGCTAAAGACATCATGCCCTTCTAAAACAAGGCACAGAGGGACCATGAGGATGAACAAATCTGGATTTCCCCTCCCTGAAAGACAAGCTACAAACAGACGACATGGAAACTTCTAAAAGAGGAAAGCAACCAATAGCCCCATTTAGCTTTAACACCTATGAACCACAATAATCAGCATGATATAAGAGCCCTGTGAATGTGGTCATGGCAGACATATCTTGGAAGTAACCTGTTGCATGAATAAAAGAAACTCAGAACCAGATATCAGGGAAAGGCTGAAATATCAAAGAGAGGAAACACCACAGTCAAATCTCACCCAACTATCTTCCTGCTTCCTCAGCCTCACTCCTCCTGGATTCTACTGTTTTCTTTGTCTTTCTATGCCTGCCTTAAATACCCTCTTTGCCCAGTTGTTTAACATCCAGGTTAAAATTAAAGGTGTAACACCACAACTGCCTGACTGAGAGCCTGGAACTCCCTCTGTAAACCAAGTTGGCCTCAAACTCAGATCTACTGGGATTAAGGGCATAGGTCACCACGCCTATATTCCTGGATATTCCCTGTGCTGGAATTAAAGGTGTAAATCACCACTCTCTGATCCTCCTGAATTGACTATGGGTAGTAGTTCTCTTTGATATTTCAGACTGGTTTTTATTAAATATGAAATATAACACTACAGTAACCAACAGCTCTCTAGTTAGACATAAGATCTGCTCAACAAGAGAGAAACTATGCCTGGTACTGTAAATATAGCCAAATACCAAGCAAAGACTGGTGAAGTCATGGATCTTAGAGGAAAACCTATAACTGCCACTTTTCTAAAAGAGCATGAACCCTAACAATTTAAACATTAACCCTTATAGCCAAAGAAGTGTTTACTCATAACTTCTCATCAAAGAAACTTCTCTTTGCAACAGAAGGAGACTATTATGGAAAACCACAGTCAATCAAAACTCATAGTTGTAGAGTTCTGGCCAAATGAATATATCTATGATACAATTCCTGAACCCAAACCTCAGGAAACACTGGAAGAAAAGCTGGAAAGATTGTAAGAACCAGAAAATAAGGAAGTCTGCTATGATATTCTATCTCCTAGAAACATCAGAAGATCAGAAGCTATAGCTATAAAAAAAAGTTTCAACAATACATAAGTTAAACAGTGGTGACACCAATGAATATGCCAAACTGGAAGGCAAACACTTCATGAAGAACTACAAGCAACTGAGTAAAACTGGGCATGAGAGAGGTGTCCTTCCCTGGAAAAGAGCATGTCAATTGCTTATCTGGTGTCAAATGGTCAGCCCTGAAAACACACATACAAGTAACATTACCTGGACTTACCAAACAGGTTATACTTGGGAATATAGCTATATTAAATACATATATTCATGCAGTAACAGTTTGTTTAAAAAGAGGCCATGACAGGTGACCAACACAGCTGACCCAGGCCCAGAACAAGAACTACCAGGTAGCACAGCTCAATACCCACCTCATCTATGAACTGCTGGAGCTTGTAAAGAGGACAAGCCTACAAAATCAAACTTCAGGATCTCCATTACACAAGGCAATGATAGGATATTCAAGAGGAGTCCCAGTGAAGGACCAGTATGGAGGGTGCAACAGAAACCAGAGGCCTCAAACCAGACCAATGACTAACTGCAATGAATAAGTAAAGATATATGAACTAAAGGGGTTTCCATGCGACTCACTGAGTCACACTACAGCTTTCGTGCCAAAATTTTGTTTGGGAAGGTTGCATGGGCAGAGGGCAGAAGCAAGGAGATGAAGAGATGGATGAGTAAATCAGGATGCATGATGTGAAAATCACAAATAATAAAAAGGATTTTTTTTAAAGAGGCCATGAATTCGAAAGAGAATGCAAATCATATACGGAAGGGTTTGGAGAGAGGAAGGATAAGGGAGAAAACATTATAATTAAACTACAATTTCCAAAAAAAATTAGAAAGGTCAAAATAAAGAAGAAGTATTCTTGCATGTCCACTTTCATCTTGGCACCTACTTTTTGAGAACCTGAGATATTAACAGCATATTTGGTACAAAGAAGCCTGAAAAAAATATTAAGCTGATGGGAATTTTGAACTAGTTCTTTCATTTGTCCAGTTTAAGAAGAGGTTAGTGCCGTGATTATTAGGTAAAAAACAGCCTCTTGAAGAAGGCGATGACTCAATGGATTTTCTTCATGCTAGCATGAGAAAAATCCCTGCAGAGGAGAACCCTGTTGCCAATGGTCTGGTTTAGATGTTTGTTAAACAGGTGTAATAACTGAAGAAGAGTACATGCTATATTTTTCTTTCTGAGTCTAGGTTTCCTCACTCAGGATGATATTTTATAGTTCTGTCCATTTGCCTTCAAATTTCATGATGTCATTGTTTTGTTTTGTTTTACTTCTGAGTAATATTCCATTGTTATATGTACATTTTCTTCATTCATTCATTGGTTGATGGGCATCGAGGTTGTTTCCAGGTTCTGGCTATAATGCTGCTATAAACATAGTTGAGCAAGTGTCCTTGTGTATGATTGAGTATCCTTTGGGTATATGGCCAAGAGTGATATTTCTGGGTCTTGAAATAAATTGATTTCCAGTTTTCTGAGAAACAAACATACTGATTTCCAAAGTGGCTGTCCAAGTTCACATTCCCACCATCAGTAGAGGAATGTTCTCTGAACGCTACAACCCCTAGAGCATCAGCTGCCTTTGGTTGTGAGAGATTATGCTGTTACATTGCAAATAATTGTCCCACCCACTGGTTTAATAAAAAGCACTGATTGGCCAAAGGCATGCAGGAAGTGTGGGCAGGGCTACCAGACTAAGAAAAACTCTAAGAACAGGAAGCACAGAGCAGAGTGCCAGAGAGAAGCCGGAAGAAGCAGAGGACAACTATGCTGCTCTAAGAAAAGGTACCGAGGCACATGACTGAACAGAATAAGAATCATGGGTTAGATTAAGGGTACAGAGTTAGAAAACTATATGCCTGGGCCTTAGACTGATCAGCTTAAAACTATAATATGTATCTGTGTGTCTCTGCGGGTCTGTGGGCCTAGTGAGGGTAGGCCTGAAAGTCCAGGCCAGAAACAGCTTACTATAAATGGCAGCCCAACGTGGGGCAAAAATACCCACATGGAGCCATAGAAAACTTAAAAATGGTCTAGAGCCTCGGAATTCTGAATTGTGTCTCCCACGTGAGCCATGGTACAGAGACACCCTGGTGAGGCACATGGGCTTGAGCTACAATGGTGAGCTTTTGGACTGCAGCTTAAGGTGTAAAATGGCTTGTTCCTCAAATCTCACAGGACCCTCAATATAAGAAAAAGTTGTAAATGATGTATTTAAGGTTTCTGTTAATAAGGACAAAAAGAGAATAGAATCAAAGATAGCTTCTTAGTGGCAATGTTTTCTTGGATCAACTCTGTTTGCCTGAGGCTTAGCTTTATAAAGAGAAGCTTCCCATTCAGCCTTAGAGGCAAAACACTTGTGAGTATTTTAAGAGGCCCTGCTGCCAAATACTTAAATGAAGTTAATGAGCAGCAGATGGCAATGCTTTACTTGGTGATTATATGGACCCTGAAATTCCCAGAGTACCTGGGCTAAAAAGATAAATTCTATGAAATTAGACTAGGAGCTGAGTGGAACCATCCACCCATCCTACCAACCTTGAATCCTGGCAGATTAAAGGTGTCTTCAGAAACAGAAAGAAATAGAAGAATCTGGGTGGAGTCAATCACCCTAGCCAAGCAAAGGTGTGGTCAGAGACAGACAAAGTTAAGAAGTAAATATACAGAAAAGACAGTTTTTTTAAAGTTTAAGTGGTTTAGGTGTGTCAAAAATATAGATACATAGGCTTAAAGAAAGAAAAGGCAGAGAAAGCCTATATAAAAGAAATATAGAAAAATAAATAAATAAATAAATAAATAAATAAATAAATAAATAATAAGCCACGTAAAGATGGAAAATACAAAGAATGTTTGGAAACTGTATATTATTGTCTTATCTTTAAGCTTCTTGACTGAAAATGACTTAGTAAAAGCTGCTAAAAGACAGTTGATTATAAATGCTGTTGGATTAATTCAACCTATATATTTTGTAAGTGAGTTGACTTTAAAACTGAAATTCAAAGATATGCTACTTTGGAGAAGAGGTTTTCTTTTTATTTCCACAGAAAATGAGAAGCTGTGGATTTATTCCTGGATAAAGAACATAAAGTTTGATAGAGGAAGACCCCCTGAAAAATCTCCAATGGAAATGGATGGACCAGATGATTCAGCATATCAGAGCACCTCTGTTGAAGTTTCCAGAGCTCTGTATCCAGAACAATTTCAAGGAGACTGGCTATGATGGCCCAGCCTTACAGATTACTCCACTAAAGACTTGTCCATAATCCTACATTTTTCTTTGGATTCCTATGGGATTGCCAGCATCCCCATTCAGCAGGAAGTAGCCTAGAGAACGACGCCCACATTCCCAAAACATGGATTATGGATGTTTGTGTTATTTACAGTGTTTTTTATAAGTTGTTATACATAAGGGGGGAAAAGAATATTAGATTTGGAGTTCTTTTTGTTTTAAAAAGAGAAAAGGGGATAGGTGGGAGATTGTGTTGTTTCATTGTAAATAATTGTCCCACCCACTGGTTTAATAAAAAGCGCTGATTGGCCAAAGGCAGACAGGAAGAATAGACAGGGCTACCAAACTTAGAAAACTCTAAGAACAGGAAACACAGAGCAGAATGCCAGAGAGAAGCCAGAAGATGCAGAGGACAAATATGCTGCTCTAAGAAAAGGCACCGAACTGCATGGCTGAACAGGATAAGAGTCATGGGTTAGATTAAGGGTACAGAGTTAGCAAGTTATATGCCTGAGCCTTAGACTGATCAGCCTAAAACTATCATATGTATCTCTGCGGGTCTGTGGGCCTAGACCTTGAGGTTAGGCCCGAAAGTCTGGGCCAGAAACCTCTTACTACACTCCGTGGTTTTGATCTTAGCCATTGTAATAGTTGTAAGATGATATCTCAGAGTTGTTTTGATTTGCATTTCCCTGGTGGCTAATGATGTTGAACACTTCCTTAATGATTTTTGGCCATTTGAGATTCTTCTGTTGAGAATTCTGTTTTGATTTGTACCTCATTTTTTATTTAGACTATTTGGTATTTTGATATAGTTTCTTGAGTCCTTTATATGTTTTGGGGGATCATCCCTCTGTCATATGTGGGGTTGTTGCAGATCTTTTCCCATTCAGTAGACTTATAAAGCAAAGGATAACCAGACTACAACCCATAGCTTCAGAGAAGCTAGCTAACAAGGAGGACCCTAAGAAGGATGCATGGGTCCCTGGGAAGAGGAAATAGATGAGATCTCCTGAGTAAATTAGGAACAAGAGGGGCAAAAGAAAGGAGAGGGGAGGCATGAGAACGTAATGGAAGGGGTGGTTGAGCTGGAACAGGGACAGAGAAATATTTTGTTCTAGTGAATGCCAGAGGAAGGAATAAAAGGACTCTGGAAAGGAATAGAAATATCTGATATAGTAAAAAGCTAAGAAAATTTTCTGCACAGGGGCAGTGATGAAGCTGGAGTGAGTTGTCGAAAACAACTGTAATTGAGGTACATACTAATCAACCAAGGGCATACCTCAGATTGATAAGCACCTACATAAGAAAAAGTACTGGACACTGACAATGTTTGAAACTGGTCTTTCCACACACCTTCACCCAGTTCCTATCACAGTGACTCTACTAACAAAGCAGGGAGAACCTTGACCACCAGTAGAGTAAAAAACAGCCATTCTTAGTGTCAAACCTAAACAGTCAGGACGAGCATCACAGCTGTTTGAAGATGTAATGCTACTGGAACCAGCAGCACACCAGCTTAAATTCTATGGGGAAACAAAACCACTATTGTAGGCCTGGATAAGTGATCAGACAGCTTTGGTATTCCAGGAAGCTCTGCACATGTGCAAGTCAGGCTGTACTCAGAGAAACTGGAGATGACAGAGATGTACTAAGACTGATTACATGAGGTACTGCAGCTCTTCTGGCTTCTGCATGCACACCCAAGGGCACTTGCACAAAAGGTACACATACACAAATATATACACACGCATACACACTTTTTTAAAATATTATTTTTATTAATGTTTAACTTTTTAGAATTTCATAAAATGTGTTTTGGTCACATTCACCCTTCCAGCTCTTCCGAATCCACCCCAAACATTTCCCTACCCATCCAACTTCACATTCTCCCCACCTCGCCCCTCCCTTTCCCTCTTCTTTCTCCCTCTCTCCCCTAAAGCCCAGTTTGTGTCGCCCAACTACTCTTTGTTTGAGACCTGCCCTATAACATTGTCAGCCTACTAGGAATCACATTCTTAAAGAAAAACTGACTTTCCTTCTCAAATCTGCTATCAAATGCCAATACCTGCTCGGCTGGAAGGGGACATTAACCTAGAAAAGGAAAGTAGGCTAGTAATCCTCTCTAGAGGAGAAATCCACACTCTTTCCAAGATGTTAATCCAGTTAGGGATTTAAATTTGCTCATAATGTAACTTAAGGTTGAAATAACCAGAGAAAAGGATCATTATAGACATTCGTACCCATTTAGAAGCCAGACTCCCTCAGAAGAGGCGCCAGTATCTACCATCATGGAGAACACTGATCCTTGGCTCAGTGACAGTCTGTCTAGATAAAGGGCAGCCCCTCCAGTGTTTGGCAACTTCAGTAGCTTGTTGTGATATATTGTGTATTTAATAAAGTTTGTCTGAAAAATCAGAGGACAGAGCCAAGCCACAGATTTAGCCACCACCAAGATGTTCAGGGAGTTTTGACCCACACCTCTAATCCCAGACACAGGAGGCAGAGATCCTTCTGGTTCTTTGTGAGTTCAAGGCCTAACAAAGCCAGGCAGTGGTGGTACTCACCTTTAATCCCAACAGCTGAGACCTCACATCTTTGATCCCTGTCCTTGGGAAACACACACGCCTTTAAGCCTAGCACTAGGAAAGTTGGACCAGAAAGTGAGATAGCTGGAGGGGTGAAAGAAATAAGGCAGGAGGAGGCAGGAGATGATCCTTTGCCTGCCACCCATTTCCTTTTCTGAGGATTCGTGGAGAAAGGCCTGAAGAGTTAACTGGATGAGATGTGTTTGGGACTTATTCTTCTGTCTCTCTGCTATTTCAGCTTTGCCTCAATATCTGGCTCTGGGTTTTATTGTAAGCCCAAGTATAATTTGTGTGATAGCAGCTACCACGGCCAGAAGCAGAACACCTGCTCTGGTTTGCCTGGTGAATAGGGAGAGAGAGCTTTTAAGATTTTCCAACCCACAATTTCAATCCAAGTCGATCCTGTGCATGAAGAGCTGAAAAAAAAAATCCTGAACAGGACCCTCAGCTCTAGTGTGATCTATGGGAGGTCTTCTCCCAAATTCCTCAGGATGGTATAAATTACCACAAGGTTCCAGCTCTGACACTCCTGGAGTATGGATGATGTCCACAACTCCAGAATGCAGTTGCAAAACCTGGTGACACCCACAGTCTCTCAGCCTGATTAAAGGAGATCTTCTCCTGCTCTTCAGCCATCACCTGTGAAACAGAGCTTCAAGTTTCTCAGTCTCAACCATGACAGTGCATAAAGATCTGGGAAGGCTCCTACATGAGCCTTGAAGTACTGCAGAGGGAGAAATCTGTGGCAACCGCCCCTATTAATTCGTGCATTGATTGCAGATGTTAGTGCAAATGTCTCAGCATCACCCAAGTTTATCCTTGGAAATGGGGGAAAGCACTCATGTAGTCTTTAGTTTCAGTACTCCACTTCCTAAAACTGAAAAAAAAAAAATCACAACAGAAGCACAGAGTCCAGGCAGGCATACAGAAACCCAACATCTACAAAAGAACAATAATTTTTCCAAAAGAAAAGTTTGAAGGAAATCTAAAAATGCCCAGAAAGGATTTTAAAATGTTGTTTCCAAGGAAACTCAGAGACATATGAGACAATGCAGACAGAGAATACAAAGATGAGAAAAACAACTTGGGATATGAATGAGTAATTCCCCCAAAAGATGAAAATGTATTGAAAAGAACCAATCAATCTCAGAACCTTGAATAAATGAAATAAAAAATGCAATAGCTCCTTCAAATAAGCAGGACACTGAACAATTACAGGAAAGAATTTCAGAACTTGAGGACTACCTCAAATTAATCAGGTTAGATAGTAATGATGATGGAGTTGGATGAGAAATCAAAAGAAAATTTAAAAATAAAGTCTTTTTAATTTATGGAACAAAATAGAGCAACCAAATACATAGTTTGAGAGGAATGCAAAAGGTAAGATATTGAAAATCTAGTTTATTGTGCCTAAAAACTTCCTAAATCTTCAAAGAAACAAGAACATCCAGTTTCAATAAGCTAGAAGAACCCTAGCAAAATTCAATTTAAAAATTTTGCCAAGGCATGCTACAGTCAAAACATCAAGAGTACAAGACAGGAATGGTTGTGTAACTGAGCTGGTAGAAAGTTTGCCTACCATGCACGTGTAGCATCTTAGTGTGGCGATGGCGGCATTTCCCTGCACTCCCAGCACTCCAGAAGTAGAAGCAGAACAGAAGTTCAAGGTCATTGGACCAGTTGAATGGCTCAGTAGGTAAAGAAGCTTGCATGCAAGCAGAGTGACCAGGGTTCAGCCACAAGATGGTAGAAGTAGAGAACCAGCTCTGACAAGGTGTTCCTGACCATTACACACATGTGCAACACACACAATAATTAAAATAAAGAAAAGTTCAAGGTTATTCTCAGCTAGAGAAAAGCAATAAGTAAGCCATAAGGGAAGTCTCAGCAGAAAACTTATAGGCCAAAAGACAATAGGGAGACTATTCAAATTACTGAAAGAAAAAAATCCAACCAAAAATATAATATTCAGACTAACGATACTTCAAAAGTGAGGTAGAGGGTGCCTGACAAAATAGCTCTTTGGGTAGAAGCATTTGCCACCAAGCCTAATGACCTCAGTTCCATCTCCAACACATACATGCTTATCAGACCTCTTATTATACTTTGGTGTAGACGTAGTTTTACTTTCAAGGTGCCAGTCCAAAATTAATGTTTATTAGAATATAAATTAACACTCACAATATTAGTAACAGCTTATGGTGGCACCTGAACAAGGACTGGCGTATCCAAGTGATGGAAGCGCGATGGAAGAATGATGGATTCCGATTCTGTCTGTCCAGCAGCCAGCAGCCAGGAACCAGGAAGAGAGCGTCCTCGTGTCCCAGCAGCCACTTATCAATGGGGTTGGCCACACCCCCTCCAGGTTGGCCACACCCCCTCCAGGGTCCCGGAAGCATCGGCTGACACCTTAATCCCGCCACATCTCCCCCTTTTGTCTAACTAAGAAGGTTCTAAACTAAGACTATGTACAATAGGAATTATTATGAGTTAGTAACCATAAATACCTATTCTTCAACCCCTTCAAGACCTGAGAAGGAAGATATATCACTTGAAAGTCAGAAGTACATGGAAGTATTGGCTTCCAAAATTTGGGAGAGGACAGCAACACAGCTACTTGGACAATCACCTCTGGTTTTGTGCGCCGTTGGAGCATCTATCATATTGGCTACAGGCCTATGGTATCTGACAGATCTTCTCACAAGCAGGGCAATTTTGGAGGGACTGTCTTATCCTGTCCAGGCAGGTTTCGTCAATCTCCATCCATCAACTTGTTCATCAAGTGGCTGCTGGGAATTGAACTCAGGACCTCTGGAAGAGCAGTCAGTGCTCTTAACCACTGAGCCATCTCTCCAGCCCTATGTAGGGTATTGTGTTGTTTCATGATAAATAATTGTCCCACCCACTGGTTTAATAAAAAGAGCTGATTGGCCAAAGGCAGGCAGGAAGTGTAGGCGGGGCTACCAGACTAAGAAAATCTCTGAGAGCAGAGTGCCAGAGGAGCACCAGAGAGAAGCCACAGGAAGCAGAGGACAATCATGCAGCTCTAAAGAAAAGGTACCGAGCCGCATGGCTGAACAAGAGACATGGGACAGCTTAAGGGTAGAGAGTTAGCAAGCTATATGCCTGGGCCTAAGGCTGATCAGCCTAAAACTATTGGAAGCATCTGTGTGTCTCTGTGGGACTGCGGGACTGCGGGTCTGTGGGCCTAGACCTTGAGGTTAGGCCCGAAAGTCCGGGCCAGAAACCACCTACTACACTTTGGTATGTACAAACACACACACACACACACACACACACACACACACACAATGAATAAATGGATGGATAAATATATAAGTGGAATCTAAAAAATTAAAAATAAATTGGAGAAATAAAGTCTTTTCCAAAGAAGCAGAAAAATGAGGGAACTCATGACCAAACTTTCCTGACTAACAATACATGAACTGGACTACCACAGAAATGGGGAATAATCACTACCACTCAGTGGTATCCCCAGTCCCAGCCTGGCTATTCCTGTGTAATCCTTTAAGATTAAGCCAAAAATCCTGGCCTTTGAAGGTACTGCACGTATGTGGTGACCACACATATACAGGCAAAATACTCTCTTTCTCTCTCTCTCTCTCTCTCTCTCTCTCTCTCTCACACACACACACACACACACACACACACACACACACACACACACACATATAAATGGAAAGGAAGAAAGGAAATGAATTAAGTTTCAAAAAAACTAAATAAAAAACATAAATTGAGCTATCATTCAAATAGAGATTGAATTAATAATTTTAAATCCCACAAAGAAAAGGTCAGCTCCATATTAGTTCATTTGGGAATTTTATAAAGCATTTTTAGAATTAGCAGTTCTGCACAAACTCTTCCCCAAAATGGACAAGAAAATACACTGTAATGTACTGATAGACTTCAGAGCAGTCTCATTCTGACATCAAAGCCAAAGCCATTTTAAAAATACAATAGATCAACATGATGCAAAAGTATTCAAGTACTCTTGAATTGCAACAGCAATCAGCAACATCATATTTCACAGCCACAGGGATTTCAGAAACAAAAAGTGTGTTATAAATGAAAAATCATTCAATCTGATAATATCCTATATAAAAAAATATTGACATAATCTCAGTAGACACAAAGAAATTTTGAGTACTCTAATATGCTTTTATTATTGTAAAAATCACTCATCATAAAAACATTTGTATAATTCAAGACATAATAGTTTAAAACAAAGAAATACTGAGACAAATTATAGATTTAAGCCAGTGTTCTAGGTCCATAAAGTCAATATTCAATAGAAATTATCCTCAGAATGGCTGATTTATATAATCCTATCCAAATTTTCAGCAGAGATATTTTTTGGTAAGAATTTGATAAGTTGATTCTAAAAGTTAGGTAAAAGTTTATCAGATAACACAAAATAATCTTGAAAAATAACAGCAAAATTGAACAACATGCTTATATCAAATGTAAATGAGGAAGCACATTTAACAAGTAGAGGTACAAATTGGACAGTTGACAGTTATCTACTGTCAACAACCAGAGCACAAAATTGATTCATAACTGGGATGGCCACGACATTAACAAAGATGGCAGTTGCCAATGTACCAATGTGCATGAATTCACACCAACTGATGCCAAAAATCTTTCCTTCTGCTGTCTCTTTTTATTTGGCCTGCTGTCAAACATGTTGCCCTTGTTAATGACGGGTTTTCCCAAATTCATTAAGACAATCAAGACATCCCCCAAACACAGAGACATACATACCCCACACTTCAACCTGATATAGACAATCCCTCATTGAGGCCCTCTTCTCAGCTGATTCTAGGTTGTGTCAAGTTGACAGATGAGTTATCACCTGGTAGATACAGTGTAAATCTTAATGATATCAATACAGTTCAGGACACTCCACTTTGGTTCATCCTGAACTTCCTTGTCCAATTGTAACTGCGAATGAGGATGTACAGTAACCTTTGACTGAGAAGGACTCAGCTCACTCACAAATGAAAGTTTAAATAACCACCAGGCCCTGTGAAGGAGATAAAGTGTATTTTGAATAGACAGTGGGGTTCCTAGAGTAAAAACAAATGAGGCCTTATCATAGCTCCAAGACCAACTAATGAGTAAGCTGTAGGGCATCCCACTTCTCTTCCTCTTTTGAGTTCTTTTCAGAAGAATGAAAGCACATTAGGGCTGGCTAGATGGCTCAGCAGATGAAAGTGCTTGCTGTGTGAATCTGATGACTTGACTTAGATCTCCAGGACCCATGTAAAAGGTAGGAAACAAAAGACTCCTCAAAGTGTATATGCCATGGCATGTTTATACTCTCACACACACATATTAAGTACATTCAACAATTAACAATAATAATAAACAAAATGAATAATTTTAAAGTACCTGGGCACTGTGGAAGCAGCTGACTCCTGAACCTGTGTGAAGAGTAAATCTGTAAAAACCCTGTAATAATCATAAGAATGTACCTCTCTTAAATTTACACATGCACACTCACACATACACTCACATATAAACACAACTTTTAAACAAAATGTTTAAAAGGAACTGAAGAAATGGCTCAGTAGTTGACAACTCACTGTTCTTGTACAAGAGTAGAATTCAGTTCCGAGCACCAATATTGGTCAGTTCACAACTATCTGTAACTTCAGGTCCAGGGGATCTGGCATCTCCTCTGGACTCCGCCAGCACCTGTACTAACATGAGCACATACTTACAAACATATATTCACAAATATATAGAAAGATATAAAAGATAAATAGACTATACCTGTTTAATCCCCATTGGCAGAGCAAAACTGACCACTGATCCCAGCTTATTTCTTTGGAGTCTATCACTGCATTGAGGCACACTTTCAATAACTGCAACATGCATACTAAGGTACATCCATTCATGAATGACTTATACTGTCTTACACTATTAACAAAACACTGAAAAAGGCTTCAACAATATCCAAAGTCCTAAAAAATGTCATAGATTCACTCACTAAAGAAGAATGCCCAGATCTAATGAGTCTCATAATTTGGCCAACATTAGAACCCAGAAAAGAGGCAGCAGCTACCTCCCTCCCAATCCACAAACACTACCAGTCTCACACACATATATAAATTATTGAAATGCCTTAGAAAATACATAAAATTATGTAAAAATGATTCTAAATTTTTTTAACAATTTTCCTTTAGTTCTTTGTTTCATAACTTCAAAATTATAGAAATGGGACATGACACACCAAACAGAAAAGACCAGAGGAACAGATTCAGGCTAGGTTGCTAAGAATCTGTGTGAGCTTTGGTAGGGTCCATTTTCTGCCTGAGTCTCACTTTCATATGTAAAACAAAGTGGCTGCATTACATTTTCTATAGCATTAACTTGAATCTTTGCACAATTCCTATATTTTATATTCAACCGATAGAATTATGGCGCACATACCCTGCAATGACCACAAGGTGTCAGAATGTGTTCATCTAACTCATGGTTCCCAATTAATAAATTCTTATTTTGCATTAGACAAAAAAAATTTCTTTGATATTTCACACATTTCAAGAGCCATCATAATAGTCCTATCAAAACAGTACATCTTGTGTTATCAGTAAGAAATTATCAGAGATTAAATATATAACCGTTTCTGCAGACATTCCCCTCAGCAGTACATTTTTTAAGCAAGGCTTCACTTGTGTCATATTTGTTCCCTAGACCCTAAAATTTATCTATCATTCAAGATCTAGCTCGACTCTTTCACAAAACCAATTACAATGACAGAAATAGCACATGGTACTCCATTGTGTTAATCAGTCTTCCCTTACATAATAAATGCCAGAGACAGTGAATGCACACTGCTTGAAGGATTCATCAGTCCATGGTCAATTGGCCTTGATGTTTATGCAATTGTGATAAAGCAGGACACCATGGAGCAGCATGTGGTGGAGCAGGCACTTACTTTGTGGCCAGGATCTAAAAACAGAGAAAGTTCAAGGGCCAGGTCCCACTCTTTCCTTCAAAGGCATTCCTCCAGCAACCAAAAGACCTCCTACCAAGCTCCATCTTTTAAAGATTTCATGTCCTCCCAATAGCTCAAAGCTGGGCACCAAACTTTTAAACACATGAACCTTTGGTGATTACTCCAAATCCAAATATTAATATATGCAATCAATACATGTTAATAAAATAGAAGATTTGCAAAAATGATTATCTGTAGACCAAAACCTAACAGGAAATGCATAAAACTTTCTTGAATGTAACTATATTACCAGAAAAAAGGGATATAAAACATGATACAGATAAATGGCTAGACCATGCTTACCATAATATAATGTCATTTCCCCCTAAAACTGGAAAATATCAATGTAATCAGTCAGTGGGACAAGTGCATGAGTAAGACCAGTATTTAGAAAAATATTAAGAAAGAAACACACATGCCCTATAAACTGCACTCATTAAGACAGTGGAGCAACAATGAAGAAGCAGCAGAGGAGTCATACAGATCAGTGGACTCAAATACAGTCCCAAATCAGATGCAGTTCATACTGAGATTCTGTGTGTGTTCAAGATTTCAATTACAATATGTGATGGAAGAATTCAGTAAATAATAATAGGGCAGTGACTTCTACTTGGATCAAAATTTCTGACTTCAGATTCCTAACTGCATGCAATGATAGATTTTAAGTAAAGAAAGATTACAGTGATTGGGTGTGGACATATGTTATACAGCTTCCTGTGCATATGCAAGCACAGGTGTACAAAGGCCAGACGTTGATGTTGATGTTATTTGGTGGTTTTATCACTCTCCACCTTATTTTTTGAGACAAGTTCTCTCCCTTAAACTGTAACTCTGCAGCAAGCCTCAGGGATCTCCTGTGTCAACCTTGCCACCAACATTAGGATTACACACAAATATTATCATGAATGGCTTTTTATGTATGTTCAAGGAATCCAAACTCAGACATACTTACTCTACCAGAAAGCACTTTAATGACTGAATTATCTTCCCAGATGTTGGATTGTACTTTAAAATGTAAAATTCTATGAGAATGGTGGAAAATACTTTTCTTCTATGTCCTCTCTATGTACCGCTGCTGTTGGATAATGTTTTTGTACACTCTAAAAATTTGTCATTTGATTTGGTTTAATAAAATGCTGATTGGCAAGTAGCAAGGAAGAGTATATAGATGAGACGACCAGACTAGAAGAATTCTGGGCAGAAGAAGGGCAGAGTCAAGAGTTGCCAGCCAGATGTAGAGGAAGCACGATAAGAACACCTTACTAAGAAAAGGTACCCAGCCCTATGGCTAAACATAGATAAGAATTATGGGTTAATTTACGGTGTAAGAACTGGTTAGTAATAAGCTTGAGCAATGGTCTAACACTTTATAATTAATATAATCCTCTATATATTTATGAAACTAGTATGGGAAAAAACTTTGGCCTATATGTGGCACCCAACATCGAGCAAGAATTTCCACATAAAACTTGACAAAAGCTTAAAAAGGGATTCTAGGCACAAAAGAACAGAGTTAAGTATGTGTAGGGGATTGTGTTCTTTCATAGTAAATAATTGTCCCACCCACTGGTTTAATAAAAAGCACTGATTGGCCAAAGGCAGGCAGGAAGTGTGGGCAGAGCTACCAGACTAAGAAAAACTCTGAGAATAGGAAGCACAGAGCAGAATGCCAGTGAGAAGCCAGAAGAAGCAGAGGACAACTATGCTGCTCTAAGAAAAGGTACCAAGCCGCATGGCTGAACAAGAGACATGGGTTAGATGAAGGGTAGAGAGCTAGCAAGTGATATGCCTGGGCCTGAGGCTGATCAGCCTAAAACTATCATATGCATCTGTGTGTCTCTGTGGGTCTGTGGGTCTGTGAGCCTAAACCTTCAGGCAAGGCCTGAAAGTCGGGGCCAGAAACATCATACTACAAGTATGGCTTCTTGGTAGCAGCATTTTCTCAGGTGGACTCTGTTAGCTAGAGGCAAGCAGAGGCAAGGCTCAAGCTTCCTGACTCAGTGATAGTGGTAAAAAAAAATCATGCAGCTTTTTTAAGAGGCTGTGCTTCCAAACACTTAATAGGGTTTATGACCACCATGCTACTTAGTAGACCCAAAAACTTCCCAAAGTTGGAGCAGCAAGTATGGCTTTCAGAGCTAGCTGTAAATGTGCCTCTACCATGAGACTAGCTTCTCAATGAACCAAGTAATGAGGTGAGCCACCAAAGCTGCAACTAACCACACTGCTTAACATATTAAAGACTCATATGGTCAGAAAAAGGTAGAGATATATAATAAAAACATATTCAGATGAAAAAAGTCTAAATGGTTTACAGTGTGTTTAAAAATATACATAGGCTTGGGAGAGTAGACAGTCACAAAAAGAAATATGTTTTAAAATAGTAAAGTCCTAAAAAAAGGAAAAGGGTAATACAAAAAAGTCACATAAAGATGAAAAATACACAGATAGTCTGGATACTGTATGTCATTTTGTTGTCTTTGAATTGTTTGACTGCTGAGAAGGAAGGAACAGCTGCTAAAGGACATTTGATTATAAATGCTGCTGGGTTAATCCAACCTATATATTTTGTAAATGCCTTGACTTCAAAATTTAGGTCAAAAGATATATTACTTTAGAGAAGAGGTTATACTTTTGTTTCCACAGAAAATTAGAGGCTGTGGATTCATTTCAGTTAAGAAAAATAAAGTTTGATTAAGGAAGATCACCTGAAAATTTTCTGATTCGCCAGATGATTCAATGGCTCAGTTTGCTTCTGAGTTCTGCATCCAAAACAGCCACAAGGGTGCTGGCTGAGATAATCTAACCTCACAAACTACTCCAACAAAGAATTAATGATTATCCTAATTTTTTTCAGGGTACCTCAAAGATTATAAGTACCTTCAATCAGCAGGAAATAGTCTAGAGAACTATGTACACATTATAAAAATGGGTTATGGATACTTATTATCATTTTAGATGGGTTGGTTACAGGTTGTTATGGATAATGGTAAGAAAAAAGCTAAGCAAAGGAGATTAGATTTAGGAATCTTGTTCTAAAAAGAAAAAGTGGGATATAGCAATGATAGGATAAAAGGGTAGATTATTGAATCTACTTATATCCAAAAACAATTATTAATCTTACATACTTTACATCAGTATGGATTTTGGTTTATTGATACAAATTTAAAGTTAATTTTGTTATATTGTATTGTTGTATTTGGTTTCTGGCCCGGACTTTCTGGTCTAGTCTTCTGGACCAGACTTTCTGGTCCAGTCTTGTGGCCTAGACTTTCCAGCCTACCCTGGTGGCCAGGACTTTCAGACCCACAGTCCCATAGCTCCACTGAAACACACAGACACTTGTGTTAATTGTACACTGTTTGACCTGGGGTCCATGCATATAACTTGCTAGCTCTTGCTCTTAATCTAACCCATGACTCATATTCTGTTCAGCCATCCGACTCAGTACCTTTTCTCAGAGCAGCTTAGTTGTCCTCTGAATCTGCTGCCTTGTCTGGCATCTCTGTCAAATCTCTGCCCTGTTCTTCCTGTTCCCAGAGTTTTCTTAGTCTGGTAGCCCCACCCACACTTCCTGTCTGCCTTTAGTCAATCAGCGTTTTTATTAAACCAGTAGGCAGGACAATTATTTACAATGAAATAGCATAATTACACTACATTCTATGTATATTTCTACTCTTTTTAGGGTATTATGTTTATGCATCTCATTTAAAAATTAATATATAATAAATGCAAATTAATAGTCATCTATAATAGTCAAACTTATAATCATGTTAGTTAGGTTTTCTAGCTAGACAAAGATATATTTCAGACAGATACATCATCTTCAAATACTTCAAAAACCTACAAAATATGATATTTTACATTTTTAATAACCTAAGGCTTATCATGACAGTGAGATGCATCTGCTCCTGGCAGCAGCAATATACTTCATAGAAGATGGTAGGCGTCAAAGAAACTCAATATAGAGTTTACTTTCTTTGTGGCAAAAGCTAGCCACTGGGAAAGAAAGTGCCTTTGTCTCGACGGTTGACAGCATGCTGCCCAAATTAGACAAGCAGATCATAAACTTTTCCAAGGTAGAACAGACCATCAGAACGTCCTGCTTTGGTAAAAAGTCTGTCAGATATAATAGGCCTGTAGGTCAGAGTTGGATGCCCCAACATTGAAAAAGAACTTTGAGTGTCTGTCAAGGCAACCTGAGGTCCCTGCAATTAGGTAACATTTCACTCTTCTGAGAGGTATCTTGATAGAGTTGAAGTTCTAATTATACTTTTCTCTCGCTTATAATAGAAAGTAAATTAGATACAAAAATTTGGTCTTATACTGATAAGATAGATAATTAGGTATTTTCTCTAATCTTGTCAAATGCAAACAGATTGGATATTGTTGCTATAATTCTTAACTGTTTTGTTATATGTAATTTTACTATGTTAAAGTTAAAACCTTCTTTTTTGACTAGACAAAAATGGGAAATGCAGTAGGAGAAGGCTCTTGTATACTGTTAAGATCTGTCATTTGATGTGGTTATATAAAATACTAACTAGCCAGTAATAAGGTAGGATATATAGGTGGGGTGACCAGACTAGAAGAATTCTGGGAAGAAGAAAAGCAAAGTCAAGAGTCACCAGCTAGATATAGAGTAAGCACAATGAGAATGCCTCACTTAGAAAAGGTACCAAGCCATATGGCTAAACATAGATAAGAAGTATGGGTTAATTTAAGTTGTAAGAGCTAGTTAATAAGCTTGAGTAATAAAACAAACCACTTATAATTAATATAAGCTTCTGTGATGTGGGAATGCCTTTCTGTATGCTGTGATCTCAATCTTTAAATAAAGGAGCTGTTTTGGGCCATGACAGGCACCATAGAAGAAGTAGGAGGATAAATCAGAGCATAGGTCGGAGAAGCAGGGCGGAGTCAGGCAGATCGAGGCAGCCGCCCAAGGAGCAACACGTAAGGAACACAGGTGAGCCACGGGCCACATGGCAGACAGATTAATAGAAATGGGTTGAGTTAAGATGTAAGAGCAAGCTAGCAATGTGCCTGAGCCACAGGCCAAATAACATAAAGTTAATATAAGCTCCTGAGTCATTTCTAAGGGCCTGAGCAGCAGAAGCGGCTGCTAAGGGGTCTGGTGTGGCAGGTCTGTGGGTCTGGGCCTCTGGCCGCCCGGGACCAAGAACCCCTACTGCAATACTTCTGTGTATTAATTTAGGACTGAACAGCTGTGGATCACAGCAGAACAGAATCTGCCACCTACATAGTAAAGTTTCCTTTTTTTTTCTAAAGAAGAAAATAATAATATCTGAATCCCTGGCCACTACAAATGTTTGGTAATGATTAACAAGTTCTGACACATTTAGCTATATTTATTTATATATATTTAATACTATAATGGAATCTCAATAACTGCTTAGAAAAAAATTGTTAAGAATAAAAAAAAAAAACTAGAAAACAGTTAACTTTTCTCCAAATTATGCAGTATATGCTGGATCCAGATTAACTGAGCCATCATTAGAACCTGAGGCATCTGAGACCATAACTCAAGGGTGGTAAAATAAATAATATGATCACAAGAAGACAAACACACAAAAGACATTGGCTGAAGGTCTATGGGGCAGAAGCTGGAAGGCAGGAAGGGGAGGGCTGAAGATGCCATGAAAAGATATGCTGGTATATGTGATTGACACTTCTGACTTTAGATGCATTCAAGGGTTAAATGATTTCTTGGAGGCATTTAACTTGTGATTTTGGATGTATCTGACTTCTGTAATGTGTCCAATGGCTTGATGGCTTCATTGTATCATACATATGAGACATTTAGGGGTCTTCTGTGCAATTCTTAGACAGCCACACATACATAAAGATTGGCAATTCAAAGTATCTGTTTGGTTAGGCAGAAAATGGGAAAATATTCTAGAAATCCTCACTTGGTGATGGGATTGTGTTCATGTAGCCAAGAAGATCAAAGCATTTTTGTTGTTTATTTTTATTATTTTGTTTTTCAAGACAGGGTTTTTCTGTGTAGTCCTGGCTTTCCTGGAACTCACTCTGTAGACTAGGCTGGCCTTGAACTCAGAGATCCACCACTTCCTCTGCCTCCCAAGTGCTGGGTTTAAAGGCATGCACCATCATATACAGAAAGATCAAAGTTTATTATCCTAATACTTGGACAAATAGAAACAGAGAGGTGCCAAAATAAGAGATGCTAAGAGAACTTACCCAGAACTTGCCCTGACTTTTCATTGTTTTGTCTTACAGTTGCTTCTGAGGTTCATAGGCAGATAGAAAAGAAAAGGAGCACAAACACACTTTAGGAAATAAGTAAGCTGTGCTTCATTGGGTCTCTCAAGTTCATTTCTGTGCCCCTGAAACTACTCCCAAAATTTTAAATTCCATTTCTACTCTAAGCTTTGCACCTCACACTTTATCATGAGTAAAATGATAATAAAATGATCTCAGCACCAAAGACCTCCAAGATTTTGTAAAATTTTGTAACAAGACATTTTTTCCATTACAACAAAAGAATAATGTGAAAATCTCTGACATCCCATTGGGAATCATGCCTGTGAAAGGTATGGCTCTTGAGATCTTGGGTGAAAACAGGCACAGACCATGTTCCCTTGGTTTTGCTATTTTAGTTGGAACATCATCACTTATGTTTCTCAAAAAATCATGGTCAAGACTAGGGACATTGCTCAGCTGGTAGACTGTTTCATGAAGCTTCTTCATTTTATCCCCAGCACCATATAAAACTTAGCGTGATGGTGTATACCCACAAATAATCCTAGCACTTGTGAAGTAGAGGCAGGATTAGAAACTCAAAAGCATCCTCATCTGTGAGCACAAATCTATCCTGGACTACATGTGACCTTGCCTCAAAAAATAAATTTTATGATTACATCTTCAGTAGTATTTGATATTCCACGCTTTTCCACATGACTGTGTCTCCAGTGAAAGCACTACTGCCTTTTAAAACAGACAGTAGAGGTCAGCAAAGCCCATTCCACTTTTTATCCTGGGAGGCCTCACAGACTTTGACTTTCATACTGCCAATTTCAGGCCCTTTGCAGCCCACCCTTGCTCTTAAGGCTCTACATGATAACTGGAATATGGGTTCTCCTGCATATAGAAAATAAACCCTAATCAGTCAGTATTAGTCAATGAGGAGAAACAAAGCCATGGCTTTGGGGATGGTGCAGTAAAAACAAACAACACAACAGACTTTGACAGACATTATTTTGAAATGAATACACTCCTCTCAGACTTGATCAGAAACAGGTGATATAATACACAAATAAACACAAAGCATATTTACGATGTGTATCACACTTGAATAAGAAGACTGCAATTAAGGGCAGCTATTTAAAACTGTAATTGATAATTTTTAAGTAAATATACCCTTAGAACCAAATGCAGATGGCAAACCCACTATATAGCTGACCCCTGGGCATGAAGAAGAAATAAACAGGAGGTACATTCCATGCTGTTAATTATTTTCACTGCTACAGTTGTTTGCTATATAATATAGGTCAAGGGGTTAGCCTGAAGCTTCTCCTAATATATTAGTAAATAAATTTGAACAGATTTTAATTTGCTAATGGAAAGGTCTGGGCCAGTTGCAAATAAGAGGCTACTTTGTCTCACTCATTAGCATGCAACCAGGCCTATCTTTCCCATTCATACAAAATGTTACATTTCCATAAAGTATAGTGTAATTTGTCAGAAAAAAATTCTAGGAAATATATTAGAATAAAGATAAATTTGTATGTATCATGTGGTCATTCTCCACATAGAGTCTTTATGATAATTGCACGTCTAACACCTGCCTCTAAATAATACTGCCTGCTAAATAATGCCACTCAGAATCTTCATGGTATGTAAAAATGAAGGGGAATAAAGCAGCTCTTCCTCTGGACATGTTACTGTGTTTCTACACTTAGAGCTATAAAGCCTTGATTTCTATTCACTAGCACCTCCAGGATCAATTCTCTCTCTCTCTCTCTCTCTCTCTCTCTCTCTCTCTCTCTCTCTCTCTCTCTCCCTGTGTGTGTGTGTGTGTGTGTGTGTGTATAGAAGACTGAGACTCACTCTGGCAATTTTAAATACTTAGTTTACACTAAGGAATTAGGAGGTTTCTGAAAGCTGGCATTCAAATAATAGGACAAATCACTGCATGGTATGGGATTTTTTTAAAAGCCTCAGCTTTAAGTTAAATGGCTATTTGAAGTATTGTCCATCATTTAATCAGGGTGCCTCTTTCTACTCCTATCTGCCACAACCATTTGCTTTGATAAGGAAAAGATCCCAAACTCAAAACTTTGGAGTTGGCCTATTTTTTTTCTTTCCTTCTGTCTTTTTTGTTACAGACTATGTCTTATATAGCATAAGCTGGCCTTGAACTCACAGGAGAGTGTGGCCCTGAGTCTCTTGCTTCCACCTTCTCAATGCTGAAATGACAGGCTATAATACCACATTTAGTTTATGGGCTTCTGTGGAACTGGAGGTTGATTTATGAGGGGTAAGCATTCTCCCACCTGAGCTGATCCCCAGCCTTGCACATGATCTTAAAATCTCCCTTCTCGTCACAAGCAGACACCTGTTAGAACAGACCTGCTCCTTCACTTTCCCATCAGTCAACCGCCCCTCAAACACTAAAGAAACCCAGCTAGAGTAGCTGGCTCCTCAGGCTATCCTTTCTAGGATTGGGAAGCAATATATTATACAAGAACCTGACAGTGAGGCAAGGCAGAGCAACAACAGTCTCTTTAAAAGAGAACATTTAACAGAAGCTGAGGGAGAATGTCACCCTTTGAGATGAAGACTTTGCAATTCCAAAAGTTCTCATCAAGAGATGTACCGCCTCTCATGGAAAAGCAACAGTGGGAAAAACAAAGTTGCTATAAGAAAGTCTGGGATTAGAACATTCAATCATTTAAGAGTTGACAGAAAAACCCCTCAGACTTCTCACAAAAAACTTAAGTTAACATTTCCAGTTCTGAATGTTCAAACACATATATCATACTAGTTTAATAGTCTGTAGTTTTTGGAAATCCTTGGCATCTTCTTGCTGGATTAGATGTTTCCCAGAGCCCTGTGCAACTGGTAGGCTCAAAGAGGTGCAGTGACTTGCTTGACTCACACAGCAGGAACCTGAAAATATCCCAGTGATCCCAAATTCCAAGCTCTTCACTAGCTTATCAGGACTCCAAAAGAAGTTGCTGAGAGCCCTGCCACATTCCTTGAATGCAGGTTGAAGCCACTCACATTTCTTCAAACTTTCCTCCTCTTTTGCCTTGGTTGCATATAATGCTTGGGTTGTCTAATCCCCATAAACAACTCTTCTCCCTCCCCAGGCCTCTTTCCAGCAGGTGGCATGACTCTTATGCAGGGGATGGGAACAGGAGTTTTTAGCTCTCCTGTTGATGAGCTGGTTTTAGGTCAGAAGGGAGCTTTAACTATCCTATAGACTTTCTCGTTTCTCACTGAAGGCAGAACCTTCAGAATTACTAGCTATGATGCTTAACTGAACTCACCTGAATGCCCAATATGGATGGCACAGCAGAATTCATAATGCCTTGCTGTTTGCCAAAGTCTAACTCGATACCCCTATCCAATCAAAGAGAACAGAAAAATGAAATCACACGGAAAGTACCTGTCTAGATTCTCCTAAGGATGATAAGGCATCTTGCCCCTATCATTCAGCAGTTTCACTGTCCTACTAAAAGACAAACCCACAATAGAGCAAATTTTAAAAGACAAGAAAGAGAATATGATAATGATTGTGCTCTTAGTAACCTCAAAAGAGACAGAATAATTAGAGAGGTCTAGGTAACAAAACACTATTCTACTCAACAAGCACAGGACCCATTCATCACTGAGTACTCATCCATTCACCTGTTATTATATGCAAAATAGAGGACCTTATTTTTAATACCCTCAATCAATACATTTCTGGAGCACTGTCATCTCGATATTGAAGACGTGTGGTCCTTTTTCAAAGGAAATAATTGCATGCCACAATAGCAGACGATACCTCTGTTTGGAGTACCGGAATCTCCTTAGCAGTAGCCCCTCCAACCATCTCATAATAAAATGTCATGAGGAAATTAACTGCTGGGCTAATGTACACTGAGAGCTGTCCTTCAAAATCTCTGCTGATCCATTAAGTATTAACTATTACCTGTCATATAGTATTGCAATCAATTTTATATGTGACATATTAAATATAGGATTAATATTTATTTAAAATAATTTAACACTTATGATAACAGGCTACACCTTAGGAAGATATTTGAGCAATCAGATGGTTTAAGTGATGGATGTTGATCTAATCTTTCTAGAAGGCAGGAACAAACGGGCCACTCAAGATCCCAGCAGCCCCTCTTGAACAGGGCTGGCCACACTCTTTTCAGGAGCCTGGGACCCTGGATAAGTGTCTTCTGACCTTATCAACTAACACCTGAATCCCACCACATTTTTCTCTTTTTTCTAAGAAGGTTTTAAACTAAGACTATATATAATAGGAATTATTATGAGATAATATTTGGAAGGGGAAAAGATGCAAACTATAACTAAAACTTAACACATATAAAGTATATCATATATTTTAGAATATTGGTAGATGGTGGGGTGTGTAAATTATTTTTAAATTGTTTATTTGGGATAGTGAAAATTTAACACTTGAATGTTTTTTGTTAAGGGATGATAGGATGATAACTTTAAATATTTATTTTTTAACTTTTTTAAGACTTGAGAAGGAAAATATATTGTCTGAAAGTTAGAAGCATATAAGAGTATTAGCTTCTAAAATTTGGAAGGGGACAGCAACATAGCTATTTGGACAATTATTTATGGTTTTTTGCGCCATTGGAGCATCTATCATTTTGGCTGTAGGCCTATGATATTTGATGGATTTTTTTTTATATAAGTAGGGCATTTTTGGAGGGACTGTTTTATTTTGTTTAGGCAGGTTTTGTCAGCTTTTATTTGTTGTTTATTTAGATTGGACATCGTGTGTGTACTGTCAGCAATTGAGGCAAGGGCAGTTTTTTGTCTAACTGGCTATTTTTGTCAAAAGGACAAACTTTAAAGGAGTCTTTTTGATGTTTACTATTATCTCGGAAAGGAACAGTGACACTAGGAGTCATTGTGGTTTTTATGCCCGAATTTTGAATAATAAATGTTAAATGTTATATTTTGGGGGTTTATGAGATGGTTGAATCTTCTTGTATATTTATGGTATTTTAACCTGTATTTGGAATGACTGAGACATGGCATCTTAAATAATGTTGACTGTAGTTTTTATCATTTTAAGAATTAAAACTTGTATTGTAAAGTTAGGTTATCTATAAAGGGGTGTATAATATCTGAACAATGACTTTTAGTATGACTATCAAACATTAGCCAGAGGTATATATACCATGTAAAATGGTAACAGTATTTTAGACATGTGTGTGTGTGTGTGTATATATATATATATATATATATATATATATAATCTAAACAGAGGTATATAAAAGATCTTGTGTATATATCATAACTAGTGTAATTATATACTATGTCTAGTATAGTTAAATGGAGATAATAATTGTACAGTAGACATGACAATAATGTGTAAATATGTTAAACAAAGGTAGAAGCATATGTAAAATATAGCAGTTATAGATTTAATTTTATATAACAGATTTAATTTTATATCAATGCATAAGTTGCTTTGGACATATAAAACAATTTTAGATTTAAATTTGTACTAATATATAAATTATCTTAATCAAACATATAAAATGATTTTATATTTGTATCAATATAATTATCTATGTCAGTGCAAGTTGTCTGGCTTATCTCATATATTTGGCTAATAATTGTTTATAGGTAGGTAGAATATCTGCCTACTCATTACTATATTAATTTTAACATTTGTTTCTCTGTGGTGATCCCTTCCTTCATCATTCACTGCACAGGATAGGAAGCCAGGCACAAGAAATGGACAGGAAAGAATATACTTGTTAATTCTTATGAATTTCTAAAACTTTAAACCGTACTTGGAATATGGAGGAATGGGGGAGCATGTGGGGACAAGCCTCCTTGATTCCAACAGCACCTCAAGGATTGGTTGAATATACACCAAAGTCTGATACTTTTAATTCTAAATATCTTCCTTCCTTTTATGGTAGGAAATAGACCCTCAAAACTCCAAAAGAAACCCCAGCAACCTCAAATCTCCATTCTTCTGTCTCAGCTTCCCAAGTGTTTCACTCTTTTTCTTTTGCCCATTTTCATGTACATACTAAGATATTCCTTGTACAAGTTGCTCACAATTTGTAAAAGCACAATTTTCCTTAATAAAGTAGCCAGCTAATATGAGTTTCATTGGTATTTCTTTATACCTGTAAATAATTAAAAGAAATCAGGGGAAGATGCTGAATTCATAAAGCATAGATGAATACTTCATTTTACTGTTCTAAAAATATAAATTTGCCTTTAAACAAGGAAATCTTGGGAAATGGACATTTAAGAAAGGAAGCAAGCTTGTAAACACAATTGGAGTATACACCAGGACATTTCCCCTCTCTTAGACAGTTACCTCAACTCTCTGATTAAATTCAAAGATAAGATCTTAGTGAGTATTTTAAAAGCAGACAATTTTAAAGTTCCAAGTCTCTACACTATTCTATACCTTTGTAAAATAATAATTAGTCCAACATGGAGACACACACCTTTAATCCCTGCACTCAAGAGGTAGAGGCAGATCTATTGAGTTTTTAAGCTAACCTAGTTTACACAGCAAGTTCTAGGCTAGTCAGAGCTATATGGTATGACACTGTCTCCAAAAATATACTAATTAAAAGTTGGTTGAGATTGTGTGTGAACACCTGTAACTCCGGGACTGGAGTCACAAGCAATATGATCACCACATCACTGAGGTCATTCTAGTCTGTATGTAAATTTCAAGCCATCCCAGGACTGCCCAGTGAGGTATTCTTTCTCCCCTCCCTTTCCCTCCTCCCCCCCTCACACACACACACACATACACACACACACACACACACACACACACACATTCACCTACACTTAATTATCTCTCTTGCAAATCCAAGTAAACATGCAACCTGGCAAGAAAGGTAAAACAAAGCCTCAACGTTATATGACTATTGGACTTCTTGGTTGGTAATTCTGTTTATTAAAAGTCTGAAAGATTATTTTCAAATCCCACAAGATTAAATACAGTTAAGACTTATTTCCCAGTGTGTTTTCCTAAACATACAGGTGTACAAAGAGTTGAAATTAAAGCTATCATCACATGTAACCACATTATATTCCAACTACTTTTGTGTTGATTTTTGTTTTGTTTGAGACAGGGTCTTATTATATAGCTCTGGATGTCCTGGAACTCACTATATAGAACAGGATGGCCTTGAACTCAGAGATCCTCCTTCCTTTGCCTCCAAAGTGCTTCAAATAAAGTTGTGTGCCAGCTACTTTTGTTAGCAGGGAAATAACAACTTTAGAAAAAATCATTGTTTGGGAAAGTGATAGGATAAACCATCCCTGGGTTATTTTATAAGTGAATCTATGTACCCACTTTCCATTTCAATGCTATCTGTCATTTAAAAGCAGTAGGGGCTTATTTGGCAACAATTTTTTTTTCTAATTCAAGCATGATCTGCCCAAAAAGGAAACTGATAGGCATTAGTATAAATAACCTAGGAAAATTGAAGTCTGTTTCGCCTTCACTGTAGAATTAGAAACTATGGGCAGCCAGCACATATTCCTAGGACATTACCTCATTCTTATTTTTATTATTTTGTTATTGGTGAAATTTGAAAAAGAATCTTACAACGGAGACATAGCTGGCCTAGAACTCATCATCTCAGTATGATTTCAAATTTGCAGTGGCTCTCTGGACTCTGCCTCCCAAGGGCTAGGATTACAAGCATGTGTCGCAATACCTGTCTATTACCTCACTCCTGTCTTCCTAAAGTGAAAAATACTCATGATGAAAATTCCTCCATGTGCTTACTTTTGGACAGTTGGGTGGAAGACTTCTTAAAAGAAAACTTGAATGATCTGTTCTCTCTTTTTAAGCTTCCTTCAAGTTGGGTAAATGAAGGGTAGATTATTCAATCTATGCATACAGTATTAAATACAAACTTTCTTTTACAAACTAAAACATAAAGTTATAGTCAGTATATTTACTACTTTTAGCCCTATCTGTGTTCTTGAAAGAAAATAAGTATCTGTATAGGCCAATGTCCTCTGTAATACGGATTGAAGTAGCATGTCCATATACCTCACAATATGGATAAAGGTACTAAAAAGCTTCACAGCACTGGTCACAATGGGCAGAATTCTCTGCTTGGACATTAATGGAGTAATTAAAATATTCACATTAATAATATACCAAGGTCATGATAAAAAACAATTACATCAACAATTTTATTATTCAATGAGAACAGCTAAAGCTTAATGGTTGCTGCTCAACTACCAAGTATTGTTCTAAGTACCACACACATGCTGTCTCATTTTAGTCCCTCACTATGTATTATTAGTTACTACTATTTTACAGATAAAGAAACCAAGACTTTAAAGAAGTCAAATAACTTGTACAAGCTATGTGTCCAAAATGAGGTTCAATGCTGGATATGTCACCCCAGTCATTTACCTAATATACCAAGAAACTTCTTTGATAAGAACCATTCATACAGTATTTGATGATTTGTAAAGCATTTCCTACATGTATCAACTATTTTTACATCTTCCTCTCAATGTCCACAACACCTCTATAAGTCTGCTAAGAAGTCACACAGCTCATGTGATCATTTGGGACATAGACGCCACAGTGGCGTAGTCTAGAATCATTAGATCTATAGCCAGACATAGTTGGATTTATATGATAGCTTTATCATTATAATTGGCTCTTTAACCTTGGGCAAATTATTTAAGTTCTCTGACCTTCATTTTCTTCACATGAAAAGTTTGTAATCAATTACATCCATATATATACATATATATATATATATATATATGGTTATCCAATTTTTGCTATAATGGCTATGGAATCCAGGGTCTGGCACATGCTAGACAAGAACTCTATTATGATAAATCCCCATCCCATGGATATCATCATATACTCATCACTGTATACTATGAATGTCATCTTTAAAATGTAAACCTACATACAGTAAATTATTGAGTTATCATACCTTACATTCTAAATTCATGGATAATTAAGTGTCCCACTGTAATATTTGGGACAGTGCTCCTAATAGACTTGACCTTCAAAATATGGTACCAGACTCAATTATTTTTATATACTGACCTGGGCCCTGTGCTCCAGCCTTTTCAAGTTGCCAAAGGATAGTTCTAACAGTTAGGAATTAACAAAACTTATTAAAGAAAACTGTCAAATCTCCAGGAACAACCAAACCCGACTCTGCTCCCCGTGCCCATTCTCACACATAAAAGGCCCTGGTAGAGTTCCAATGCAATCATTTAATGCATGGATATAAAAATGACTAAAATCCCTCCCCACTCTGCTTTTCACATGGGTGGCTTCTAAGTTAACCTTTCCAATCATTTACTTGTAAAACCAGTTTCAAGTTATTATGGAGATGTCTCCAAAGCCTTCTCTAATTATTCCAGCTGCAAAAGACCTCTCCTGTGTTTGAATTCACTTTTGCTATTTCCTGTGGGATTTCAACAACAGTTCCCAAACTAGCTGCTCAGTTGTTCTGTGAACAACACATAACAACAACATACTTGAGATGAAAGGATTCACAACATCTCTAAGAAGGTAAGTGACAAGGATCTTACAACAACTATTTCTCTACATTTATGAAACCACAAACTTAATGCATACCCAGCATGGCTCTGTAAGTAGAATAACTTACTATTCATCTAGCCCATGCTCTGTGAAATGCTAAGCAAAATACTTGCATGTTCCACTCACAGCATAATTTTTCTTGCTGCTCACTTAAAATGATAGAGTTTTTTTTTTCTCTTCTACTTATGGCCAGTGTTAAGTAATTATTTACCTTTAGTGGTGGTTTGAAGAATGAGTCCCATAGGTTCATATGTTTGAACACTTAGTCACTAGCTCTTTAAAAGGATTAGAAGGATTATCTGTGTCCTTGTTGGAGTAGGAGTGGCTTTGTTACAGGACGTGAGTGTCACTGGAGGTGGGCTATGAAGTTTCAAAAGCCCATGCCAGGCCTAGACTTGCTCTCTCTGCCTATGGAAGAAGATGTAGTTCTCAGCTGCTGTTCCAGTGTCTGCCTGCCCATCACCATGCTTCATGAGATGATGATAATGAAATAAACCTATGGAACTGCAAGAAAGACCCAATTAAATGCTTTTTTAAAATAAGAATTGCCTTGCTCATGACATCTCTTTATAGTAATAGAATAGTGTCTAAGACACCCATCCAGCTCATCGTTTACTTGGTATACCTTTCACAACAGGACTGAGTTTGAATCAATGGACAACTAGAGGGTGTGTTAATGGAAACTGTGTGAGGTGATGAATATTTCAATAATTATTGTCATAATACTTCAACATACATGTATCTAAATGCATTGTATACCTAAATGTATGTGATTTTGACAATTATACCTTGATAGATTCTTAAGGCAAAGAAAAGAGGGCTGGCAAAATGGCTCACAGGTAAAAGAAATTTCTGGGAAAGCCTGATTACTTGTGTTCAATTCCTTGAGCCCATATAAAGGTGAAAGGAGATGATAACTGACACCACAAAGTTATCTTCTTCCTCCACACTGGCATGTATTCAACACATGTATATCATATTTATACACATTCATAGATAAAATAAGGTCATATGTGGATCTTATATCTTTAAACTAGTGAGTTCATAGTACCATTGTGTTGACCTCTACTGTTTGGAACATGGGCCCCCAATCCGATGCTTGAATATACATGTCAAAGCTTCTAAGGTATATACAAACATACTAAAGTGTCTCATGACTGAGCAGCCTTATCACTCTGCGTTAAATCCATATGGTAAAATAAAAGTGGTGCAGTACAAGGGAGCTGATCTAGTTTCTCAGACCCAGAATAGCAATGGTGGTCTCCTCATTTGTAAAGCGACACAACCATAAATGACCTCCCTAGTCAGGGGAAGCCAGGAGTCTATGGCAGAAGCTCAAGACATTCATTCATCACCAGGTGAGATGAGTAATTAACACTGATTAAAACTTGCTTTATGAGACTTTTACAAATGTAGGATTCATTCAAAACCAGTTGAGGCTAGCTAGTTAAGCTTTATGAACAACTCACTGGCTCAGCTGATTGGTGAAGAAATCACTTTTTCACTAGTAAGGAAATCAGTGCTTTTCCATGGTTAGGAGGGAACAGGAATCCCTCAACAAAAGCCCAAAGTAGATCAGCAGGAACCCTATTTACAGCGAGCACTCACAGAACCATGACTTTGAGCAGGCTGCATTAGGAAAAATGAGCTAAAATAATGAAAAGTTACCCGTGAACTCAGTAACTACAGAAGTAGGACTACAGACAGCAGAAATAAGTCTCTAGAATACTGGAACACTAGCCTTCCATCCATACTCTCAGCAAATACCGAATACTAGCTGTAAAATCTCGTGCACAGAGGCTGAGGAGAGCTCAGTATGGAAGAGTGCTTTCTGAGTTTGGATTGCCGACACTCGCACTAAGACAGCTGGGCAAGGCTGCATGCAACTGTAGTCCCGATGATGGCAGTAGATGAGGGAGTGGAGACGAGTATATCTTAGCAACCTGCTGGCCAGGGAGTCTAGCTGAAAATGCGTGAGCTACAGGGTCATTGAGAAATCCTATCTCAGAGGATAAGGCAGGAAGCAATAAAGATACCCAATGTCCTCTAGGTCTCCACACCTCTTCACATTTAGAACATGAACACACATACACATACACACACACACACACACACACACACACACACACACACACACACACAAATATTCATGTAAAATGAAGGTATACTTCTACTAGCATGGGACCTTAGGTTTTATTCAAAGAAAAATATGCTGGTCTTGGAAAATAATGTAGAATGGCCAAACTTAGGTATTCATCTCTGAAAACTAGTTCTGGAACAGGAATCAAGGTGATTTCTGATTTAAAACTTACATGTTTGGGTAGAAAAATAGAGTGCACTACCAAATGCCTGATCCCCTGGATGAGGAAGAGGAGTGTCATCTTAAATGGTGACAGATACTTTTTTTGTGCTTATCCCACCCCTCCAAGTTATGATGTAACTTCTTCCACAAGACATGTAAAAAATCAATCTTTCCTCTGGATCGGGAGGGTTTTTATGAGACTATGTTCTTTTAAGAAAAGTATACGCATTCTTTGAAAGGCACAGAAAATATTTTTAACAAAATTATACAATAAAATTTCTCCATCCTAAAGAAAGAGGTGCCTACTCATGTGCAATAGACAAACAGAACACCAAGTAGATCCAGAAAAGAAACTCTCAATGATACATAATAATCAATAATCAAAAAATTAATTATACAAAACAGAAAAATATTAAAAGCTATAAGGGAAAAAAGACCAAGAAGCACACAAAGGCAGGCCCATTAGAATAACACCTGACATTTCTTTTTATTTCAGTTGTATATATTTATTAATTTTTAATGTGTGAGTCTTTTGCTTTCATGAATGTCTATTTGACATGTGTGTCTTGTGCCTTTGGAAATCAGAAGAAAGCATCAGATCCTCTGGAACAGAAGTTACAAGTGACTCTGAGCCACTGGGTAGGTGCTGGGAACTGAATCCCAGTCATCTGCAAATGTAGCCAGTGCTCATAAGCACCAAACCATCTCTCATCTGACTTTTTCAATGTAGATTCTGAAAGTTATAAAAGTCTGAAGAGATGTTCTACAAGTTGTGAGAAACCACAGATGCAAGCCCCTACTACTGTACCCAGAAAACTATCCATCATAATAGATGAAAAACAAAAGAAAAACAAACAAAAATGTTTCATGGCACAAACAAATTTAAGCATTTCTATCCACTAATCCAGTCCCACAGAAGGCATTAAAAATGTTTCAGCTTGAAGATAAAGTTAACCAGACCCAAGAGGAAGCAATAAATAAATAATCCAAGAACAAGCAGAAGAAGGAAAAGAAACATCACCACAACAACAGAAAAACACACTGCCCGTTAGTAACTCAACACTATCGCTTAGAGTCTTAGCCAGGGTCATCTTTGTAAGTTCTTGGGTGTTTTCCTAACACCAGGTTTCTCTCTAACCCCACAATGGTTCCCTCTTTCAAGATATCTATTTCATTGTTCTCCCTCTCTGTTGCTCTCTCAACTCAACCATTCTATTCCCTCATAGAGAAGGTGCCTAAACTGGCCTTCCCCTATAAAAAAAAAAAGAATGACCACCCTAATTGTCATTATAGAACCTTCACCCAGAAATGGAAGCAGACACAGAGATCCATAGCTAAGCACTGGGTTGAACACCCAGTCCAGTTAAAGAAAAGAAAGAGAGATTATAAGAGCAAAGGGTCAAAATCATGACCCTCATGAGCTATTGGGAGCTCATTAACTCTGAAATGACAGCTGGGGAACCTGCATGGGACTGAACTAAGCCCTCTGAATGTGGATGACAGTTGATGGGCATGGAAAGTTTGTGGGACCTCTGGCAGTGGGAGCAGAGTTTATTCCTGGTGCATGAACTGACATCTCGAAGCCCATTCCCTACAAAGGAACACCTTACTACATTTTGATACTGGGATGGAGGTGGCTTGGTCTTAACTGGATGTGCCAGACTGCATTGACTCACTCTGAGAATCCTTACCCTCTCTGAGGAATGGATGATGAGGTGGGAGGAGGCTGGAGGACGACTGGGAAGAGGGGATGGAGGAGGAACAATGGTGAATATCTTAGAACATGTTTTAAATAATAAAATGAAAAGAATAATTTAACACTAATTATCTCAATTCTCTAATAAACGGCACATACTAACAGATTGGACTACAAAACAGGATCCATCTTTCTACTGCATCCAAGAAACACACTTTACCATCAAGGAAACGCACCATCTTAGGGTAAAAGGATGGTAAAGGTATTCCAAACAAATGGATCCAAGAAGCAAGGAGGTGTAGCTATCTTAGTAACTGACAAAATAGACCTCTAAGTGAAACTAATCAGAAAAGATTGGAAAAGACATTACATACTCATTATTCAAAAAATTCATCAAGATCACATTGCAATCCTTAGCCTCTATGCAACAAACACAAGGGCACCCAAGTTTTAAAAAACAAAAACAAAACTACTACAGATAAAATGACATATTTATTCTAGTACAGTGATCATGGCTAACTTTAATACTCACTCTGACCAATAGACAGGTCATCCAGACAAAAAGTAAACAGACATGCTGGAATTAACTATGATTCTAAATCAAATAGCCCTAGCAGACATCTACAGAACATTCCACCCAAATACTAAAGAATATTCCTTTTTCTAGCCATTCCCTGGAAGTTGCTTTAAAATTAATCATATATTAGGACAAGAGAAAGCCTCAATATAAGAAAATCGAAATAGCACCCTATATCCTATCTAACCACCATGGATTAAAGCTGTATATCCACAACAACAGGAACAACAGAAGTATACAAACTCATGGAAACTCACCACTAACTGCTGGATGAAAAATGGGTCAAGGCAGAAATCAAAAAGGGAACTAAAAAACCTTTTTATACTTGAATGAAAATGTAAACAACATACCCAAAACTATGGGACACATTGAACACAGTTCTAAGAGGCAAGTTCATGGGACAAGGTGAATTCATCAAATAAAGAGACAGCGAGTTTGTGTGCATACATTCATATTAATAACTTAGTGATATCTTTGAAAATTCTAGGACAACAAGAATAAATGACACTCAAAAAGAGAAGATGAGAGGAATAAACACACAGAGAGCTGAAATCAATGAAAGAAAAACAATACAAAGAATTGATAAAATAGAGAATTTGTTCTTTGCTAAAGTCAGCAAGATTGAGAAACCTTTAACCAAATTAACTAAAATACAGGGGGAAGGTCCAAATTCTCAAATTATAGATGAAAAGAGGGATATTACTACAGACTCCAGAGAAAGTCCGAGGTACTTTAAAAGTCTATATTGCATCAAACTGAAAAACCTAAAATACATGGATCATTTTCTGGATATGTGCAAGATATCAAAGCTAAATCAAGAAGAAATAAACAATTTTAATAGACTAATAAGCCCTAGTGAAATAGAAGTAATAATTAAAAATCTACCAACCAGAAAAGGCCCAGGGCCAGATATATTCATTACAGAATTCTATCAGATCTTCTACCAAAGAAGAACTAAAAAGATTACTTATAAAAATTACTCTACAAACTAGAAACTGAAGGAACATTTCTAAATTCTTTCTATGAAGCCCGTTGTTTAGTTACAATCTAGCAAATGAGCCAGTCATTTACTTGGATAGCTTTTCTGACATGGATTTTGTGGGGTAAGTAAAATATAGATTAATCCCATAGCCCTCTAACTTGCTACTAGTTTGAAAACAAAACTATGTCACTTTTCATTTTAAGTTATCTTTTTAGCATCAATAACATGGGTGAAGATAAGTTAAATGTCAAAAATAATCATTTGTTCAACTAACACCTGAGATACAATACAGCATGGGATTATACATATGGATATGTCCATATTGGTATTATACATATAGAATATGTATCCCAACTTTAGGAAAACATCATATCCAAATGCTCAGGTGCATGAATGAGAGAACTGTACTTCAGAAAAAGGGTAGTTATTTTATTGTCTGGAGCTTTTGATCATAAATTTAGGTGGTTCATTTGAGATGTGGCTTTTATCTTTCTCATATCCCTGGAACCTATTCTCTTTTTAAAAAATATGATTGGGCAATCACTAATCTATTTTAAGCAAATGAAGCATTCTATGTCCCATTTACCACCTCATCATAGAGATAATTTCTAAGTACTGGGAAATTTAGAGGATTTAAAAGAAAAAAAGTCCAAATAAGTCTCTACTCTGGCTTAAAAATAAACTCCAATATGATTTATGAAATGTTCTTATTTCTGCAAGGTATTGTGATTTCTGAAATAATGAAGTGTAGTACTTGAAAATCACATTTAATTTACTCAGAGGGAAGCAAGCTAATGCTGTGCAAGGTTGCTGGGGAAACAGAAAAGCTTCTTTAGGTCAGTGTTGTAGCAAAGAAGTAAGCTGATATTTTACAATTTATTCATGGTCATAGCTTTAAATTCTTTCTGATTTTTAGCAACATAGTCCTAATTTTGCACTAAATATTCATACACCCCTTTAATCTAGTCTTTTTTTTTATTTAGTAGCTGATGGAGATTTCTGAAGAAAATAAAAACAACAGAATTTAAACTGCTCTTTATCACAATCCCAGTACATTCTAAGGACATTCTAAAGCTCAATCCAAAAAAAATCCAGTTTCATTCCAAAGAAGCTCATTTTTGGCAATGGAAGAGCATTTATCATTAAACTTTTAGCTGAAATAAAATAAAGGTCCCATGCTTACAATTGCACTAATTATCCATATAATACACAAAAGCCCTGATTTATGCTAAATACTCAGCTTCAGTTAGCCTGCAGCTACATAAAGAAAGGGAGGTGGTCTTAAGATGGGTGTTGGAAAAAGGACATATGTGGGAGGCACTATTAGTTGCTTTTCCAATGTCCATTCCCCTCTCCCCTCCTCTACTCAGGCAAAAAATGACAGCCTCTACAAAATGGATACATACACTCTAATGTACTCCTGCATCTAAAAAGGGACTATATAATATCTCCTATTTGGCCAACAGAAGCTTGAGGAAGATAGCTGGGGAAGGTATTCTTCAGTAACAACAAGTGGATTTTTCAAATTTCTGAAAGCAGTCCATAATGGAGAACAAAGTGCCTAGTGAGTTTTTTAAAAGGAAAAAAAATCAGTTGGCTACCAAATTATATATAAAAAACAACCTACCTGAAATGCATTGATTATGGCTGTATTATTTAGTTCTCAGCTATGAACATCTATACATAGGAGGCAGAAAGCCCTGATGAGTCCCTTCCCGTCTGTTTGTCAAGTTGAAATTTCTGTGCCCACCATTTAAGAATTTCATACCCAGCCATGCTCCAAAAGTCTTGCTGTATTTCTCCAAACTCCTCACTGTTCCCTTGCTCTTTATAGTTTTATATACATTCTAGGTTTATCCATCCATTTTCCAGGCTCCTCCCATTGTGGAATGGCCTCCATTTTTTTATATTGGCCTTCTAAATACTATCAAACATTCATGGCATCATGTAAACACCAGTACAAAAAAGATATTATTTCATTTATCTCTGCAATCTACATGCACAGCACGATGCATGTAAATTTGAAAATAACATTTTTAAACAAAAATGACTGCCAATAATGATGGTGCACACCTTTAATCCCAGAACTCGGTAGACAGAGGCAGGGAAATCTCTGTGAGATCGAGGACAGCCTTGTCTACATAGCAAGTTCCAGGACAGTCGGAGCTACATAAGAGACATTGTCTCAAAACAAAGCAATTAATCAATTAAATATGGATATCAAATAAAATTGAAAAACTGAATTCGCAATCAATCTACATCATAATACAACACTCCACTTCTCTCTGAAATTGAGAATTTCAAAATTGGCTCTGAGAAAATTGTATCTTGTTTGGCTATATTGCATTTTAGTCAAATAAATAAAATAAAATGAAAAGGGGGCTAAAAGGATGTAAACTGCTGACATATAACAATTACAACATTAGAAGTGAAAACTTGGGAAGAGTGAAATTGTTCGGTGGGTACACATGCTTGTTGCAGAAGCCTGGAAACCTGAGTTTAATCTCTAGACTACCTAAAAATCCAAGGCAAGAACTGTCTCCACCAAGTTGTCCTCTGTCCTCTATCCTCCAGAAACACTCCATGGCAATTGGAATATCATGTGCCAGTGTGCTCACACATGTACACACACCACCACCACCAACAATAACAAAGAACCGAAAATCCAAAGATGATTTCAAACCACCGTCTCAACTTACACACCAGGAAAATGAGGATACCTTATTCTCTGAATTTAATCACCAATCATTATTACCTATCTATGAATTTGAAATCAAGTAAATATTAAAATCAAATTATTTCTAGTTATCTACCAATCTGAGAACTAATTGCTCCAACTAGCTCATCTTTTTCCCTGCTGAATTTCCTCCAGAAACTTCCATACTAACTCCTATTCCTGGTAAATGAATGAATACTATGGTAGCAACATAAAATAAAACAAGGTATCAAAACAAAATTGCAAATAAAATGATAGTTAACAAGTGATAGACAAAATTTTCCAGGTCCTAAGAGGTATAAAACTTCAGTTATTAGAGTATGATGTCGCATTATTCTATTTACATTTTGATGGGATAAATATAAATTATACGAATAAAAACAGTGTGGCTTTCTAGGAAATTTACTGAATTAGGGAATAAGAAACATGTTCTAGATTTTGGGTCCAGCTCTACTCCATTGTTAATAATTTTAATGCTTTTTCTTTTCCAAAATGAGATCATTGGTCTAACATGTCTCAAACATGAGCTCTGCAGATATGTTAGGGAAGATGATTTCGTCTATTTCTATACTCTTAATTTTGTATTTTTATTTCTATAATTTTAAAATTTGCAAAGGTATATTCTTCTGATATAACATTGCCATTCTATTTTTCTGACCATGTTTACACTTTTTTTAATAGATGAATGAAAACTAAGTTAAATATTAAAATTATCAATAGCCAGACCAAAAAAGAAAAATAAGAAAACCCCATAAAGACAGAAGTTCTGAGACAAAAGGTGTGTTCCTGCTAACAAAGTCTCTGTATACAAGGTTTAAGACAAGAAGGAATTCATCACACATGTTCTAAATATAAGGAGTTTACATATATTGGCTTTATTTGTATGTCTTTACAATTACATTATATTTTACATTCCATATTTTATTATTATGTTCTCTATTATATTATTTTACAGTCTTATTTTAACAGCACTCTTATATAATTTAAGTTGGCACTGTAGATCATTAAGATTTCTTCTGCCTCAAAAACAGTATCTAGACTATTCAATTGAGAAAAACTGGATGAGATGATCTCTTGGCCCCTTGTAATAGTGACATTACATAACTATAATAAGAGACTTGACTCAGAAGATACTAAATGCAGAGTCTAACTGAACTAACTAGAAGAACAAACAATATACAATAAACAATTTCCTCCCTTTTAGGATATCATCCAAAAATGCAGAATAGAAGATTTTTTTTTATAAATTTCCAAGTTAGAGACAAGATTCCATAGTACCAATCAAACTGCAAAAAAAATAGCTTAATGTCATATATAATATATGACAAAGCTAGTTTCTTGAGATTCATGAAATTTCTTTGGAAGCCATCTCATGAAGGGCAAATGTGTGACACACTGCATCTGGCACAGAAAGCATTGGAAGGACAAAGAAAGAAGCAGGTTTTCCTTTCTCATTTCAAAAATATGTTGTTTCACAAAGTTTCTTTTTTTAATAAGATAATAAAATACTGAGTATAAAAAATCATAGAATAAATATTTTTGTTTGTAAATTGTTTGGTCATTCATGTAGCTTAGATATGTCTAGCCTTTTTCTTCCTCATTCATCACACACAGACCCCCCATCTGGCTCCATCCCTGAGGAGTAATATTTTTTATAATGTTCTTATAAGTGATTGCTCACAGCATCTTATAGTCTTATCTCAGCTTGTGCAGCTTCTCATTAATATTCTGTACATATGGAAGAGTTTTCTATATCATTGTCTATTAACAAGGAGAATAATCACTCATTCAGTTATCAAGCAGTCAGCAAAGACCTGGCCTTGTGCCCTTAGTGCAAAGAATCATGGGATATTAAGAAGGTTAAATGTGGTTGACATTATGATAGTTACATTTTTTTATATAATGAGACTCCTATAACCAACTTGATTGAAGATAAGCAAAGAAGTATTAAAGTCTTTTAGGGCTAAGAGGCCATATTAGTAAGCCTTCACCTCTTAGTAAAATGACAAAAGCTCACATTTCAGCTGAGACATGCCAACGAGTATTCTTCTATGGCAAACAAGAAAAGGTCATAAGTTTATGTAGAAATGGCATATTATTACAAAATAGCATTGAAAGGGAAATGAGTTAAATGTTAACAAGAAAATCCAAAACTGAAATGTAACTGGGTATAAAGAGTGAAACAAAATGACTGACTGAATCACTATCAGGGTCCCAAAAAATCACTATCAGGAGTCAAAGGGTCAAAATAAATCCAAACACACTCCTTATTCCAAGTTTCTCTGTCCATAATTTAATAATTCATTTATCTAGACATAGTCCCAGAATCCCTATATAGACATCTGGTGAAATGTGAATAAATATCAGCAAAATAGGTTAAGGGCCAGATAATAGGTTTGTGTTCCTTTAAATATATAATATACTCCATCCCTGGTATAGTTAAATGTTCTATTTTAAAGCATGATAACAACTCAGTTCTCAAAGATCTCCCTCAGAAGGCACCAAGATTGAAGTAAGCCAGGAATAGAATAGCCATGGAGTATGGATAGAAAGGAACAAAATGATTTATAGCAAAAGAAGAAATGATTGGAGAGTATTGGAGAGTGGTTGGCTATGGGGACAAGGTATGGAACAGTAGAGGAGAGGGGACAGAAACTCAGAGATGACAGCTGAGAGTTGTCAGTTCTCTTTCCACTCTCACTTTCTACTAGTATTAGTTTTAACAGCTCTTTTTTATATGTCACACACAATATTGTGATAAAGCTATCAGTTCTAAAGATACGAAACAGATAAGAACACATAAATGAAAATACTCAGAAGTTCACAGCCATAAATGAAAATGGAGAATTACAGGCACTCCACAGTGAATAGAATAAACTGATAAGAGAACAGATCTGCATCTAGCCAGTAAGCCCCACTCAATTTCCCAAACCCATCCATCCCCCAAACCTCAATGGCTTTTTGAGACAGACTCTGGAAAGCTCCATCCCTAAAAGTGAGTTACCGTCCTCCCTGCTGGCCAGTCAGGCCAAGGTCCAGGTCTGAGCAAAGGGACACAAACCGTGCCCCTAGGCCCATCACACCTCCAGCTATAAATAAGGAAGCAGGACCCCTGAAGGCAAGCCTGACTATCATCACCACCCTTTATTGAACTCTCTAGCCTATAAGGCCAAACCCATCCCCCAAAGCTATCTATCTTCTGGAAACCTTAACTGCTCCCTGAGACACAGACTCCACTGCCTCTGATTTAGCCAAGAGCTCCAGTTGCACTAAGATCACTTATTGGACCAGAAGAGCTCCCTGAAACACAGACAATGCATGTACCAATTGAAGGAAGAGATGGGTAGATGCCAGTGCAAAAATATTCAACAATAAACATAAAGAACATATGGCACCACTAGAAACTAGTGGTTCTACAAGAGCAAGACATTAATGTTTCAATAAAGAAGAAGGAGAGGAAAATGACCTTTAAAATAACTTTATGAGGATGATAGAAGCTTTTAGAAAGGAAATGAAAATTTTCCTTAAATAAATAGAGGAAGAGACAAACAAAAAAAATGGAAAGAAAATGAATAAATCCCTTAAAGAAAGCCAAGAAAACTAAGACAAGCAATCAAACAGGTGAAGAAAACAGTTCAAGATTTGAAAATTTAAATAGAAATACTGCACAAATTCTAGTAATAGTTAAAACCCAGAGCCAGATATTGGAGAAAAGTTGAAATATCAGAGAGGAGGAGGGGGAACGCAGTCAGTTCTCACCTAGCCAACTTTTTCAGGCAGAACGAGGGAAGTGTTATCTTCAAGAGTCTTCAACCTTGTAGGTCATGTCTATGGAATGCCTGAATATCTGCCTCCTCCTGTCTTAAATATTGTCTCCCCATCTAGCTGTCTCACTTCTGGGTTCAACTCTGCATCATAATCCTAGAGCTAGGACTAAAGGTGTGAACTACTACTGTTTGGTTGTTAGGCCTTGAACTCACAGAAATACAGAAAGGTCTGTCTCCTGAGTGATGAGATTAAAGGCATGAGTCCCCATTCTCTGACCCTCCCAGCTTAACTGTGGGTGATTCTGTTCTCTGATGTTCCAAGCTGATTTTATTAAATATAAAATATATAACCACATAGAAACCATAAAGAAGACACAAACCAAAGTAATGCTGGAGATTGAAAATCTGAATAAAAGAACAGGAACCACAGATGCAGGCATAACCAACAGAAAGCAAGACATAGAAGAGAGAATCCTTGGCATAGAAGATACAATAGAGGAAATAGATTCTTCAGACAAAGAAAATGCTAAAATCAAAAAAGTCATTAAAAATGTCCATGAAATCTGGAACACCATAAAAAGAGCAAGCCTACAAATATTGAGAATAGAAGAAGAAAGATTCCAATTCAAAGGCACAGAAAATATATTCAACAAAATCATAAAGAAAACTTTCCCAACCTAAAGAAGGAAATGCCTATGAAGATACACCAAATAGAGAGAACACAAAATAGACTAGAACCTCCAAATAAGGCTGCTCACCACATAATAAAACAATAAACATGAAGAATAAATAAAGAATATTAAGAGCTGCAAAGGAAAAAGGCCTTGAAACTTATAAAGGCAGACCCATCAGAACAACACCGGACTTCTCAATGAAGACTATGAAGGCCAGAAAGTCCCAGATATATGCTATACAGACACTAAGAGACCACGGATTCTAGCCAAGACCACTATGCACAGCAAAACTCTCAGTCACCATAGGCAGAGTAAACAAGATATTTTATAAGAAAACAAGATTTCAGCATTACCTATCCACAAAAGCACTAGAGGGAAAACTCAAAGCTAAGGAAGTTAGATGCACCCAAAAAAACACAATCAATAAATCAGCAGAAACTCCCAAAGAAGGGACACACACACATACACACACACACACACACACACACACACACACACACACACACACAATCGCCAAAATATAACAAAAAATAACAATGACTTGTCATCAATATCCCTTAATATCAATGGACTCAACTGCCCTACAAAAAGAGACAAATGGATACACTGGATACAAAAACAGGATCCATCCCTCTACTGCATACAAGAAATACCTCAACTACAAAAACAGATACAATCTCTGAGTAAATGATTGGGAAAAGACTTTCCAATCAAATGGACTTAAGAAATAAGCTGGTGTAACTATCCTAACACCTAACAAAATAGATTTCACACTAAAATCACTCAATAGAAATCTGGAAGGTCATTATATATTTATCTCAAGAAAAATTCATCAATATGTAATCTCAATTCTGAACATGTGTGCCTTCAAAACAATGGCACCAGCATATGTTAAATTAAAAAGCATTACTAAAGGTTAAATCACGCATCAAACCCCATAAACTAATAGTAGAAGACTTCAAAACACCACTTTCACCAAAAGAAAAGTCTTCCAGACAGAAACTTAACAGAGAAATGAGGTATCTGACAAATGTTTTGACTCAAATGGAGTTAATAGATATATACAAAACTTTCTACCCAAAAACAAAATGTGCCTGCTTCTCAGCACTCCATTAGACATTCTCTAAAATTGACCATATACTCAGTTATAAATCAAATATGAACAGATACAAAAAATTGAATAACCCCTTTTATCCTATAAGACCACCATAGACTAAAGTTAGAGCTCAACAACAATACAAACTACAGAGAGCCTACAAACTCATGGAAACTGAACAAACTCTCAATGGAACCACCTCTGGGTCAAGGAAAAAATAAAGAAATTAAAGACTTCTTAGATTCCAATGAAAATGCATCCACAATATACTCAAACTTACAGGATACAATGAAAGCAGCACTAAGAGGAAAGTTACTAATATCACTAAGTACCTACATAATAAATTTGGAGAAATCTCACATGAGCGACTTGACAGCACAGCTGAAAACTCTAAAACAAAAAGAAGCAAACTCACCCAGAAGGTAGAAAATAATCAAACTCAGGGTTGAAATCAATAAAATTGAAACAAAGAACAATACAAAGAATCAATAAAACAGAGTTGGTTCTTTGAGAAAATCAAGCTATACAAACCCTTATCCAAACCAACAAAAAAATGAGAGAAAGAATATCCAAATTAACAAAATCAGAAATGAAAAGCTTCACATAACAACAAATACTGAGAAATTCAGAGAATCATTAGGTCATACTTCAAAAATCTATACTCCACAAAATTGGAAAACATAAAAGAAATGGACAGCTTTCTGGATAGGTACCACTTAACAAAATTAAATCAAGACTAGATAAATGACTTAAATAAACCAATAAACACTAAGTAAATAGAAGCCGTTATTAAAGGTTCCCCAACCAAAAAAAAAGCCCAGGGCCAGATGTTTTTAGTGCATAATTCTACCAGAGTTTTAAAGAACTAATACCAGTACTCTTCAAATTGTGATACACAATAGAAACGGAAGCAGCATTGCCTAACTCTATGAGGCTACAGTCACTCTGATAACCAAACCACACAAAGACGCAACAAAGAAAAAGAATTACTGACCAATTTTCCTCAAACACATTGTTGCAAAATTACTCAATAAAATACTGTCAAACTAAATTTAAGAATATTTTTTTAAAAAAAAAAAATCAACCAACCTATGGTAGGCTTCATCCCAGAGATTCACAGATGGTTCCGGATACAAAAATCTGTCAATGTCATCCACTATACAAACAAATTGAAAGAAAATAACCACCTGATCACCTTATTAAATGGTGAAAAAACCTTTGACAAAATCCAACACCCCTTCATGATAAAGGTCTTGGAGAAATCAAGTATAAAAGCAACTTACCTAAATGCAATAAAGGCAATACACATCAAGCCAAATGGAGAGAAACCCAAAGTCATTCCACTAAAATCAGGAACAAGACAAGGTTGTCCACTCTCCTCATATCTATTCAATATAGTACTCTAATTTCTAGCTTGAGCAATAAGATAACAAAGGAAGAAGCCAAATTTTTGCTATTTAGAAATGACACAATAGTATACATGACTGACCCCAAAATTTCTACAAGGGAATTCCTATAGCTGAAAAATACCTTCAGCAATGTAGCAAGGTAAAAGATTAATTCAAAAAAGTAAGTAGCCCTCCTATACACAAATGATAAAGGGCTGAAAAAGAAATCAGGGAAACATCACCATTTACAATAGCTGCAAATAACAACAAATATCTTGGGGTAACTCTAACCAAAGAAGTGAAAGACCTGTATGGCAAAAATTTTATGTCATTAAAGGAAACTGAAGAAGATATCAGAAAATAGAAAGATATTCCATGCTCCTGGATAAGTAGGATCAACAAAGTAAAATGGTAATCTTTCTAAAAGCAATCTACAAATTTCATACATACAATCCTAATCAAAATTTTAACATAATTCTTCACAGATCTCAAAAACACAATGCTCAACATCATATGGGGGGAAAAAAAAATCAGGATTGCCAAAACAAACCTTTTCAATACAAAACTTCTAGAGGAATCACCATGCCTGACTTCAACCTCTACTATAGAGCTACAGTGATAAAAATCAGCTTGGTACTTGCATAAAAAGCAAGCTATGGATCAATGGAATTGAGCTGAAGAACTTGACATTAATCCACGTACCTATGAACATTTAAATTTTGAAAAACAAGCCAAATATATACAATGGAAAAAAAGATAGCATCTTCGACAAGTGGTACTTGTATAACTGGCATGTAGAAGAATGCAAATAAATTTATGTCTATCACCCTGTACAAAACTCAAGTCCAAATGTATCAAAGAACTCAACATAAACCCAGTTACACTAAACATGATAGAGAAGAAAGTGGGAAATAGCCTTGAATGCATTGGTACAGGTGACCACTTTCTAAATATAACAACAATAGTACAGATACTGAGAACAACAATAAATGAGACCTTAAATTGAGAAGCTTCTGTGAGACAAAGGACACAGTTAATAAGAAAAAATGACAGCCTACAGAATGGGAAAAATCTTTATCAACCCTACATCTGACAGAGGACTGATCTTTAAAATATATAGAGAACTCAAGAAACTTGAGATTAAAAAAAAAAATCAAATAACCCAATTGGAAAATTGGGTTAAGAGCTAAAAAGGGAGTTCTCAACAGAACTTCAAATTACTGAAAGACATTTAAAGAACTGTTCAACATTCTTACCCATCAGGGAAATGCAAACCACAACAGCTCTGAGATACTATTTTATACCTGTCAGAATGGTTAAAAACAAAAACACAGATGACAGCCTTTGCTGAAAGGGATTTGGAGTAAGGGGAACACTCCTCCACTGCTGATGGGAATGTAAACTTGTACAGCCACTCTGGAAAGCAGTATGGTGGTTTCTCAGAAAACTGGGAATCAGTCTACCTCAAGACCCAACAACCCCACTATTGGTCATATACTCAAAGGATATACATTCTTATCACACGGACATTTGCTCAACTATGTTCATAGCAGCATAATTTGTAATAGCCAGAACCTGAAACAACCTAGATTCTCCTCAACTGAAGAATGGATTTTTTTAAATGTGGTACATTTACACAATGTACCTCTCAGCCGTTAAAAAAAAAAAAAAAAAAAAAAAAAAAAAAATCCTGAAAATTTCAGGAAAGTGGATAGAACTAGAAAAAAACATCCTGAGGCAACACAGACCTAAAAAGACAATCTATGTACTCACTAATAAGTAGATTTTAGACATAAGCAAAGGATAACCAAGCCACAGTCCACAACTCCTGAATAGCTAGGTAACAAGGAGGAACCTAAGGGAGGCATCCATGAATCCCTCTGGAAAGTGGAAACAGAGATCTCCTGGGTAAATTGGGACTATTGGTGTCAAGGGGTAAGGAGAGGTGTTACAAGAACATGAGGGAATGAGATGGTTGAGGTGGGGGAGGGACAGAGATCGAGAACAAAAAAAAGTAGATATCTTGATAGGAGGAGTCATTATGGGGTTAGAGAGAAACCTGGTACTAGGGAAATACCCATGAATACACAAAGATGACCTCAGTAAGACTCCAAGCAGTAGTGGAGAGGGTGCCTAAACTGACCTCCTATAATCAAACTAATGACTACCCTGATTGTCATTATAGAAACTTCATCCAGCAACTGATGGAAGCAGATGCGCAGATGCAGAGATCCAGAGCTAAGCATGGGGTCCAGCTCCAAGTCAGTCAAAGAGAGGGAGGAGAGATTATATGAACAAAGGGGTCAAGATCAAGATGAGAGACCCCAGAGACAGCTGACCCAAGATATTGGGAGCTCACTGACTCTGAACTAACAGCTGGAGAACCTGCACAGGAATGAACTAGGTAGGCCCCCTGAATGTGAATGACAGTTGAATGACATGGACAGTTTATGGAGCCTCTAGAAATTGGACCAGAATTTATTCCTAGACCATGAACTGGATTTTTGGGTCTTATTCTCCACATAGAGATACCTTTCTCAGCCTTGATACTGGGGGTGAGGCTTGGTCATATCTCAACTGAATATGCCAGACTGACTGTATTGACTTGCCCTGTGAGTCCTTGCCCTCTCTGAGAAATGGATGAGGGCTGAGGGTCGGGGACCAAGGTGGGGGAATCTGGGGGATGACTGGGAAAAGGGGAGGGGAGATCAGTTGTGGGTACACTAAAAAAAAACCTTTTACATAAAAATATAATTAATAAAAATAATGCTAAAGTGTAGCTCTTTACAACTAACAGCTTCTGGTGAGAGAGCAGGTCTGGAGAAGGACTTCAATTTTCTAGGAGTTTCATCATGTTCCAATGATTATATGGGCAACACATATTGGATATTTTCCTTCTTCTCCTTGTAGGTGAAGAGGTCAAAATAGTTAGGGTTGCAGACCTGGGAGGACTGGGGAGTGAGTGTGACCAAGGTGCATTATGTGAAATTCTCAAATAAGCAATAAAATTTATGTTAGCAAACAAAAAACAAGAACAGGTCTGGATATGGATATAGTGATGGTTACAGGGTGGTAAGGGGGATAAGTGTTCTCTATTACCCACTCTTGTAGTCAAAAGTTTCACTGGCCTGCCTTGCCAGTCCCACAGACACTTATGAAATAAATACTCGGAAGATTAATAGTAATTACAAGCTTTTGGGCCTATGGTTCAGTTCAGGCTTACTACTTTCTAACTCTTATACTTTAAGTTAAACCATATTTCTATTTATGCTCAGCTACATAGCTTTGTAACTACTTCTCTGCCTTTCCTCTTCCCAGGATTCTTCTAGTCTGGTTGCCCTGGCTGTACGTCTTGCCTCTACTGGCCAAACAGCATTTTATTAAACCAAGACAGGTGGAAAATCTTTACAGTGTACAAGAGCAATATTTCACAGCACTTTCTTTTATTCATAATGAAAGTTTTACACTTGACATAAGTGTTAGAAACTAGTAAAGGGTCTTCCATGTATAAACATTCTCACTTGGTGTCCTCAAATTTGACAGTCATTCCTTGATGGAAGAAGAGAGGCTATGACTTGTAATATTACCAGACATCCCTGAAACCATGCCATCTGCATAGAAGGCTTCTCCATCTCATACTTAAACAAAGATTCCCAATAATCTTGTCTCCAGGTTCCCTCAGTGCTAACAAAGCAGAGTATAGTGTCCTATGTCAGGCTTCCACACAAGTAGATTTGTGAACCAAGAAAAGCAGGGCTGGGAAATTCTTGGGCTCCAAGTGTGAGGCTTATCTCCACAAAATGTGTTCTATGGCAAGAGGATACAACAGAAATAGTCTACATCAATCCCCCAAAGCAACTAGCTTTCAAGAACCATTTCTTTTCTATGAATGTAATTAACAGAAGTTGGGTTTAATATACAAGTAACAATCACAACCCTGGAGATAAAGACATTTAACAAGAGAGTCATAAGAATAACTCCTTAAAGTCATGCTAGTCCATTAAAAGATGTACCTAACTTCTGAATAGAGTTGCATACAAGCAAAAGACACCAGAGAATAGGCATATTATTTACTTTTCTGTTATGGCAAATCATGACTGAAAGTAATTTATGGAAGAAAAAAATTTACTTGAACTTAGGATTCCAGAGAGTTAAAAATCTATCGTGGTGGCAGGAGGCATGGCAACAGGAGCAGGAAGATGAATAATCACATATTTAACATAAAGGAGAAGTAGTGGATTGCAAGTAGAGGCAGACATGAATGTTCAAAGTCTGCTCTACCTTCTGAAGTTTTCATAACCTTCCCATATAGCAAGATCAATGGGAAGCATGTGTACAAATGCACCTGAGATATTTCTCCATTCAAATCTCCACAGCAGAAGGCCAGAAGATAGAGACATCTAGAAAACGCCCGTAACACAATGATGTACTCAAACAGTAAAGAGATGGTGTGCTCAGGTGCTCTCAAATACTTCTAATGTATTCATAAGATGATTAAGTACCAGCTGGAGTGAAGAGAAAAATACTCAATCCCATTTGTCTTCTTTCACAGGAGATCTACCAACTTCTTATGCCTCTTACAGTCAGTTGACACATTCTGTTACATACATCAGAAAAGATATTATAAATGTGGCTCAGTAGTAAAGTACTTAATAGCATATTTGAGGACTCCATCCCCTATAACAAACAAAGTCCCATGGTGTGCACAAATAGACATAAGCAAGATGAGACAGTCAGATTCACAGAAAGAGACACATAAATGAACAAGAAACATGGGGCACTAGGGAAATGTCGCTGTTATTCCTAATTTAGAAATCAATTTGCTCTGTAATCTCTGAAAACTATGTTCTCTTGGCCTAAATGTATTTACAATGATGGGCAGAGGTGCACGGGTGATGTGTATAAGTCTAGGTCATTTGAATAATTGCTTCCCATTCCTGCAGTTATATCCTCTATAAACACTAGAAGTCACTAAGCAAATTAACTCTGGTTAACAGCTTTTATTTAACAATTCATTATAGGGCTGTCATGATGGCTCAGCAGGTAAAGGCACTTGCCATGCAAGTCTGGTGACTGTGTTTAATCCCCCAAACCCATATTAGGATGGAAAGAAAGAATTAATTCCACAGAGTTGCCCAGACTTCCACGTGTGCACCATCTGTACATGACCCCCTCCACACATATCATGTACATATGTATACAAAATAATGATATGTATTTTAAAGTTACAAGTAAATATATAGATTTTTCATGTGTACATAATGTAAATGGTATTATTACCTCATTGGTATAGACAGCTTAAACCTAATTGTATAATGTAGAATTTTTAGAATGTGACTGCCAGAAGTTGGGAACAGTAAGGAGGAAGGAAAGATGGGGAAAAGCTGCTGAACAGAGTAAATTATAGTTATAGAGTACTAAGAAGGTCCAGTGTACTATTGCATGCTGTGACTATCACAGATAGTGAAACTCTATTCTGCCTTTCCAAAAACTAGAAGAGTTTTAAACTCCTGTACCATAAATAATGTTTGAGGACATATGTGTTTAAAATACTTTAGATATTACATGATATAAACAAGTATGAATACATAAGTGTGGGAATTTAATAATCAGTTTATCTAACATTGTAATCCAAATTATTAGTCCATGAAAGTTTTTATTTCCAATTAATTAGAATATAAAGCAATGCAAGTCAGTAGTTAGACATTACATTCAGACATAGTCATGTTAGATATGTTTTCAAGGTCAAACAAATATATTTTAGATAAACAGGTCTTCAAAAATTTCAGAGATCCATAGAATATGGCATTTAAAATATTTTTAGAACTTAAAGACCTTTCTAGAAAGTGAGACAGATCTGCTCCTGGCAGCCCCAATATACTTCAAGAGAAAAAAGGGCATTGAAGAAACTCCATATGGAATCTACTTTCCTTGTGGCAACAGTTAGTCATTGGACAAGAACCTGTCCCTGTATTGACTGCTTAACAGTGTGCTATTTGAACTGGACATGCAGGGTCCCTCAGAAAGTGACCTTTGAACTTTGACAGAACAAGCTGAGATGGTCCTTCAGGTTCCTGTTTTTCAGAGAAAACTGTCAGAGATGGCCTGTGGACGGTATGAGGCCAGTAGAGGCCCCTGGCACTGGGCCTGGATCTTCCCGGAATCAAGGTGCTTGGGAATGTAGTCAAAGGTGGTGGTAAACTTCATCTAAAGCTAAATACTGGCACGAGACCAATAACTGACAAGTATCGCAAGGGAAAGTTGAAAAAGAACTTTGAAGAGAGTCTTCAATCTTCAGGACACAAGGAGAAATGACTGAACTACACCAAAATGGACAGAGCCGATTTTCTGCTTCATTGAGATGAAAAGAGACTCTGGGCCTGTAGGCTGAAGATGGATGCCCCAACTTTATAAAGGAACTTTGGGTGACTGTCCAGACAGATAGGTGTCATCTCTGTTCTTTCTAGATTTTAGAAGTTGCTTGCACTTCCTAGTTATTTGGGTAAATATTATTTCTCTGAGTCTCATTCATTAATGCGACACATAAGTACTCCATACATATGTAATTTTATGTATCAATTTAATGTTTTTAAGAAAAAGAAACCCAAAACAAAGTTAAAAGACAAGCTACAGTATTCTCCATGGAAATGTTGAGCAAAAGGCAAAGAAGTTTTATGACCTAAAAATAAATCAGAGCATGGCAAGGCACTCTTTAAAATTTTTAATTTATTCTTTATTATACTTCTGTATGCATTTGAGTGTGTCTATGTGGCTGCCACAGCAAGTACGTTGCTATCAGAGGACAACTTGCAGGAATTATTTACCTCTTTTCACCGTGTAGGTCTCAGGCATCAAACTTAGGTCAATGGCTTAGTGGCAAGCACATTTACATACTGAGCCATTGCACTGGCCCCAGTTCTATTGCTGTGTATTGTATGATGTGAGCATGTGGGCACACAGGCACATCATGCAAGTTAAAGGGAAGGAAACTTCATGGAATCAATTCTCTCCATCCATTTTCGAATGAAGTCTGGTGATGAAACACAGGTTTCCAGGCTTGCACAGGAAACACATTTTACATTTTACTCACTGATCATCTTACAAGGCCAAAAAGAAATACTTTTAAGTCATGTTCTTTGATAATGAATTTGATCTAAGGAAGCATAAAAACGCTTATATCTCAATAATAAGAAAAGTACAAAAACTCAATGGAAACCTGGAAATTATTTGCACAGATGATCATCTCACTTGGTGCAGAAAATCACTTGACAAAATGAAACACTCTTAGGACTTTACTATTTTAAAGTACATGTATTAAAATTCGTGTGTGTGTGTGTGTGTGTGTGTGTGTGTGTGTGTGTGTGTGTGTGTTGTAGGTATATTCATGCAAGAATGAATATGTGGAAGTGAGAGGACAACTTCTCTCCTTCTACTATGTGGGTTCCATGGATTAAATTCTGGTTATCATGTTTGGTGGCAAGCACCTCTACCTGCTCACCACTCCTGACAGTTTTTTTTTTTTTAAGTTGGTAAACCATGAACTAAAAGGAATGTTTTCAATGACATATTCAATGTCAAGAAATACCTACATGTAATGTCAGATTTAATGGTGAAATATCAAGCACTGATCTCTTACTACCAGTAGTCAATTCCTCCCACTGTCACTCAATAATTTTTAGATGTTCTAGTCACTAAAATTAAGCAAGTAAAAGAAATAATAGGTGGACAAGAGGTACTTATGTAAAAATACTAAAAAATGCAGACAAAATAATTTTAAAATCAACATGTTTATGGATTGGAGAAGTTGAGAAATTAAATAAAATAATTCTCTCAAAATTAATATTTAAATTTAATGGAATCTTATACACAAAGGGTGGGATAAATATGCTCATAGGACCATTATCTGTACATTAAAACTGGATACAAACTGAACTGTGGTAGCACATGCTTATAATCCCAGCTCACAGGAAGTAGAGGCAGACAGATCTCCACGAGTGCCAAGACAGCCACAGCAGTTAAACAGAGAAACCCTGTCTTGAGAAACTGAAGAAAAAATATCATCATACTTAAGTTCCATCCCCAAGATCCATATGGTAAAATAAGAGAGTTATCCTCAGAAAATAGTGTGCAATCACATGTGTACATACATACACACGCACACACATGCATGCACACATGTACACACACAAAATAAATGTAATTTTTAATTTAAGTGAAATAAACATTATTATTAATGATAATTAATACAAATTAAACCATGATGAGATATCCATAAAGACTCAAAAAAGACCATGGTTAGTAAATGAAATAACTGGACTTCCCCTCACTGGTGGTGGAGGTGAATGTTTATAATAACTTGGAAATAGTTTGCCACTGTACTTAGGTTAAACATATCAATGTCATTAAATTTAATTCTATTCTCAATTATTATATTCAAGTAAAATAAAAATATATAGCCAAAGGCCTGCATATTAGTGTTTAGTGTATTATCATTCATAATATCCAAAAGGTAGTAAATAATCCAAATGTCCATCAACATATAAATACATCAGTTCCATTTTACAGCCATGGAGTTGAATGATCTTTAACAAAAAGAAGGATGAACTACTGATACACAATAGTATTATGCTGCAAACTAGAATCTGGACACTGAAAAGTATGTACTGAACAGTTCATTTTATAGAAAAAGTTTGCACGCTCCTGGAACACTGCAACTAGCAATATATAAAAGAGATAAAAATAATCCATAGCATGAAAAAGGAGTCAGCAATTAACTGGAGGCTGCAAGTGGGGAGGCAGAGATAGAGGGAGATAGAGAAACCTTTCCAGTGATAAACATATCTTATGGTTATTGCAATACTGATTATAAGAACACTTGTATTTGGTTATGATATCTCTTTACAGTAATAGAACAGTAATGGAGACACAGAGTGCTAGACATTAGTAAAGCAAAGAGGAGATACAAAGCAGTGATTATCAAACTTTGGAGCACACCTGCAATGCTGATGTTCTCGATTATGTTCCATGAATTAACTGTGTCACAAACTCAGTCTTCATTGAAACAGTTATCCAGTGATCCCTTTGGCAGGGGTGGGGGGGAAGGCTCTATGAAGCTGTTCACAAATATTCCTACAAATTTGCTTTTGTACTGTGTCCTGAAAATTGACACTTCTAGAAGTCAAAAATCACTAGGATCCACAGATATCTTCAGCTTCTAAGGTTTATTTCCTTTGTATTTCCTTCCTGTAGAAATTACAAGCTCCTTTCCTAGCAAACCCATAGAATAGAAAACAGAAATTACCACTGTAAACACAGTTTTAGAGACCCATAAGCAAAGCTTGTAAACAGCACAAAAGAAGTGGGATGTGCTTGTTACTTTGGTACTATCAAAACTAAAGAAAGTTTGAAGCAATACCTATAACAATATGAGATATAACAATAAGAGGAGTTATATGAGGGTGGAGAGATGGCTCAGCAGTTCACTTGTTGCAGAAGATCTGGGTTTGGTTCTCAGCACGATCTGGAACTATGAATACTTCTGGCCACCATAGTCACTGCACGCACATGGCATGTTGGCATGCAGGAAAAAAAAATATACAAAAGGTACAAATAAATGTTTAAGCTATTTTTTAAAGAGTTGCATTATGACTAGGGATCAAGTGCTTCAGATTCAAATTTATACTTTTGAAGTCATCTATCTTCCAATTTCCTTACTGTGCAACCATAATTGAACACAAGGGGTAAAACACTGATGGCAAGTACTAACCCAGTATAGCCAGTGTCTTAACTGATAAAACAACATGACAAAAGCAACTTGGGAAATCAAGAGTTTCTTTAGCTTACACTTCCATACCATTGTTCATCCCTGAAGGAAGTCACAGCAGGAACTTAAACAGGGCAGGGGCCTGGAGACAGAAGCCATCGAGGGGTGCTGCATATTGGCTGGCTCATCATGGCTTGCTCAGCCTGCTTATAGAATCCAGGACCACTGGACCAAGGGCGGCACAGCCCACAACGGGCTAGTCGCTCCCCCATCAATCACCAATTAAAAACATGCTCTACAGACTTGCCTACAGGCAAAACTTATGGAGGCATTTTGGCTTGTGTCAAGTTGATATAAAACTACCCAGCAGAGTTGATAAACAAAAAAGGAAAATTCTGACATAGGCATGTATTCCTACAGACCAGTGGATAATCATCCCAGGACAGTAAGACCTCACAAGATATCAACTATGTCCACATTTCTTTTCCACAGCTTACAGAATATCTTCCCACACCAAAGAGACTGGAACATAGGGGTGAAGGTTCCATGTAGGAATCAGCTCAATTTTTCCATGATCAATGAGTTGTGTGAGTGTAGTACTTGGTACTAGGGCCTTGATGTCAGTTTTTGGAGAGCAACACTTTGTCCTAGCAATAGCCTATGTTGTTTGGGAATTTTCATGGGACGTCCCCTTGATCAGCAACTCAACTTCATGTCACATTAAAATCCTTGACTGGCTACAGATGGCAAGCTGAGACTGTGTACCCCAATTACTAGGATTTCTCAATAGGACCACCTTCATAGATTCCAGGAAGTTTCCACTGCACTAGGTTTCCACACCATCTCCCAAATATCTCCAATTCTAGTCAAATCTCCTTGCACACTTTCCTTTCACCCCAATGGCCCCGTACACACATATGATCTCACAAGTCCCCAAATGATCCCAGTCTTCCCATCAAATTTATTCTATTTTGCCCTCCCAGGGGGATTTATGCACCCTCCCACACACACACACCTCTCCTCTCTTTACCTGACCTCTGTGGGTATGTGGATTATATCTTGATTATCATTTACTTAATGGCTAATATTCACTTATAAATAAACACATATCATGTTTGTCTTTCTGGGTCTGGGTCACTTCATTCAGGATGACTTTTTCCCTAGTTCCATCCATTTGCCTGCACATTTCATAATATAAGTCACAAAACCTTAGACCCATAATCTTTCATGCCTACAAGATATGCCAGTGCAATGGTGGTACAGAACTTGTAGGAATAATCAACCAACATTTGTTTTCCTTTATGGCTTACCTCATGAGAATAAACCCATATCCAACACTGCTTGGATAACCAAGAACAAGAGACTAGATAGCTCAGAGACCTAGGGCAAAACCAAATATTACTGCTCTAAAAAAATCAATGTAATTATTCTTAATGATATCCTGCTAACCTTATAGATCAGTGCCTTATTCAGTCATCAGAGAAGCTTCTTCTGACAGCAGATGGGAATAGGTACAGAGAGCCACAGCCAGACACTATATGGAGAAAGAGTCTAAAGGAGAGGTCTCCATGAAATCCCTCCCCTGAGAGCTCAGAAAATCCTGGAGAAGAGGAGGTGGAAAGATTGTATGAGCCAAAAGGGATGAAGGACACCAGGAAAACAGAACCTTCTGAATCAATTAATCAGTACATTGGTGAACTGACAGAGATGGAAGTACAAGCACCAGGCCCACGTGGGTCTGTACCAGGTCCTTTGTGTGTATATTACAGCTATTAGGTTAGTATTTTTATGGACTCTTGAAAGTGACAGAGTGGGATTCCTTTCCTTCTGTTGGGTTGCCATGTCCAACTTTGATATAACAGATTTTGTTTCATCTTACTATATTTTATTGTGTTATGTTTTGCTGTTATCTCTTAGAAGCCTGTTATTTTCTAATGAAATACAGATAGGGAGTGGATCTGGAGGAGGAACTGGAAGGAGTAGAGGAAGGAAAAACTGTAATCAGAATAGATTATGTGAGAAAATAATCTATTTTCATTTTTTTAAAAAAGGCAAAAAAAATCAACTAACTATCCAGTCACTAAGAAAAGTCAGTTTCTACTGGTAAGCCACCAAACCTGTAGAGTTTTGTTACAACAGCTCTACAGGACTAAAGTGTCTTGAGGCTGGGTTCAAAAATATCAAATGTGTGTTATCAGATAGTTTGCACACTTTTCTTAATGGTTGTTGTAGTCACAGAATGAGAGTTTAATCAAATACATTTACAATATGATCTAGTCCTGATGTGAGAATGCCTTTCTGTATGCTATAATTCTCAATCTTTAAATAAAGGAGCTGTTTTGGGCCATGATAGGCACCATAGAAGAAGTAGGAGGAGGAATCAGAACAGGTAGGAGAAGCAGGGTGGAGAAAAAAGCAGATCGAGCCAGCTGCCCAAGGAGCAACATGTAAGGAACACAGGTGAGCCACGGGCCACGTGGCAGACAGATTAATAGAAATGGGTTGATTTAAGATGTAAGAGCTAGCTAGCAATGTGCCTGAGCCATAGGCCAAACAGCATGAAGTTAATATAAGTGTCTGAATCATTTTGGGGGGTCTGAGCGGTGGGTGGCTGGGCAGCTAAGCGGTCTCGGGTGGCAGGTCTGTGGGTCTCAGACCTCTGGCCACCTGAGACCTAGAAACTGCACTACAACATAGTCCTAGTCAGATTTCTTAGATTCAGGCAAACAGGTGTGACTGTGACTGATCTAAGCAAAACTTAAACCTACTGAAAAGATATGAAAAAATAGGTAAGATCTATAGCCAATAGCCAGAATCTACCTACAATGTTATCCCAGTAGTGTGTAAATTTTTTAGGTTTTAAATAATCTATTTAAAACTAATTTAATTTTAAAAATCATACCACAAAGCCCTTATGTACAGACCAGACACTGCTGTTCCATGAAATTCTGGCATAAGCAAAATCCTGATCACCCAGAGCTCTGCTGGAGGCCCCATTTCTCTTATAAAGAGTTGTGAGAAAATCAGTGCCTACTATTTGGTGTTCTTAGCCTCTGGCAGGATCTTTTTTATGCTAATAAAATTGTTTTTTAGATATTTTTTATTTAAAAAATTTTTGGTCATACCCACCACTGCTCCCCTTCCCACCTCTTCTGTCAGTCCTCCCCCAGCCTCTATCTCCCAAATACCCCATTCACTCCCCAGAAAGGGCAAAGAATTGCAAGGTGAGTCAAGTCACTCTGGCATATCCAGTTGAGGCAGGACCAAGTCTTTCCCCCAAGTATCAAGGATAAGTAAGGTGTTCCTCCACAGGGCAAGGGCATCTAGAAGTCAGTTTATGTACCAGGAAAAAATTCTGGTCGAAGTGCAAGAAGCTCCACAAACTGCCCAAGCCTTTTGACTGTCACCCACATTTACAGGGTCCAGATCCATTCCATAAATGTTCATCAGCTGTCATTTCAGAGTCTGAAAGCGCCCAACAACATGGCGCAGCCTATTCATGTGACTCCTAATCGTGATCCCAGATGCCTCTGCTCATGTAATCTCACCTCCCTCTCTTCACCTGGACTAGTAGCTAAACCCAGTGTTTAGCTATAGATTTCTGCATCTGCCTCCATCAGCTGTTAGCTGAAGGTTCTATAATGGCAATTAGGGTGGTCCTTCATGTGATAATAGGGAAAGGCCAGTTTAAGTATCCCTCCACAATTGCTTGGAGCCCTAGCTGGGCTCGTCTTGTGGGTTCTCGGGTGTTTCCCTAGCACCAAGTTTCTTTCTAATGCCACAATGGCTCCTTTTATCAGGACATCTACTTCTTTGTTCTCCCTCTATGTTGCTCCCACACACATTCTCAACCACCCCATGCTCTCATGTTCTCTTCCAACCTCCTCTTGCTTCCTCCTCAATATGATCCTAATCTATTAAGGAGGTCTTCTCTATTTCCCCTTCTTGGAGATCTATAGATGTCTCTCAAGTTCTTCCTGTTACCTGGCTGCAGGGGGGTGGGGGTTGGATTGTAGCCTGATTATCCTTTCCCTTATGTCTAAAATCGACGGATGAGAGAGGACATATCATGTCTATCTTTCTGGGTATGTGTTACTTCACTCAGAATGATATTCTCCAGATTCATCCATTTGCCTGCAAATTTCAGGATGTCATTTTTTACTGCTGAATAGTATTCCATTGCTTAAATGTACTACTATTTTTTAATACATTCTTCATTTGAGAGGCATCTAAGTTGTTTCCAGGTTCTGGGTATTATGAATAATGCTGCTATGAACATAGTTGAGCTAGTGCCCTGAAGGTAAAAATATGCATCACTTGTGTATATACCCAATAGTACTATTTCTGGATTATTGGGGAGATTGATTTCCAGTTTTCTGAGGAACTGCCATATTGATTTACAAAGTGGCTATACAAGTTTACACTCTCACTAGCTCCACATCCCCTCCAGCATAGGTTGTAAAGGAACCCCTGAGCCTGATAAGCTTCTGTAAGGCAAAGGACATGGTCAATAAGACAAAATGACAATAAACATAATGGGAAAAGATCTTCACCAACCCTACATTGGACAGAGGAATGATCTCTAAAATATATAGAGAATGCAAGATAGATCAAAAAAGCAAAGAACCTAGCTGGAAAATGAGATACAGAGATATATAGGGAATTCTCAACAGAAGAACTCTAAATGGCTGAAAGACACTTAAAAAGAATTGCTCAATATCCTTAGCCATGAGAGAAATGCAAATCAAAACAACTCTGAGGTGTCATCTTATACCTGCCAGAATGGCTAAAATCAAAAAACACAGATAACAATGGGCAGGATCTTAAAACTTGTTAGTAAATGTGTCTTAATTGACAGAAGAGTCCAAATCATAAGGGAGAGTAGCATCATACTTTATTCCTGCTTATCAGATCATACCACAATCCTAAAGAAAATCCCTGGAGGAACGAGACCTGGTGATATTCATGAGGGAGGAGAGATTGCAGGCTGTCTTAAGTAGCAGAGTGAGCCTCTTTAGTCTAAAAGAGGGAGAGAACAGAGAGACAAGGATGGGAAAATTCCTGTCTTAGAGGGACTATAAGAGGTATTTTCAAATTTCAAGAGCTATCATGAAGAGAAAGTGGTCTATTTTATATGAATACAGGGGGCAGAATCTAGGACCATGTTTAACTGCAATGGATTTCAGCTTTAAATAATAAAATTCTGATATGCATGATGCTACCTTGCAAAGACCCACTTTGAAGAGTTTTGAAGAAATCAGGCAGTGAATTTCATGTTATAGAGTCTCTTACTTTAGGGTGGTTATTGAGTCATAATATCTCAAATCCTATTCTAAAGACTCTTTCAAAACAGAATTAAGAATAAAGTACAAAAAGCATTCAACATTAAAATTTGGGGATTTCAAATTGTTAATATCCAACAACGAAACTTCAGAACAATTAATTACTAGGATTTTTTTACAAGCTAATTAACCTTCAAGTCCAAAAACTATTTTCTAGTGTAAATTAAAGCTAATTTTTTGAAATATTACAATATTGGATGTCATTTGTTAAGAGTTTCTGACCCAGCCTTTCCAGCCTAACCCTGAGGTCCAGACCCATGTACAGTCCCGCTGCTGCTTAGCCCCAAATAATCACACAAAGTCTTATATTAATTTCATACTGTTTGGACTATGGCTCAGGTATACTGCTTGCTAGCTCTTACAACTTAACATATTTCTAATACTCTATCTTGCTACATGGCTTTTGGGGCCCATTGCTTACCCAAATTCCTTTACATCTTCCTCCTCAACATCAGCTTACAGTGTCTCTGCCTGACTCTGCTCTTTTTACTTTGTATCTATGCTCAGATTTCCTAGCTGCTTCTAAGATGCCTTGTCATAGGCCAAAACAGTTCTTTTATTATCCAATGATAATTCACAATGCACAAAAAGACATCCTGAATCACTTCCCCTTTTCTGTCTAATCAAAAAGGAAGATTTCAATTTCAACAGAATAAAATTACATGTAACAAAACAGTCATCAAGCAAGAATTACCGTTATAATATCTATTCTATTTGTATTTAGTAAAATTAAAGAAAATATTCTATAATCTACCATGATTTAAAAAAAACTAATTTACCTTTTATTATAACAAAGAAAAACCATGATATTTATAAACTATCTAATCTTCAACTCCATCAAAGGCCACAGAAGGATATATTACCTAAGTAAACAGTAAGTGCATTGTAAACAACTTCCAAATTCTGGAAATTAGAGCCATCTGGCTACCTGGACAGTCACCAAAGTTCTGTAATGTTGGGCCACCCATCTTCAGCCTACAGGCTTACAGTCTCTGGCATACCTTTCAGCAAAACAGGGCATTTAAAGGACTTCACCAATTTTGGCATAGTTTGTCAGTTACTTCTCCTTGTGTTCTGCAAAAGATATCAATTTTCTGTGAAGCAGTAACCTGAGGACCATCTCGGCTTGTTCTACCAAAATTCAGAGGTCACTTTCCTATGGGCCCTTCATGTCAGTTTATACAGCATACTGTCAGGTAGTCACTACAAGAACAGTTTCTTGTTTACTGGCTATCTTTTGCCACAAAGAACATTAACTCCATATGCAATTTCTTTGATGCCGGTATCCTCTTGAAGCAGATTGGTGTTGCCAAGAGCAGACATATCTCACTGTCCAGAAAAACCTAAGTTCTTAAAACATTTTAAATGTCATATTCTGTAGGTCTTTTATGTGTTTGAAGATTATCTATCTAACTGAATTATATCTTTGTATATCTAAAAAGAAATACTAACATGACTGTAAGTTTGATTATCATAGGTGACTATTAATCTGTATTACTTAACCATACATTGCAATTTTAAAAGAATTGCATAAACATAATATCTTAAACAAAAGTAGAAATATACATACAGTATAACAAAATTGATCATAAATTTATATCATTAAACCAAAATCAATTTTAATGTATTTAAAATTAGTAATTGCTTCTTAAGAGTAGATTCAATAATCTACCCTTATATCTTACCATATCTGTATCCCCCTTTTCTTTATTTTTTTCAAACAATGTGGTAATACATTTTATATTTAATAAATCATCCTGGAACATCAGAGAACAGAATCACCCACAGTCAAGCCATGAGGATCAGAGAGTGGTAACTCACTCTTTAATCTCATTACTCAGGAGACAGAGATCTTTCTGTATTTCTTTGAGTTTAAAGACTAAAAACAAAAGAGTAGTAGCTCACACCTTTCATCCTAACTCGAGGATTATGATGCATAGTTGAACCCAGAAGTGAAACAAGTGGGCAGAGAAGATATTTAAGGCAGGCATAGACAGACATTCAAGTATTCTGTAGAAGGGACCAGCCAGGTGGAGGACTCTTGAAGATAGCTCTTACCCTAAGAAGTTGGCTGGGTGAGAATTGACCTTGGTCTGTTTCCTTGCTCTGATATTCCAGCTTTTCCCCAATATCTGGCTCTGAATTTTCATTAAATACCAGATATAATTTGTACTTTATCTTTCTATATTTTCCATTCTGAGGTAGAAATGCTAGCCAGCTCCACACCCTCACCTTTGTATACACATTCTTAACCCCATATTTAGTTTGTTGGCTAAAATGAATAACACTTGAAATAGGGGGTACTTTTAAAGGCATGAATATTATCTTCAAAAGAGAGAAAGTGTGTGAGGTGAAAGACTACTCAGCAAATGATATAAAAATAATTACTTATCCTATAGGAAATAATAATAAAATACTGAGATGTTAAAAGAAAAAACAAGATAGAATTCATACTATCTTCCTAGTACTTATCACCTGGAACTCATCCCAGAAGTGCACAGGAAAATACACACTCCAAGAAGAAAGTATCATCCAGGAAGTAAACCACCAGCCAAGTATCTAACTTTGAAGACTTTTCAGGGCTCCTAAGAGCCACAGGCAGGTGGAGAGGAATTTTGTGCCCACACTAATGATGTTTTAGGCCTAACTCATTTATTGAAAAAGAACCTCTGTGTTATAAAGAGACAAAGGATTCTTAGGTTCCAAGATTAGCTGGTCAGCTTGAAAAAGGAGGGAACAGAATTTTAAGAACACCTCTTTCTCTCAGAGTATTGAGAGACCTAGAGCATCGGGACTACCACAAGAGAAAAAAAGGAGATAAAGTAGAGGAGGAAGGAGGGAGAGAGAACAAGGAGATGCTAAAGTCTCTGGAAGTAGAATAGAATAGTAGAGTGTATAATAGAAAAATTGGGCGGCCACTGATGACTTAGCTATACTGGTCTGGTGGAGCACTGAGACTACTTCAGCTATTGAAATTCCTACGATTCTGGTCCAGGTTAGAAGAATGTGGCAGACAGAATGAGACTTCGGGACTCTTTCACAAACATACCAAAAACTCCTTGATACTTCCTAGAGCACAGTAGCAGGACTTCAGTGAGGGCTATGATTCCTTATTTAAAAAAAAAAATACAGCACCTAAGCCAGATACTATTATTTTAGCATCTTAGAAAGTTTTTAGTCTCCGGCATCATGAACAGAAAGACATGAGGTACTTCAGCAAAGGTTCTGTATTTGAAGTCAGAAAGGTCACAAGTCTGCCCATCCCTAGGAGACAAATTATGCCAAGTGCACAGTCAAAGACCTCAGGGGAAAAAAGGAGAAACCAAAAGTTGCCATCCATTTTAGCATCTTAGCAGCACATCATTAAGTGATCTATCTCCCCAGTCCCTCTAGTAAGTGCAAGGCTTATGGACTGGCCAGAAAGAGTGTGGTGTCACCATGGTATCAGACCACAGGAGGCAGAGCTGACTGAATGGTGGTCCAGCATAGTTAATGATGTTGCTAGGAAACTCACATCTACTATAATCTACCCACTCTGCTTTCTGTGCATCATTTACTCACCGCAAATAACATGGCAATATCACCCATAAAGTTGGAAGGATGCCCACCTTAAAGCAGATGAGAAAAATTTATACAGCCAAGGCAAGAAGCTTTGCACTCTACACACCAGGTTTTACACCAGGTTATACACCAGGTGTTCCTCAAGAAAGATTATCAATCCCACAGGTATACACACCACCCACATGGCATGCCAGAGCTTTTTGTTAAATCTGTTGTGCTTCACGTGAGACAGATTACACACCACGGGGAGTAGCTGCCTGCAAATAGTTGCATCAAGAGTCTGGCTGCAAGCACAGGAAGAACAGCCATGTGTAAAACTCTCAAGAAGAAACCAGAAGTTGTAGGTTGGGACTTGTGGGAGGAACAGGCCCAAGGAATGCAGCCTGAGAGTCATTTGTATGGATCTGCAATATTCAACAAGCACTCAATGTTTGCTAGGTATTCAATGATTACTGGTAAGCAGAGGTAAGTTGGAAATAGCATAGGCTAAATAGGAGTTCACAGCAGAATAGTCAAGGGAGACCTATAAATAGAGAAATTGTGTGCAATGTTAAAGCACAGAGATAAACCAAATCTATAAGGATACCAAGGGGGAAAAATCTAGTAATGGCTCAAGCATGGCCACAGCCCTCCCTTCATTGCCTATTATAAGCAGGAATAGGGAGAGCTGTGAAAGTTGGCACAACTTTCAGGTCTGGTGTCATGGCACTACAAAGGATGGATTGCTCTTCTCCTAATAAAGGAAAAAAAGAAATATCTGCAGTAGGAATAAGGAAAACCTCAGTATATCCTAAAGAAATGAATGTAGAACAGTGGCTGCTGTTAGGGCAGTACTGTTAATCAAACCTGATATGAGTTACAAATGAACATCTAAAATCTTCCAGTTATTGAACTGAAACAATCACACAAATAAAATTAAGAGGATATTTTCTTTATCTTAATATATTAAAATATTATTTCACCATGCAGTCAATATAAATCTATCAGTATTTTTGTGTATATTTGTGTACATGTTTGTGTTCATGTGAGTGCAGGTAGACATTTGTGCACATCAATGTGGAAGTGAGAAGGTAACTTCAAATGTTGTTCCTCAGGTACTATCCTTTTTTTAAGAAAAAAAGGATTGACATTTTTGAGATATTTTACATACTTTTCATAGCTATATTAAGTCCCTCTATTAGATAGACATTATTTCAAGAGCTTTTCAACAGCACAGTTCTGAACAGAAGTGTGGGGATACACATAGAAGAACAGAAAGGAAACATCCAACTCTAAGAATACTTATAAAAATCTACACACAGACTTTATTGCACATGTACCAGTAAAGAAAAATATAAAACAATGTCTTCTCCAGGTAATAATAGCTATAATTTATTAACTTCTTATTGTGTGCTCTCCTTTTACATGTGTTATGTCATTTAATCCTTTCTCATATTTTATTGACATATAGTCATTTTACACAGTAATAGACTTTGTAAAGACATTTCATTCAAGTACTTCTACTATATCCATTCAATTACTATATCCACTTAATTATTACAAAGACAATCCCCATAAGATAGATACTGTTATCATCTCCATTTTATAGTAGGAAAATTGAGGCCCAGAGATGTGAGAAAACTTCTCCCAGGTAGTAAGAAAGAGCTATGGGATTAATTTGTATGAGTCTTATGATAGTACTATGCATCACTCACTAGATTATTCTTCTACACAGCTTTTTAGTTAGCAAGTTATATGCCTGGGCCCTAGGCCAAACAGCATGAAATTAGTATAAGTGTCTGTGTGTTTCTGTAGGACTGCAGGTTTATGGGCCTGTGGGTCTGTACCATAGGCCAGACAGGCCAGAAACATAATACAACAAATGGCAGCCCAACATGGGTGAAATAAAACCACATAAAGTTGTATTAAGCTTTAAAATGGTTCTAGAGTACAGAAATCAAACCAAACGTGGATTCTGAATTGTGCCTCTGAAGCGAGTCATGGTACAGAGATGGCATGGCATTTGGGCCACAGACAAAATGGTGGCGGACTCACTGCAGGAAGAGTAAGCTGGAACAAGACTGGTTCCCAAAGTCTCACAGAAGACTCAGTATAATCAACAAGCTGCATGTTATTAATTTAAGATGTCTGTTTATATTGAACAAAAAGAGAACAGACTCAAAGATGGCTTCTTAGTAGCAGCAGCATTTTCTTGGTTCAACTTTGTTTGCTGGAGGCAAACAGAGGCATGGCTTTTGAAAAGAGATGCTTCCTGACTCAGTGTTATCAGCAAAACACTTGTGAGTCTTTTTAAGAGGCTCTGCTGCCAAATACTTAAATGAAATTAATGAGCAGCAGATGGACCCTAAAATTCCCCAAAGTGGTAATTGTAGGTATTACCAGTATCTCTGCTAAAAAGCTAAATTCTATTAATCTAGACCAGGAGCCAGATGGAGCCACCCTAGTGAAGTCTTTAATCTTTAACCACACTTTGGCAGATTAAAGGTGTGGTCAGAAACAGAAAGAAATAGAGGGAGCTGAGAGGGAGACAGACACCCTACCCAAGCATAGGTGTGGTCAGAAACAAAAAAAAAAGATAGGAAATGAGAAACATACAGTAGAGACAGATTTTTAAACACCCTCTAAACCATTTAGAGGGTGTTTAAAAATCTATGTAGGCTTAAAAGAGAAAAGAAAAAGGGAAAGGGATAGAGAAATTCCTTATAAAAAGAAATAGAGTAAAAAAATAATAAGCCACATAAAGATGGAAAATACAAAGAATGCCTGGATATTATATGTTATTGTCTTGTCTTTAAATTTTTTGACTATAAGTGAAATAGTTAAAGCTGGTAAAAGACATTTGATTATAAATGCTGCAGGATTAATTCAACCTATATATTTTATAAATGACTTAACTTTAAAAATGAAGTAAAAAGATACACTAATTTGGAGAAGAAGTTTTTATTTCCACAGAAAATGAGAGGCTGTGGATTTACTACTAATTAACAAAAATAAAGTTTGATCAAGGAAGACTCCCTGAAAATTTTCCAGTGGAAATGGATGGCCCAGATGATTCAGCATTTCAGAGCACCTCTGTTGCAGTTTCCTCTGAGCTCTGTATCCAAAACTACTTCACTAAGGACCTGTTCATAATCCTAAATTTTTCTTTGGACCAGTGCCCCCTTCACCCACATTCCCTAAAAAAGGATTATGGATGTTTGTGTTTGTTTACTGTATTGGTTTTAAGTTGTTACAGATAATGTTGAAAAGGGATATTAGATTTGGGGTTCTTCTTGTTTTAAAAAGAAAGAAGGGAGCAATGTAGTGGTGTTTATGTTGTTACATTGTAAATAATTGTCCTGTCTACTGGTTTAATAAAAATGCTAATTGGCTGAAGGCAGACAGGAAGTATGGGTGGGGCTACCAGGCTGAGAAAACTCTGGGAACAGGAAGAGCAGAGCAGAGATGCCACAGAGATGCCAGAGAAGCCAGCAGATGCAGAGGACAACTATGCTGCCCTGAGAAAAGGTACTGAGCCACACGGCTGAATAGGATAAGAATCATGGGATAGATTAAGAGCTAGCCAAGAATATGCCAGTGCCATAGGCTGATGAACATAAAATTAATACAAGACTTTGTGTGATTATTTGGGACTGCTGGTCCAGGATCTTAGGGCAAGTCCAGGCCAGAAAAATCATACATTATGATAGTACTATCAATCACTCACTAGATTATTCCTCTATACAGTTTTTTCCCTCCTAATGTGCATCTAAATGGTACATTTGACAAAGAAATGCCTACTTCAGGACTGTGTCTAATTTGACTTTCAATCTCTCCTAACAAAGACAGTAACTATTCCTATATTCAGTACTTTTTAATGAATGAAGAAATGAATGGTCACACTGAATGTTTGCTCTTAATTTTGTTCTCTGTTTATCTAACTACACACTGACCAGTATGATCTTTACCTATAGGGATTGATGTTGAATGACTTTAAAATATCTTAGCATGTACCACTACCACCACCAGAATCTTGTGCATCCTAAAAGGAAGATAATTAATGCCCCTTCTTAGGACATAAAATTTATATTGCCACTACCTTTGACTATGAAACTTTTAAAGGTGCATGCTCATTCTGAAGGCATGAAAGAGTTCTAAAGGGGAACCAAATAAAGCAGAAAATAAAATGCAGGCTTCTTTTGGAAGTGGTAGAAGTGTGCCCAGAGTTCCTAAATAACACGCCTACAATATTTCAGGACCTTTAATTACAATACCAGATCCTGCAGATACCAACAGGAAAGACAAAGATAGTCAATATTTAAAGACATGTACTGCCTGAAGTAAAATAGAATATACGAAGCCAGATGAATGTGTTGGTGCATGCCTGCAATCCCAGCAGTCGGGAGACGGTAGCAGGAGAATCAGGACTTCAAGGTCCTCCTCCCCTACATAGTGAGTTCAAGGCCAGTCTGGGTCACATGAAAATCTGTCTCAAAAAGAAAAGAAAAGACACAGAATAAAAATAATGGTTACAGTAAGCCCAATGTTTTGGAGCCAGAAGCAGGCATTAAAAAAGAACAGTCAGTGAGGCTGCAGCCAAACTAGAAACGAATGAAATGTTTCTTGGGTGTTCTGTAAAGGGTAAAACAAAATAGAAAAAGTTATGTGAAAGCTCTTTATGACCCTCATCAAATTATTTTTAGTGGGGTTTAGGGGTGGGAGGGAGGGAATAAAGAAGAAGAATAGGTGTGGACGTTAAGTTTTACCTGAATGTTCATTATTAAGGAAACATCCAATTTTCATCAAAAATGACTAAAACAGAAGACTGAGAATCCAATTGTCATTTGTGATTTATACCACTCTAAGTCAAAGCCTAGATAATATAATTATATTACATTGTGTTATATTTATTATTGTGTTTGTATTTACTATTAGCATGTGTGTACATGATACATGCATGCTATGGTGCTTATGTAGAGGTCAAAGAATTCTTTGAACCAAACTCAGGGCATCAGTCTTATACAATAAGTATCTTTATCTGATGAGCTATCTTACTCATTGGACTTATAATCCATACTTTCATGAAGTGTTGAAGACAATGATTGATAACAATGTCATTAATTACCAAAGATAGCATTCCACATTAAAGAAATCACTATCATACTTATCAAAGTCTATGTTAAACACTGCATTATGTCTTTGATTCTCACAGCTACATGGGATACATACTAATTTTGTTTTCATTTTGGAGATAAGTTAGAGACACAGAAAATTGAGAATGAACATGATCATGGTGAAGTCAAAATTTGAACCCATCCTTTCTGATTCCAGATCTCTTGTGAGCACTGAGCATGAAAGACACTAGCACTGGGGAAGAACTAATGCTTGCCATCTGTGAAGGTTAATATTGTCAGCTAGACAGGATTTACAAATGTCTTTGGGCATGTCTGTGGGGAGTTACTAGAATGCATACATAGAGAAGACCCATCCCAATTGTGGTTGGCAACATCCCATGATCTGGGACCCCTGAATGTATAAAAATTAAAAAGAGAGATGAACACCAACATCTATGACTCTCTTGCTTGACTATGGATATAATGTGACCAGCTACTTCAATCCCCTGACACTATGATGAATTGTGCCTTCTAACTGTAAAAACCTAAATCAACATTTTCCCTGGAGTTAAATGTGTTAGGCATTGTGTCACAGCAATGAGACAATAATATTATCCTCCAATGCAAGTTTTCACAGTAATTTGTAGGGTACATATGATGGTGGTATTTTAATCATTCTTTACATTTACCTAAACTATAAGTACCAAAACAGATGTATCAAACCTTCAAACAGCCCATAATTCCTCCTTTGAGGTCTAATTTAAATATTCTGAAATTGGCAGAAGACATTTTCTACTTTGTATGCATATTTTCCACTTCATGTTTATTTTACTTTCTCTTCATACTTACCTGAAGTTTCATGTTTTCAGTAAAACTGTTAATGAAATCAATTCACAAGAAATTTTGAGAGGAAAAGTGTTAGTGTTTTAGTAAGAGTAGGAACCAGTGAAATACTTCTATTTCTTGGCTAAGTAACTGCTAACGTGAAATGAATTGACAGCTCCCTCTAATATAGCAGAGGAAACAAGAAAAGTAATCAGACCTTCTCCTCTATCTTCAAACAGCTCACTCATTCAAGCTGTGAGGAGAAATGAAGGACAATAGAAATGATAAAAATAAGAGCCACTCTAGTCCATATTTTAGGCTCTGGATCTTACCACCTAAGAGCTACTGAAGAAAAGAAACATTTTAGTCTCTAAAGAGGATGGTCTAAAGCCTTTGGTACCCCTGAGAGAAATTTAAAATGACCCCCCATTGCTGGGCTATCTATAAACAACATCCTAGGATGCAGTGGTTTTCTTGATGTGCTGAAAGGGATATCAAGTTGTAAGAATGTAGTTTGGATTCTTGCTCTGATACTTACTAACTCTGTGACCTTGAAAAGTACTAAACCCTTTGCTTCTCATTTTAGAAATAAAGGGTAATAGTGAATGATACCTTCTAAAGGAGATTTGGAGATCAAAGCGGGGGGGGGGGGGTGGTAGATAAGAAGATATCAGGGGGCTAGAGATATAAAATAGCTCAATTGGTACATTTGTTGCTAAGCATACAAGAGGCACTAAATTGCATTCACAGTTAACATAATATCCGCACTCCAGAGGAAAATACTCATCTTCAGCTATATAGTGAACATGAGTCAGCCTGGGTTACAGAAGATCCTATTTCAAAACAAACAAAAAATTATAAGCATGATCACATGCTCACTCTCTCTATCTCTCTCTCTTCCCCCCCCCCCTCTCATACACACACACACACACACACACACACACACACACACACACACACACACACACATACACAAACAGAGAGGGGGGAAGACTTTTCCTTGGTAGATATGGAAAAAAATATTCACCCCAGGTAAGTCAGTGAGTACAGAATCACAACAAACAATTCTAGCTAACCAGTCAGTTTGGGGAGTTCTGTACAGGGGTTACTTATAGAAATATGGGTAATTCAAAGGCACCCCTTGCATTATCAAAATCCCAGCCCCAGTTGAGGGATGACTCAGGAAAGTTGCTTCACTGGAACTAGCTATATAATTTGCAAGTAGCACAGCTGGTCAGAGAATCTCCTTTCCCTAGCAATTGTTGCTGCTTCTATTGTTATGGAAATAATATGCCTTCTCAGAGAGAAATCACTTCATACACTTAAAGATGAAGAAAAGTTCTTAACTGCCTGGCTGACTGGGGCTAAGGCCCGAATAAGAGTTGACCCCCAACACAAGTTTTCATTAGCTTACACACATGTAAGCCTTATACATTTTACATTCACAGTCATCCTTAAGTCTCCTTCCAGTTCTGGCCCTAGGTTACACCTCAAAAAATTTAAAGAGAGATGAGAGACTACAAGTCTAACTGTTTAGGCATTTAGTAGATTTATACAGCAAAGAATTATATATTGCCAGAATTATTTTTTAAGGACACTAGTGTTCTTGAACAGTTGTTACCTAGGGTTATACTGACTGCCTGGCAGAACAATGTCTTCCACGATAAAAAAACACAGGGGACTAAAGGACAGATATGAACTTAATGATGTTTGTGACCCTGCATTGCCTACCCTGAACTACCCTTAGAGGTTATGTCTTTAGTATTATAGTTATCTATTTAGTATTATAGGTATCAGGGCCTGATGGTAACTCGGTGCTGTCTCCTTTGTCATGGTAATCAGAGATGAATGCTGGTCAATCCTGGTGAGTAAACATTTACATCCTAGCATCTTAAATTTCCCTTATCTCTAACAAACTTGGTTAGTTCACCACTTATCTTTGAGATATTTTGAAATTAGTACTCCTTTAACTAAATTGCACTTGTGAGCCTTAATGTTTCCAACACAAGGAGACATTATTGGACATTACTGTGTTGGTAAGTCTTTTGTAACATCAATTCTATCTGTTTGAGTTTTTTCTATATCAATATAACTTTGGAAAGGTACTGTGACTCTTCTGTTTCAACTTTCTGAGACTTGTAAGATTTGTTTACTTCCTGAGTCTTATGAGTCTTCATTCTATCAGTAGGCTCTCTAAATTTAGAATTTTATGCTTGCTTTACAGAATTTTCAAGCCATATGTTCTTATACCAGAAGATAGTTGTAATTTCTGAGAAAAAACCTTGTGAAATAACTTTGAATTAGGACCTGGCTCACATACAAGCACTTTAGCTCCCCAATACATTACTGAAACTCACTTGAAATCTCATTAAGAGACCTCATCTGCTCTGTTCATCACACAGAACCTCCAGAAAGACCAGGGTTGCAATTCCCATTGTACTACAAGGCCACTCAGCATAGAGGTTTGTTTTCTCAAAGCAAAAACTTCTGAGAAACATATGATTCCCAGATTGAGAAGTTTACAAGATGGCCAGGGTTATACCTTATGCCACAAAGAAAATACACTTTGACAAAGGCTAACATGCAACTCCCACAAGCCAAAAACTGCATTAATGGCAAAATGATTTACTCTAATTACTGAAAGAAATTTGTATTTAAAAAATTAGTTTATACTTTATTATTATATTATCCTTAGTCACTATCAAAAGTTGCTAAGACACTGCAATGAATCTTAACCCCCAAAAAGCTAATTTAATATTTATTTTGTTTCTCCTAAGCAAACTGCATATCAAGTAAAGAAAGCAAATAATTGAAGAGGCAGAGTTATGTTTGGAAGAACTAATTAAAAAGCAAAGGGGTTTTTAAATTTATTTTATTTTTGAGATAATATGATTCTATCACTCCCCCTTCCTTTTCCAACTTACAAATCCCTCCTTGATCTCTTTCAAATTCACAGCCTCCTTTTGTTACATCCTTGTATGTGTATGTGTGTTTAAACACACACACACACACACACACACATACACACACACACACACATACACACACACACACACACACACACACACACACACCTAAATACAGAAGTCAGCCTGTTCTGACTATATGTTACTTTTACATATATGTTTTCAGGAATGACCATTTGCTATTGGATCAACAATTAGTGAGCTCTTTCCAGAAGTTTGTAAATAACTTTTAATCAAATAACACATCTGGGAATGGTGAGTAAATAATGGTGAATAATGAGAAAGTAAATAAGGAGAAAAGTTGGTAGTAAAATTCTTTTACAGCTGGGTCAGAGTGAACCCATTAAGAAATTTTTGTGTCATATCTTAGAGTGAGTGTCCTGCCAGAAGAAAGGAGATGTTCTAAAGAGATACATGAGCCCCTCTTTCTTTGAGCTATTAAGACTATTGAAACCCAATGAAAAAAATTTTCCCTAGGAATCAAGCTGAGGGCAGGGAATGTTGAAGCCCCAGTGCAAGCCAAGAGAGTAGCTTGCCTCCCAGATAGAGAGTTCATGCAATTCTGAATGATAACTTATTCAGCTAACTTTTAAGACAGTTGAGAGCCAAGTCAAAAATGTGTCAATAATGGATAGAACCACATCTTTATGGGAGACTAGTTATGCATATCTCTTCTCATCAACTTTTTCTTTTTTATTGCTGTTGCTTCTTATGCTTGGAGAAAGGATCAGATGCATTCCAGGCTGGCCTCTAACTTTAACTCACTAGCCAAGGATGGCCTCGAATATCTAATCCTTTTTTCCTTCACCTCCTTTCCTGAGTGCTGGGATTACAGGCATGTGCCACCAGGCCCAGTTTATTGGGTACAAGGAATCAAACATTTAAAAAATGGGACTGAAGTATACCAAAAAAAAAAAAAAACTGAAGTCACATTAACTTTCACTGTGGGATGTGAAACATTCCACAGTTCACATGAGCCAGTGTCTCTAATAACTAGTAGAAGTAAAGGAAGTAAAGTGTAGAACCCATTATATCATTATGAGAAATGTGCTAAGATAATTACCACATGCAATACATGAATCTTGCTTAGATTCTGATATAGACAAAGTAGTGGTCATAAGAAATATATAAGGCAACCAGAAAAAAATTAATTTAGACTGGTTGTAAGTGGTATTATGGAATATTGGTGAATATTGTTACACATCAAAATGATATACCATTTAATATTAAGCTCCTTATCTACTGGAGGCACTTCTTGTAGATTTAATAATAAAATGAGATGCTTATTTAATGTATGAATGCAGACCTGGCCTCCATGTTCTCCTCACAATTCTTCAGTCCGTACCTGTCCCCTACCCTAAACTCCAGCCCAGGGGCTGGGTTGTCTTTCCCATTATAAACCACCCATTCTTTTTGATTACCTGGTCCTTTTTATCTTTCCTTTCTTTTTCTTCCTTTTTTGGACTCTTTTAAATCTTGTGACTGACTGCCGCATCTTGTTCCTCCTCTCTCTACTCTCCCTTCCCTCATATGGCTCAGGGTCATGTCCATTCTCGACTCTCCCAGATATCTCTGCCTCTGGAAATACTATATCTATAACAAACCATATAGATAGATGGATGGATGGATAGATAGATGGATGGATGGATGGATAGATAGATAGATAGATAGATAGATAGATAGATAGATAGATAGATACAGATAGACAGATAGACAGATAGATAGATAGATATAGATAGATGGGTGTGTGGGTGGGTGGATGGATGGATGGATGGATAGGTAGGTGGGTAGGTAGGTGGGTAGGTAGGTAGGTGGGTGGGTGGGTGGGTGGGTGGGTAGGTAGGTAGGTGGGTAGGTAGGTGGGTAGGTGGGTGGGTAGGTAGGTGGGTAGGTGGGTGGATAGGTAGGTAAGTAGGTAGGTAGGTAGGTAGGTAGTTAGGTAGGTGGGTGGGTAGGTAGGTAGATAAGTGGGTAGGTAGGTGGGTGGGTAGGTAGGTATGTGGGTAGGTAGGTAGGTGGGTAGGTAGGTAGGTAGGTGGGTAGGTAGGTAGGTGGGTGGGTGGGTGGATAGGTGGGTAGGCAGGTAGGTAGGTAGGTGGGTAGGCAGGTAGGTAGGTGGGTGGGTGGGTGGGTAGGTAGGTAGGTGGATAGGTAGGTGGGTAGGTAGTTGGGTAGGTGGGTAGGTGGGTAGGTGGGTGGGTGGGTAGGTAGGTAGGTGGGTAGGTAGGTGGGTAGGTAGGTGGGTAGGTAGGTGGGTAGGTGGATAGGTGGGTAGGTGGGTAGGTGGGTAGGTAGGTAGGTAGGTAGGTAGGTAAGTGGGTAGGTAGGTAGGTGGGTAGGTAGGTGTGTAGGTAAGTGGGTAGGTAGGTGGGTAGGTAGGTGGGTAGGTAGGTGGTAGGTGGGTAGGTAGTTAGAGATAGATCTATAATAAACCTTCTCCTCCCCCATACCTAGCAGCAATCCATTTCCTTTTTATTTACAGTTTTCATTCATCAGCCACCACCAGTAATGAAAATCAGGAAGTGGGCAGTCCAAGGCTATCTGCTGTAACCAGGAACTGACAGCATATTTTAAGACCCCCAACTCCTAAAAAGGTCTCCTATGCTGGTTAGTTTTCACTGACTACTCAACACAACCTAGAATTATCTGAGAGAAGAGTCTTTTAGATATGTTTTTAATTATTCATTGCTATTTTATATTTATAAGTGTATTTGTACATGTGTATTTGTATAATGTATATGTCTGGTGCCCAAGGTGACCAGAAGAGGGCCTATTATTCCCAGGAATTGAAGTTACACAGTTGTGAGCCAGCTTGTCAGTGCTGGAAACAGAACCTAGGTCCTCTGGAAGAGCAGTCAGTATTCTTTACTATTGAGTGATTTTTCCAGGGTCTTAATGAGGAATTTGTATAATTACTTTAGTGTGTGGCACATGTGTGAGGATTGTCTTGGTGGTTAATAAATGAAGGAAGAAGAGCCAACCCACTGTGAACCGCAAGATTTCCCAGGCAGGAGGTCCAGAACAGTATTAAGTGTGAAGAAATCGCACTGAGGAGAAACAAGCAAGAATCTATGCATTTATTCTCTCTCTGCTCTAGACTATAGAACTGAGGCTTTAAGTTCCTACTTTGACTTCCCTGCACTAATTAATGGGCACCTGGAATTGTATGGCAAATGTTTGCTTTCTTCACTAATTTATTTTGCTCAGAGTTATTTGATCCCATCAACAGTAATAAAACTACACCACTCTTAGAACACAAAGTCATTACAGTGAATGAGCTGTACTATGTTCTAAAGAAGCTGGATTTACAAAGGTAGGCAACAGGCTTTCGTTGACCACTCCTTTGCCCAATGATAAAAAGGGGAAAAAAATGGTGAGATCTTCTGTCTCTAAAGCTACGTTACTCAGTATTCTCAACTAAAGCAAGCCAGATCATAGGAAACAAATTTAACAAGTATTGCTTTCATTGGCAAATTACAACTCTAACTTTTGATTGAGTACCTATTTGCGTAAAGGCTAATAATCTGCACATCATTTTTAAAATAGTATCACGGAAAATTACATGTCCAAAACCAACTTTCTCTGCCATCATAGACAGAGCTCTTATTCTTTTCTGGCACCCTCAATCACTGCAGTGTTACAGAAACCCTTGTTAATTTTTTAAAATTATACTACTTTATTCAATAGGTGCTCTCCAACTCAGCTTTCATAAAAGAAATAAATTAGTCCCTCCCTGGAGGTGTCTTCCTTCTGTTGATGGAGGGCTCTCAGATCAGAAACTGTCTCTGAGAGCTTCCCAGGAATGGGGATGACATACCTAAAGCATGGTATTTCTCCTGCTTCATTATCAGTGCTCCCAGCTCCCCAAACATACCAGCACCAACTTCCCCAACCCCTCTTACTTTTTAAACTCACAGCATGGGGGTGCTCCCAGTTTTCAGAATGTTATGAAAGCAAGACAATCTGATTGACTACTCCTCAAATTTTACTTCTGAAATGCTAAAAGTTAAGAAACATAATTAAACTGCAAATGCATTAACATTTATATAAAATATAAACCAAATGCTTATCCTGATTCACCAAACAAATTACACTTTGAACATTATAAAAAACCAGCTACTTATCACCGGCACCATTTGAAATTATTGCTAGTACTACAACTCCAAATGCCTAAGATGCCTTAAATACAAACCCTGAACATTTACATACTGATTTCATGAGCAAAGCAAAAGGTATTTGCTGGTAACAGTACAGGACTCAGCAATTTTATTGTCTGAGTAATCCTGGTTCGTTCTGATATGAAAATTCAATTATTTTAGAACGGGCCCTCTCATTAAATTTTGACAAGCACTACGAGCCCAGTACCACTTATAGCTCGAAGAGACCGGGGGTGCCTGATAGCACCACACTGAATTTTAAAATGTAGTATTTTTGCAGGACAAGATTATCTGACAATTTTGTATTAAAAGAAGAAAAAATTAATCAAATACATTGTAATATTCAACACTGGTATATTTGCTCTTCTTTTACAGATATTTTACTAAAATTTGCTGCAAAAAAAATGTTTATTGCATGCTTTCTCCCAGATTTCACCATTGAGTAATGTACTAGAGAAATGTGTGTATATAGGTAGTGAGCAGGAAGAATTTGACAACACGTTTTTTTACCTACTGCTCCCTTTATCAATTGAAATGTATTTATGGTACTTATAAACATGATTTCTGGAAAACAGAAATGGCTTTATTTGCATATAGCCTAGTATTCATTAGGATGCTTATTGTCCAAGAACAAAAAGATCTCTTAAAGAAACTTCTGAGCAGAACCATTGTCTTTTAAAGCACACCTTGCAGCTAATCACAAGGGAGAAACAATTTCATTTATGCCCCCAACAAGGCTGAAAGAACAATGGTTTCTAGGTCTGGTTGGGTTAGGTTCATTTTTGTTCTGTCTTCTAATTTTCCAATGAGGGCACATTTAGGTGTTCTCAGTCCTCTGCCAAGAAAAGATGCATTGCCATGCTTCAATCTTGTCTGTCCACACTTGCCCCTCCATCAAGACAGGCACAGAAATTGTTCCTTTGATATCCCTTAGTGACTAAAACATTCAACTGTATGTAGTGAAGCCACCAAGCCTACAGTTCTAAAAATGGAATCAGAAGGAAGAAGGATATACACTAAAGGGAACTAGAGAGTTGATACACACAAAAGGTATCTGGTGCCCTGCAAAGACTGACTCTGAAACCAAGCAAGGGGACCAAAACCAGGTCTGATTGATTGTTCAGGCTCTGTGAAAGTCTTGCTGCTACTTCTCTCTATCTCCCCTCAGCTTTGCTCTTATCTTTTTCATGGTGGTGGTAGTGGTGCTGATGGATTTTGCTTTTGTTTGGTTTGGTTTTGATGATTTTAAATAGTCTCACAATAGCCAAAAGTGACCAGCAACTCACAATGTAATTCAGGCTGGCCTCAAACTCATGGCAATCCTGCCTAAATGCTGGGATTATCAGTGTGAGCCACCATGACCTGACATGCCCAGATCTTTAACTATTCTGTTCACCAGTCTTTCTCTCATTGCCTTTGTAGTTAGCTACAGGGTGTAGTTAGCTCCTTTCTAACTCTTTTCATTAATACACACACACACACACACACACACACACACACACACACACACACACACACACACACACAAATGCTATTACAAATTACATATTTTACTGGATTCACTTTTGCCTTAAGGTGTTTGAGAACACTAGATTATACCTCAACTTCCTAGTAAATTTTCTAGACCTTTTCTCCTTTAAAGTTTGACCTTTAATCCAGCACTCGGGAGGCAGAAGCAAGTTCTCTGTGAATTTGAGGCCAGCCTAGTCTATATAATGAATTTTATGACAGCTGGGGATACATAGAGAGACCTTATCTCAATAATAATAATAATAATAATAATAATAATAATAATAAATGTTCTGGGTTTTGAAAGCTATATACAATTGTTCAGAAAACTACAATCATTGACAAAAACAGTTTTATACATCACAGTTTAGAAGAAGAAATGAGGATGGAGAAACAGAAGATGTGCTTAAAAAGCAAAGTGTATTATGCTTTTGTTACACTAACTTTTCATTTTGACTTTTGATATGGGATGTCTTCCTATATGCTGTGAATTGCCTTATTACCATTTGTTAATAAAGAAGCAGTTTGAGCCAATGGCAAGGCAGCTTAGAAGAAGGCACAAATCAAAGCAGAGATAAAGATGAATGAGGGCAGATTCACAGAGAGAAGCTACAAGATAAAGCCTAGAAAGCAAGATTTAATGGGACACACTTAAATGATGCAATGGGGTTTCTTGGTCCTGGGTGGCCAGAGACCCAGACCTACAGATCTGCCGCATCAGACACCTTAGCTGCCACCCACTGCTGCTCATGTCCCCAGAAATGACTCGGACGCTTATATTAACTTTATGCAGTTGGCCTATGGCTCAGGCACATTGCTAGCTAGCTCTTACATCTTAAATCAACCCATTTCTACTAATCTGTCTGCCATGTAGCCCGTGGCTCACCTGTGTTCCTTACATGTTGCTCCTTGGGCGACTTGCTCGATCTGCCTGACTCCGCCCTGCTTCTCCCTACCTATGCTCTGATTTCTCCTCCTACTTCTTCTATGGTGCCTGTCATGGCCCAAAACAGTTCTTTTATTTAAAGATTGATATTCATAGCATACAGAAAGGCATTCCCACATCACTTAAAGCCACAGAGACAAATACAATACATATATTAATAAAAATGGGTTGTGTTACGTCATAAGAGCTAGCTGTATAAGCCTGAGCCATAGGCCAAACAATTTGTACTTAATATAAATCTTTGTGTGATTATTTGGGACCAAGCAGCTGCGGAATGCAAGACTATGTCTGAACTTCGAGGCTAGGCTGGGCTTATAATCCCTTCACTTGTGAGATAGAGGCAGAAATATCAGGAGCTCAAGACCATCCTTGGTTACACAGTGGATTCAAGACAAGCCTGGCATACATTGAGACCCTGTCTCAAAAAAAAAAGTTATTTCTTTTTGAGTCAGGGAATCACTTTATAACCCAAACAAAAATTCCACATGTAACCCAGGCTGCCCTTGAACTTTCCATTCTCCTCTCTCCCAGAGTGATGATTATAGACCAAGAAACTGGTGCAAAGAAATATTAACCTACAAAAGCAAGCGTAGGAGATGAGCTCAACAGTAGAAGCAGTAAGACTGAGTAGGTGTGGCTATTCAGGCCACCCATTAAAAACATAGAATAATATGCCACCCTTTATGACCATACCAGCCTAGAATTTCTGACTGAAAACAGATTTTCTTGGTTTATCTTGTGCTAGTAAAACATTTTTCCTGGGGATGTTACAATTTATGTGAACAGCTTTCTAGACTATGCAAAGAGATGCTTCCAGTAGAACAAGAAATTAGTACAGATTTATTTTTTATTTTCTTAAATTAGTCAAGCAGCCTAGCTACTCATCTACAGGTGAACAAATAAAAGTATAGTATATATGTGCAACAAAGTTCAACCTGACCATTTAAAAAGGAATTAGATTATATCTTTTGCAGGAAATAAATGGGAGTGGAGGTCACCATATTAAAAGGGGGCAGATGCCATTTTCTTTCATATGTAAGAACAAATCATGGAAGGGCAAGAAACTAAAATGTTAACTACTAAGGATATTAGCACTTCAGAATTATAAATACATTATTAATTCTCAGGTCGCAAGGTAATTCAATATAACTGAATCTAACCTGACCTCCATTCATTGCATGGATATTCCATACATGTCTGCCCACGAGGAACTCATTAGGCTCCCACATCCCTATAACAACACCTTCAGAAGCAATACATCCTGTCTTCTGTAAACTGGCTCTTATGACTAAAGTCAGAATGTACCCCCTCACATTTTCACTCTGCTCAAGAAAACTATTCAAGGTCAGATCCAAATTCTTCTGTTTCTGATGGCTTACAATGAAATTTCCAGAACCTTCTGCTTGCTCCTTTTATCCCACCTTATTACTAAGCTAAATCATTGTATGTCTTCTCCACCAGATTGACCTCCTTAATGCAGGAGGCTATAGATTTTTTCTTTAATCTCCATATCCTCAACATGTAACACGGGGTCTATAACTTTAATTCTTGTTGCTAGTAAATAAAATACAAACACTGAGGAAAGTAGTCTCTCCAAAGGCTTCTTCCACTTATGGCTTTGTTTTCTTCCTAGCAGCCACAATGTTAGCAATTGCTCTAGTTTGCAAGCTTATTGTAGTTAACTCTCTGATATAGGAGGTGAGTACCATGAGGACAGACAATGAGTTTTGACACTAAATCTCTAGTACCTATTATCAGTGCCACTAAGACATCCAGTGAGTATTTCTGAATGGATAAAGGAACAGTCTACCTTCTCTCTTTAGTTGTAGTCAGGACACAAATAGTTTTTTTTTAGATAGTGTGTCACTATGTAGCCTAGGCTAGACTAGAATTCATTATGTAGCCTATATTGACTTCAAAGCCATGATACCCCTGCTTCATCTTCCCAGGAACTAACGTTACAGATATGTCACCAAGTCTGACTGTATGTTAAACAACTTAAACACCAAAAGTCTTACAGTAAAATAATTTTTGTAGATGACATTTCCATATAGAAGACATTAGGGAAGTGCTCTCCAGCAGCCCAGAGAAGCCACACTCTTGAGATATTGGCACTTGCATTATACTTGCCCTAGTGAGAAAAAGAAACCAATACCACAGGAAACAGCTGAATCTAGTTCCTGCATATAGATACAAGACCCTGTACTCACTTTTCTATTATTCCAAGTACAAGCAACCAACCTAAGACACAAATCCTTAATTGTAGTGGGATTATGTTGCTGCATTGTAAATAATTGTCCCACCTACTAGTTTAATAAAAATTCTGGTTGGCTAAAGGCAAACAGGAAGTGTGGGCAGGGCTACCAGACTAAAAACTCTGGGAACAGGAAGAATAGAACAGAGATGCCAGGGAGGCTCCAGTGAGACGGATGCCAGCAGATGCAGAGGAAAAAAAGTTGAAATGCTGCTGAGAAAAGGTACCAAACTGCATGGCTGAACAGGATAAGAATCACGGGTTAGTTTAAGAGCAAGAGTTAGCTAACAATATGCCAGAGCCATAGGCTGATCAGCATAAAATTAATATAAGTGTCTGTGTGCTTCAGTGGGGCTGTGGATCTGTGAGTCTGCAGGTCTGGACAACAGGCCATATAGGCCATATAGGCCAGAAATATATCACTACACTTTCTGAGAAATATGCATGTGAATTGAAGTTTAATTCTATTGTTGGTGCATATGTTTGCATCAAAGAAGTATTCATAGAAGGGGTTGGGTCTGCAAAATCCTTTTATCAGAGACCTTCATGTAGTACAATGTACAACTGGCACTTAAGAGGTACTTCTGAATGGGGAGGGATAGATGGTTTTATGTTATGTAAAGCCACTCTTCTCTCAGAGTGGCACTAAAAAACTAGGCAGTGGAAAGTAGCAAAAAGAAAAAGCCTGGGTTATGCCAACAGGGAGGGAATGTTGCTAAAATTTCTAATTGTCGTCTTTCAACTGCTTAATTGGGTCCTGGAGATATTCAGCACCACCCTCCAATTGTTGACAAAAAGCAACTTAGTCTTTAGTTAGTATCAAGCTCTCAGGTGTATTTTTTTTCACCTTGGAATTAGCTCCTGTGTTAAGCACAAATATTGTGTCAGTCCTGCAACCAAGCTTTATTTGGCAGCAGGAGAGGATACAATGTGTGGCTATGGTACCAAACCTTGTATTCTAATGCATTAGAGGCTTGGAACAATTCTAGCAGAAGACAAGAAGTTTTAAACAAACATACTTATTCTATCAGATTATTAAATAATAGACACCAAAATATTAAAACTTCTGTAGGAAATCCGTGCTTGGAAAAGAGAAAGGCTAAAGGAAGCATTGGTGCCAGACAGAGAAGGAGTTAGCTTTTCAGAAGAGATTGCACATATTTCCAACAATCTGTGGGACAGACCAGAGCCAAGACAATGAGGACAGAATGACAGAAAGGACCAAAACTTAACCAGGCCTGCTTAGTTACAAATAAGTTTTGTCCTCTATTTTAACTAAAACTCAGTTTTAACTAAAGCTGAAGCCCTTTATTCACTCCTCTCCTCTCTGCTTCTCACTGTTTATTGCCTCCTTAATTGGGACATTGAGATTGGTGGCCAAACCCAGTTCTTTGGGGTATCCAAGGTTCAAGTTTGCTTTTATGTCACTCAGAACATTTGGTAAGAGAGAAGAAATAAAAAGTGGCCAGCACCTTGACAGGGGCACAAACAAACAGAGTGAAGATTTGCAGCTTCCTGAGTTTGGTGGAGTTGAGTTTCAAACAATACTTAGAAGAACAGGGAGCATGTGAACATAAAGAGAGTAGTTTGATTGGCACCATCAATGTGAAAAAAGAATAGCATGAATTTGGAACCATAAACACCAAAAGTGTCATCTACAATATATATTGAATGACATCTTCTAACCAACAAGAACTTCTAAGCCTCATATATGAGAGGCTCCTGCATAGACCAAAGATGGATGAAGAGGTAACGCAAAGGTAAAATTACCACCAGGGGCATTACCTTTACTTGATCCTTATATGCCAAAAATAATCAACCGAAACAGATAATAAGTTGGCACACAAGAGCAAAGCGGCGGTTTTCCTCAAAGTACCATAAATAAATTCCACTCACTCACAACTCACCTCCATTACTCTTATTTATGAAAACTTCCTCCCTTCCTAGACTCTACCTCTGTGGGATTTTGACTTCCAACTTGTCAACTGGATGAATTAAAGTCCAAATCACAGTCATCTGCCCATCTGCTTTCCACTCAATTCAGAAAATTACCCAATTTTTCAATGATGCCTAAAACTCTTAAATCTTCTAGCCAATTTATAGTAAATGCATGGGCAAAAGACTTTGCAAAATTCACTGTCACATTTTCTACATTTAATGTAGGTACATGATGGGAGTTGGAGGTTTAACTAAGTGCATTTCGGGCAGCATAAAATACCATTTTAAAAAGGATGGAACAACAACCCCAAAAGGATAGAAGTGCCCAGTGATTTTAATTGCCCTGTGCGTAGAATTTAAACAGCATTAGCCTGACTCTACCACACAAAACACCAAGCAAACAAGAGCCGTTTTCCTTCACTTAGGCCTTCGAGTTGAAACAAGAATGAACAGTTCACATGGGTGGCACTACTCACTGATTCTTGCTATTAGCAATTTTTCCTCTTTGGAATAAAAATGCCAATTAGTCCTTTTGGCAGAACACTGCAATGGGGCATTTTAAGCCATTTCTTTTCCAGACCTCTTTTGTGAATCCTGTCACACAGAGATTGTTGTGTGGGATAGTCTGCACATGGTAGGAAAGCTGAAGCCTTGGGACAGAAACCATCAGAGCAGACAGGACCTGACAAATACATCACCTGAGGAGAAAAGAAAGGGCCTTTAAAAAATAAGGACTGACTGGTGAGGGTAACAGCCTCCTTAACTGTATTAGTGTAACTGTCCCAGCTGTGTGCATCAGTAAATTTGCATTTCAATGAGTGACTTTATTAGATTTTTGTGAATGACCTATGGTTTCATCACATGGCTATAATTTCCTCATGCCACTCCCCCAATACCTATGGAGACTTAGAATTTTTTTCAAAGGTCTGGACTGACATAAAAAAAAATCCATGTAGTACTGTACTTAAGAGCACAGGTGCTGAACATTGACCATCTGTGGCTAAATTCTCTCTATAGTGCCTATTTGTCTATTAACCCATTAGTCTGTTTTATATAGTAAAGAAAATTAAATGGACAAATATTAAGGCATGTATCTTGAACACTAGGAGTGATCACATTCCCCAAATAGTCAGCACATGTAAACACTATGCAAACAATATTTAATTATTACAGTACCCTTAGCACATAACTAATAAATAACAAAATTGGGGCAAGGGGTGCAGCACAATTGGTAGATATTTACTCAGCATGAAAGAACATCTGGATTTAGTCTCCAAGTGTGGTGGCAACATACCTATAATCTTAGCACTCCCAAGGTAGAAGAGGTTCAAAAGTCTAAGGTCACTCTAGACTACATAACATATTCATTCACTAAAGAGTAAACATTCAGTGTAATGGTGAATATGGGGGCCTGTGGTGTTTTGAATAAGGGTGGATCCCAGAGCTCCTATGTTTGAATGCTTAGTCATTAGGAAGTAGTAGTACTTGGTCTCTAGGAGGTATGGCCTTATTGGAATAGTGTGGTCTATTAGAGGAAGTGTGTCACTAGGAGTGGGCTTTGAGGTTTCAAATATTCAAACCAGGCTACCCTACTCCATGTCTTGCCTTTTACCCTCTAGATTAGTCCCCTCAGTCTGCAATTTGACACACACACATTTATTTTCTAGGTACAGTTCTGACACCTCCTGACATTTCCTATGCCTTCTGTCTTATCTGTGCAACCTTAAATGATATTGCAAATAGTTATAAGCAAAGGTTTAGATATTTATATTGTTTCTCAATAAAATTATCAAAGAAATAATAATTTTATTTATATATACATGTATGTATATGTATCTCTATACTTGACTGATAGATGAAAGGCTCAAGAACAAAGTTTGAAAAACAATGCACTAGATGCAAGAGAGGTGGCTCATCCAGAAAAGGTCTGCTGCACAAGTCTGAGGACTTGAGGTCAGATGATGAGCATCTATGTAAAATCTGGATGTAATTGTACAGAGCCTTCTGACCTGCTGTCATAGCTGAATCCAGGATCAGAGACTGCTTCAAAAAATAAAGTAGAAAAAAAAACAGGAAAGACACCCAATGCCTATTACTGATGTACACACACACACACACACACACACACACACACACACACACACACACACACACACACACACACACACAAAACTCTGAGACACTGCAATACAGGTAAGAAGAATATTGCTCCTCTAGGTTGGAAAGGTCTACATAGAAGAATGCACTTATTAACAGAGTTAATGATCTACATGTGATTCTCCTCAAAATGTGGTTCACTTACTTTTTCTCCATGAACTATCATTTTTCATTATGATGAAAGATATTTTAAATTTTTACTTTAAAAGGGTAAGAATCCTATCATTTTCAAGTTATATTTTGCACATTCAGGTAAAATTTTTTTAGTAGACATGCTTCTACTCATCGATAAAGTACCTGACAATCTTCAACTTTTCTTATTCTCAGCTCAAATGCCTTTGGATTCACCAAGATGTTTTTTAATCCCAAAATTACTTCTAGCTACAATGATTTTTATTCTTTCTTTGGTTTTTCTCTTTGTATACTGTATAAATGTATGATCATGTTTGTATAGGTACACCTACTTGTACATGCCATACAATTTGAAGGCCAGAGGTCATTGTTGAACATCTTCTTCTATCACTGTCTACTCTATGTCTTTTTTTTTTTTTTGAAACAGCATCTCTTACTGAACCTGGAGCCCAATCCTTTGGCAAGTCTTCCTGGCCAGCAAAGCTCCACATATGTTTGTCTCCACCCATTAGCATTGAGTTTACAAACATGCTGCCATGCCCTGGAAGTTTCTTGGTCCCACTTAGCTCCACAGTCCAGAAGAATCTCACTCACCAGTGGTTTTGTGGCCACTTATAAAATTATTACTCAGAGGCTTACATTAATGACAACCTGTTTGGCCTATGAGTCAGCCTCATTACTAACTAGATCTTTCATCTTAAATTAACCCATCTCTATTAATCTATGTATCACCATGTGTGTCTTGGCTAACCTCTGTTCCATTATATCTTGCTTCCTGGGCAGCAGCTTGCAGCTTCTACCCCAATCTCACTTTTTTCCTCCCTCTCTCCTTTATTCATTGCTAGCTTTATCCTGTCTTACCATTGGCCAGAACATCTTCTTTATTAACCAATGGTAGCAACACATATTCACAGTATACAAAAAGACTATCCCACAGCAATGCCCAGCATTTACAAAAGTGTTATGAATCCAAATTAAGGTCCTCATGCTTGCATATTAACTACTATCTCCACTTTGCTCAACTCTAAGACATCATGGACTATAAAATGCTTCTCAAGGTGGGGAAAAGAGGCTCATGAATAGCCCCTCTTATTGAGTACCTGTCTTAGTTAGGGTTCCTATTGTTGTGAAGAGATACCATTGTGGGGATATTTTCAAATATAATAAAAACAGTCGGAGATATCAGAGGAGAGATCCACCTCCTCCAGTCTTTGTTTATTTTATTTTGTTTTTTGCCAGACAGAGTTTTCTGTGTAACAGTCTGGGCTGTTCTGGAACTTGCTTTGAAGACCAGGCTGGCTTTGAACTCACAGAGGTTCTCTTGCCTCTGCTTCCCAAGTGCTGGGACTAACATTGTGAGCCACAGCTTCTTCTGCCTGCTCTGTCTTTTTATGCCTGCCTTAAATACCTTCTTAGCTCAGTTAAGGCGTGTCACCACCACTGCCTGCTTGGGAGCCTGGAACTCCTGTAAACTAAAATGACCTCAAACTCAGATTGGATTAAGGGCGTAGGCCACCACTCCCAAGATATTCCCTATCCTGGGATTAAAGATGTGATTTACCACTGTCTGATCCCCCTACACTGGCTGTGAGTAGATCTCTCTGATATCTCTGACTGTTTTTATTATATTTGAAAATATCCCCACACACCATGACCATGGCAACTCTTATAGAGGAAAATATTTAATTGGGGCTGACTTGCAGTTTGAGAAATTCAGTTCATCATGTTCATGGTGGAATGCAGGCAGACACGGTGCTAGAGAGTTACATATTGATCTGTAGGCAGAAGGAGATTGTGTGCCATGCTAGGCATAGCTTGAGCATATGAGACCTCAAAGCTCACTCCCACAGTGCACACTTTCCCCAACAAGGCCCTACCTACTCCAATCACATCTCCTAATAATGTCACTTTCTATGGACCTATGTGGGCCATTTTCTTTTTGACAGCTTTTGGGATAGGGAAAGAGAGTCAGTTTTCTTTAAGTGTGTAGCCCCTGGTAGGTCAACCACACTCCAGTCAATGGTCCCACACTCAAGAATATGGTAGCACAAACTGGACTTAATAGTCATTTAAAAACAAAGAGGACACAAAATTGGAAGAGGGAGGGAAAGTAGAGGGTGATCTGTGACAAGTGAGTATAAATGTAATCAAAGTGAATTTTGTGAAATTCTGAAAGAATATAAATATATTAAGATAAATAAATTTGAGTATATTTGAATAAATATAAATTTGAAATGTACCAATATTTAATGAACCACTCAGAAACACTAATAAAGGCCAATAATGCTTAGGTATCAATTAGAATATTCTTATTTAAAAATTTTCTCTTTTTGTTTTTAAAGACAAGATTTCTCTGGGTAGCTCTGTATATCCTGGAACTTGCTCTATATCCCAGGCTGGCCTAGAACTCAGATCTCCCTGCTTCCTTAGTGTTGGAATTAAAGGTATACGCTCCCACCACTCAACAATTTTAAGCATTTTTGTTTTAGGTTTCTTTGAATGTAGACATTTTCTCTTACCTTTTCATAAAAGGGGCAATACAAATAGAAGTAAGTTGGCTGTTGTACTTTTAAAATTATTATTTACTAAGAATCCAACTTTTCAAAATTACAGCTCAGCTCACAAGCAACCTGCTTTGCCTCATAGCATTGACTTTTATGCTGTGAACACACGACAACAGGGGATTATTTTCAATGTACCCTTGCTATCTGTGCTATTTTCTTCTGTGCTACTGATAACCAATTCTGAAATAGCTTTCTTGCATGTTTGACAAATGCAAATTCCAACAGTTTCCATTTGGTCACTTCAAGATTTCAAGGATACTAAGGATTTCAGAAATCTTAAAATGAGCGTCTGGAGATGGGGCTCAGACAGTATATTTCTTGCCTAGCATTCATAATTCTCTGAGTTCAACCTCTAACTCTGCCTGGTAGCAATGCCTGTGATTCAGTAAAACCAGCTCTTGAGGATTAGGCATTCAAGATCATCCTTGGTGACATAGTGAGTACAAAGCCAATTTAGAATACATGAGATTCTGTCTTTAAAAAGTAAAAATAAAAATAAAAAATAAGATAAGAAGTTCTAAGTTGTGATCTGTGTCTTTTTAAAATACAAATATGATTACATATTACTGTTCTGCAACTACTTTATCTTTTAATATTTACTTTAGATAGAATCTATATATACCTCAAAGTACATGGACCAAGCCTCTATTTCTATCTACAATGGCTTAGGTTCCCCACCTTGAATGGAGAGCAACAATAGAAATTGGGCCTTCTTCAGCACAACTCACCTGCTGCCCCAGGAAGGGACTAGCCACTAGCATGGCAGCCAGCCAGGATACGGAGGAGAGAGGTATCATGAAATTAAAGTGACTATATCAAGGTCACCAAGAATTCATTGCAGAGAGCTGAAGGGGGATAGGAAGCTGCATTTTCAGGAACTCCAGAGTCTCCTTCAGGTACTGCACTCTCCCCCTGAGCTTCATTTACATACAGAGATAAAGTTAAGAATTTCAACATATTGACCACAAAGTACTCTACCCTAAGTGTGGGCTCCCTCTGAGCCTATGGTCCTGCCCTGAGTGAGCGCTTTATCCCATACTTATGGATAAGCAAAGGCAATACCAACAATGACAAAACATCTCTTATCTAAACTACAATAGACTGGAAGTTCACCATGTTTGGAAGTAATTCAATTGAATAAAGTTTAAAGGGAAATTCTACAAGAAGGATGTCATGTTGTACCCCCTACCCTACCCCGCTGGCACAGCATCTGTGTCAGTATTGATAGACGTGTAGCAAACAGAAGGCATGCTTATGTGATCTGTGATGGAAAATTACTGTAAGAGATTAAAAAAAAAACTCACTCTATATAAAATTTTCAATGACCAATTTAAATGTCATTTTGTATTCTTTTCTTCCCTTATAAAATGATCAAAGTTATACATGCTAGCATCTTACAAAACTGTAGGAGTTCACTATAGGTATTAAAAGTTGACACTGAATGTTATAGGGATATAGGGATGCAAGATACAGAAATGAGTATAGAAGAAATTAGTGGCAAAAATGTGAATTGCACTTGAAGAAAAACAGAAATCTTTAACAGTGCACAGCATCTGTAACATTTTACTTTTAAGTAACAATGAACTAGTAATAGAAAAAAATCTTCCTAACATAAAGGAATAATTATCAAAAATTACCATCAAGTACTGGGAGGGTGTAGCTTAGCAATAGAGTGCGCTTGCCTTCAGACTTTGAGTTCATCACTCAGTGTTGAAAAAAGAACTATCAAACTCATCTATAAATGCAACACAAGAGCCCTTCTCTTTGAAATTGGGAATACAATAGAGATATTCAGTATAGCTACTATTATAAGACATTATCACACCAATTCCTAGCCACTACAACAAGATGAGAGGCATTCCTTAAAAAAAAAAAAAAAGACAAAATTATCTTGTATACAAATGATGTAACAGCTTGAAAGCTCAAGAAAAAAAACTACTAGAAACAATAAAACCAATTTGATATCTATGTAGAAAACCTGAATTCTCAAATAAAGAAACAATAAATTAAATATTGGAATAGAACAGGTGCTATTTTAAATAACACAAAATAAGCCATATGGCATATATTAGAAATTAAGAGTTCAAAATCAGACTTATTCACACATAATAATTCAGAATAAAATAAAAATTAGGGAACAAATAAAGAGAATCACTTAAAGTCATGTCCCTCTCTTACAGTAAATAATTTGAAATGAACTTAAGATTCATATACTATTAGAAATTAAAAGAAACTGGAAAAATGGAGGCAAGTATTTATATAATCCTAGAATAAAGAAGACTTGATGTGGGAATGCCTTTCTGTATGCTGTGAATCTCAATCTTTAAATAAAGGAGCTGTTTTGGGCCATGGCAGGCACCATAGAAGAAGTAGGAGGAGGAATCAGAATAGATAGGAAAGGAAGGGCGGAGTCAGAGGCAGACCGAGCTGAAGCCGCCCAAGGAGCAACATGTAAGGAAAACAGGTGAGCCACAGGCCATGTGGCAGACATATTAATAGAAATGGGTTGATTTGTGATGTAAGAGCAAGCTAGCAATGTGCCAAACAGCATAAAGTTATTATAAGCATCTGAGTCATTTCTGGGGGCCTGGCGGCTGGGCGGATAAGGGGTCTGGTGCGGCAGGTCTGTGGGTTTTCAGTGTAACACATTGCATCTTGAAACCACATAGCATCTTGACTCATAGCCTTAATTTCATACAAAATATGTATATATTGAGAAAAAACATAAGTACGGTTAATAAAGAAATGAAAGGTTGGAAATGATTACAATATAAAACAAAAGGCTATCATTGTGACCATGGGATTGAATGAAGAGTTGTTACAAATTAGCAAGATAGTAAATAACAATGCAAATGATCCAAGCTAGCAATTTACAAAAATGTCTTAGGTGGTCCTCAAACTTATGAATAGACTAGGAATCGGCAAACTTGTCTTTGGGAAAAACTCAGTTTCTGCCTGGTTTTATACATATGGGGAATATTGGAGATAATTTTTGATTCTTGACTGTATGCTCTATGCATGCTATCCTTCTACAAGAGAAAAAAAAATAAGGAGCTACAACAAAGACCAAGTGCCCTAGAAAGTTGAAAATATCAACAATGGGAACTACAGAATAAAATGTTCCCTAACCCTTTAAATAGACAGTTTCACCTATAATGAAACAAGTAAAATTAAAAATGTTTACTTTCATTAAACAAATACTTACAAAGTACTTCATTTATACCAAATATTCATTCTACTTATCACACAAATAAGAGTTAAGAAAAGTTTATTGTCCAATGGTAGCCAAAATAATGTATTCTTACACTATCAGTGATATGTAAGTTTCTATAGTCAGGCTCATTATGAGGAATATATATACATTACACTATATGTTAGACAGTATATGCAAACACACAAACATAAATCTATAAATGCATATACAATTTATATGTCAAGTTTATGTCTGGAAATCAATACTAATCAAATAATAACCTCAATGTTGTAAAAGCTACAAGTAAAAAGAAAGCTACTACAAAATATTTGATAACAGTAAAAAGCACTAAAACTTACAGATATCAATTAGAATAGAGAGAATAACACATGTAGATGTGCATATATTGAAGAAGTACCTATCTGTAGATATATGGAAACCATTTGAGGTATAGCTCAAATCCTTACCAGTGGATATCTCTCACCGGTGGACACAATACTTGTCAGGGTTACTTTTTCAAATTGATGTTACCAGAAACTGTAGGTCACCACCAGCCTTTTACACTTTTGTAGAGGGTAGGGAGGGTAGAAGAGTGAGGATGGAAAGGGATGGGGGTATAGTCTCTGTGCTGATATATTGTCTATTTAATAAAAATAGTCTGGAATATCAGAGGACAAAGCCACCCACAGAGCCAAGCCATGAAGGTCAGGGAGTGGTGACCCATGCCTTTAATCCCACAGATCCCTCTGAATCTCTGTGAGTTCAAGGCCTAACAGCCAGGCAGCGGTGACATGAGCTATTAGTCCCAGAACTTGAGAGGCAGAGACAAGAAGATCTCTGTGAGTTTGAGGCCAACCTAGTCTAACAAAGCAAGTTCCAGGACAACCAAAATTGTAACACAAAAAGGCATGTCTCTACAAAACAAAAGCCTGGGGAAATGGCTATCTGTTCTGATATTCCAAACTATTTTTATTAAATATATAATATGTCATCACAAGTCTCCTGCAAGAAATGAAAATTCTACCAGTAGAAGTAAAAGCTGGACTGGTTTCATTCTTTGACTGCTCCTTCTACTGGGTGCTATTGTGTAGACAAGTAACTGAAACTCCCCACTTATTTCCAGAAGCAGGTAATGAATTCTGTCTGCTAGAAGTAACTAATTTTTTATAACTAAAGATTAAGGACCTTATCTTCATTGCCCTTTTAGCTGTGTAGCTGTAAAGGCATTAGCAGATCAAAGGAGTAAAGAGTCATTTGTTCCCTTTTAAATATTTTAGCTGGAAGAGATTTAGAGAATTTACTGGTGAATTTATTTTATATTTGAATTTTTTCCTGTGACAATTACATTCTTTAAACATAATTTTTGTATGTTTGTTTTTCAAGGCAAGGTTTCTCTGTGTAGCTTTGGAACCTGTCCTGGAACTTACTCTATAGATCAGGGTGGCCTCAAACTCAGAGATCCTCCTGCCTCTGCCTTCCAAGGGCTGGGATAAAATGCATATTCTACCACTGCTTGGCTAAACCTAGTACTTTATAATTTGCCATGAGCCAGCCTATAGTTGACCTACAGATGAACAAATTATTGAAAAACTGTTTATCTTAAGAAAAATGTAGGCAGAAAGCCAAATTAATAAGAAAAGGATGTATGGGGTAAATTACAGAGCAAGAACAAAGAGCTTTCATAAAATATTATTTTAAAGTGTGTTACTTTTATGTTGCCTTTAACTCTGTAAAGCTGTGTTAATGTGCCTGTCTAAAGCGCCTGATGGCATAATAAAAATCTGAATGGCCAATAGAGAGGCAGGAGAGAGAAATAGGTACAACTGGCAGGCAGAGAGGATAAACAGAGGAAGAAAGAGAAAGCAAGGAGAAGAAATATCTAGGAACAAGAGAGGAGAGGAGGTCGCTAGGGTCCAGCAACACAGTCAGCCCTGAAGTAAAAGTAAGACTTACATAAGAGAATGGTAAAGGCCCAAAGGCATATCCGGACCCACAGTCCCAAATAATCACACAAAGGCTTATATTAATTATTTGCTGTTTGGCCTATGGCTCAGGCATATTACTTGCTAACTCTTACTCTTACACTAACACATGATTAGCCCATGGCTTAGTACCTTTTCTCAGAGCTGCATTCTGATTGTGCTTCCTCTGCATCTCCCTGACATCTCTGCTCTGCTCTTTCTGTTCCCAGAGTTTTCTTAGTCTGGTAGCCCAGCCCATACTTCCTGTCAGCCTTCTGGCCAACCAGCATTTTATTAAAACTAGTAAGAGAGCTAAATATTGAAAATGTAACAGAACATAGTCCCATAGCATAAGCTTGAAGGGATAATTTAGGAAAAGACTGGCAAAAAAGTGAAGCTACAACCAGGCATTTATAATTAAGAATAAGCCTCTCTGATTTATTTGGGAGCTGGATGGCAGGATGCCCAAAACAGCAATAAGCAAGAGTAAAGAGCAAAACACTCAACAATATTTTGTCATTACAGCATGGGGCTAGAATTCAAAAAAAATCCAACAACATTTTGGTACCCAATGTGAGGTTGTGTAAAATAAACTCTAACAACAAGGGGCCAAAGTAAATACAATAGAGATGACAGTTCATTCCTCTGTGTAGTGTTCCACCTGCTCCCATGCCAGCACTGTAGCCTGTCTCTGAAATTCAGTCAGTCCCTGGAGATGCTGCTGAGAAGCAGAAGAAATGAGGGAAAGCCCAGGAAGATGGTAGCTGGCGGTCTTCAAGAGAGATGGCAGGTATTAGGAAGTCACAGGCTGCCTCCTGACGATGCCTTCCTGAGAGTAGGCAGTATATCCAAGCAAACTGCCAGCAACTTCATCTTGCTTAGTGGTGTTGTTGCCATGAGAACATTGGTAGCATCCTGAAGGCCACCACAGATACTCTTCATCCTCTCTAACCAAAATGATGTAAACTACCCACGTGCAAGGCGTTTACTGAGAATCTTTTGACACAACTTGAAGTTCACCTTACCCTTGCAGAACATGAGAGTCAAAGCTACTAGAGACTCTGCTGTCCATTGATGAGTAAGGAGAAAATGGAGGACTGAGCTGTGGGGCCTAGAGCTGGAGGAAGTAAGGCTGACCTAGAAGCTAGAACCTGGGAGGTGTGGGCCAGAATCAATCAACTGCAGCAGTAACCTCAGGGAGGCCTAAACAGAGGCAGTGACCATACCAGCAGGAGATGTAGTATCAGAAGGAGCAGAGTGCATTTAAGTAACAACAATTATTTCCAGCTGAACCTCTTAGAGAGGCAGGTGCCATATGCTTAGAGGCAGCTGCTATGGATGAAAGTGACCATTTGGGCTTCATCAGTGACTTCAGGTTGGACTGCCTCCCCAAGGTCCTAGTAAGATGGAGAGAAATTAATGCCACCATAGGACAGATAGCCTTGCTGTCTCTCAGCATGTCTCATACAGCTGGACTGAAGTTGCAGAGGTTACCAGTTTATTGCCTGTGGAAGCCATTACTTTCTCAAGCATTTGATTTCTGATAGATGTGTATCAATGGATCTGTCTACCACACTGCAAAAATCTACCACATGAATATTTCATGATTTGTTTCACCATCTTTCTCTTGATGAGTTGCTTCCAAAATTTGCTGGCCTCATTAAGTTTTTATGAACATGTTTGAACACACCAAAAGGTGTGTAT